>ML777334.1:1091400-1133558 GCA_009831015.1 Picea engelmannii | reverse complement strand
TTAATTTTTTCAGGCAAACTCCTTTGGGAGATTCTTTATCTATCTAGGAATTGCATCTTAGGAAGTTGTTCTTTGCTCTAACTTAAGGTTTACTCAGTTAGTTGTGTATTCAGTGTGTATTTTTGTGTTGATTTGATCTTTTTGGGAAATACTAAGTGTAACTCAAAATGCTATCTTTCTAGGCTAGGAAATGTGAATGGTGTAGGTACATTTTATTAGAATGTATAGTCCTAGGTTTGACTGAGGGTTTTATTAGAATGTATTGCCCTGGTTTTAATCAAATTATTGGTACAAATAAGTTGCTATCAGGGATTTTCTTTAATAGCACATGTAAACACCCTGACCAATTGAGTACTTAACTTATCATTTGTCTACTCCGTGTTTTTGCAATTGATCATTTAGGCCAACCCAGTTGCATTCTAATTTCTCCTAAAATTATAATATTGCATTTGTCAGATGCATATCCTGTTATTTTGTAATATTGATAGTTCTGAACTGGCAAATATTGAGTAAATATCCACAGTTAGGTATGCATGTTATCATTCTTTTACTACACATTACTGTGCAATTGATCACTATAGGACAGATCATTTGCATTCTGATTTCTACACCAAATTATGATGTCGCTCTTGTTGAAAAGCCTCTCTTCTAACGCTTAATATTTATAGCTCTCAAGCTAGGCAAATTTATTGAGTAAATATTTACAACTGTGGCATATGTCTTTTGGCTTTTGAATACTGACTAAATTTCCTTTTGACAGGTTGAAAGATTTTTTCATTTGGCTTTTTAGTACTGACTGGAGTTCCTTTTGACAGGTGCGGATTTCATAGCTGGTGATTTGGGTATGAAGGTTGAGAACACTGAAGTAGAGCAGCTTGGTACTGCCAGAAAAATCACCATAGCCAAAGGCTCGACGACAATAATCTCCGATGCTGCCAGTAAAGATGAAATTCAAGCAAGAATTGCACAAATTAAGAAAGAGCTAGCCGAGACAGATTCTGTCTATGACACAGAAAAATTGTCAGAAAGAATTGCAAAGCTCTCTGGAGGAGTGGCAGTTATCAAGGTTTGTATGAATTTTTATTTGTTAGTGCAAAGGCACACATCCTTGGTTTGGATATAATTGTACTTGGACAACAATGCAATATTTCTCATCGAAGGGTTTTAATTTACAACAAATGCGGTTAAATATTTACAACTGGATCTATGATTGATAACCATTTCAGGTTGGAGCGACTACAGAAGCTGAACTTGAGGATAAACAACTTAGGATTGAAGATGCCAAAAATGCTACCTTTGCTGCAATTCAAGAAGGGATTGTGCCAGGAGGAGGAGCAGCTTTTGTTCATTTATCCTCTTATGTGCCTGCTATAAAACAAACCATAGAAGATCCAGACGAACGTATCGGTGCTGATATTGTACAGAAGGTGCGTGCATTGTCTAAAATGCTTGATTTGTTGAAAGCGAAAATTATGTTTTATGCTTCACCCAAGCAAACAAAATTTTCGTCATGTAGGGTATTTAAAGATCTGTCAAGTCATATATATATCAGATATGCAGGACATTTTCTGTGAAGTTTATCTGAGATGATTTTGTTGCAGGCACTTGTGTCTCCAGCTGCATTAATTGCAAATAATGCTGGTGTGGAAGGAGATGTCGTGGTCGAGAAAATTCTGACAAGTGATTGGGAGATGGGATATAATGCAATGACAGACACATATGAAAATCTACTTAATTCTGGCGTGATAGACCCCTCAAAGGTTGCAAGGTGTGCACTACAGAATGCAGCCTCTGTTGCAGGCATGGTCCTTACAACCCAGGCGATTGTAGTTGAGAAGCCTAAAAAGTCGATATCTGCTGCTGCTCCTGTGAAAGGGATGACCATATAGATTAGTTTTCTACAATGTTGAGGTTGAAATTGAGGACTGGGCATATGTTTCTGCAACTGTGAGACATGTAATTTTGATGCTCACTCCCATTGTGCAGAGGCTGTCCGATTTTTGAAGAGAGGGTTATCTTAATTATTTATGAGATGTAAAAATTTAGAGCAATGCAATTAACTAATCAAACATCCTGATTCAATTTCTTGTACAATTGGCTATTCCACTGTTCCATTTCCCACAGGAGATCAAGCATACTCTCCATTGCACGGTAAGGTAAAATACAGGAACCCGGGGGTTAGAGGATACATGTATTTGAACTGAGTTTTATGATGAACTTGAGATGAAAAGAATTTGCTTCGTGGTGAATGTTTTTTTCACTGTCACAGTTGGATCTATTCTTTGTATTGTAAGCCTTTACCCATGGATTTTCGTAACATCACTTCAAGGAAAGGCAGAATGTCGATCAGTGCTTCAACTGTAAACATCCATAGAGGCACCATAGAGGTAGGAAATAGATTAAAGCTGAAGTAAATAAATGAGTAAATAAAGTTAGTTTAACTTAAAAAAACAACAATAATAAAAAAAAATTTAATTGGATCCCTCTCCATTTCGGGTAATGCAACTCACTGGAACAAACCTTGTTTTCTCAACTTGTGTCGGGTAATGCAACTCACTGTAACAAACCTTGTTTTCTTCATTAGATATCCAATTTCAAAAATAATAAAAATATATATATACCTTAAAGGTAATGCAATACAATTTCAAAAATAATAAAAAAATATATATACCTTAAAAAATAATAAAAAAAATATATACCTTAAAGGTAATGCAACTCCTTGTAACAAACCTTGTTTTCTTATTTTTTTTTTAATTAGATTATCAATTTCAAAAATATTAAAAAAGTATATATACTTTAAAAACCATTTAAAAACCATTTTTTAGTCCTCTTAGGACAGTAACGGAGTGTGTTGTTAAGGTGCTTCGTGATGTTAAAGTTACTGGTTTGAAACCTGGATGTTAAAGTTACTGGTTTGAAAYCTGCGTAGGCAAAAAATTCAAAGTGTTCCGTGATATTAAAGTTATTGGTTTGAAACCTGCAGGGACAAAGAAAATTAATTCCACATGTCATGGAAAAAAAAAACCTTGTTTTTTTTTGTTTTCTTCATTAGATTACCAATTAAAAAATTGGATCCCTCCATCCCTCTCCCCTCCAGGTCATAATCCTCCATCCCTCTTCCCTTCAGGCTATAATGAGCCATCAAACTTAGAAGAACCAACTTTGTTTTTTCTAGATTATCGATTTCAAAAATAATAATAAAAATATATATACTTTGTTTTTTTTGTTTTTTTTGTTTTCTTCATTAGATTACCAATTAAAAAATTGGATTCCTCCATCCCTCTCCCCTCCAGGTCATAATCCTCCATCCCTCTTCCCTTCAGGCTATAATAGCCATCAAACTTAGAAGAACCAACTTTGTTTTTTCTAGATTATCGATTTCAAAAATAATAATAAAAATATATACCTTAAAAAATTAGATGCTTTCAAAACAATAGAACCAACTTTGTTTCTGTAAATTATCATTTTCAAAAATAATAAAAATATATATATATACCTTAAAAAATTGGATCTCTAACAAGAATCAAACTTTGTTTTCTCTATATTATCAATTTCAAAAATAATAAAAAAATATATCCAATAATATATTTCAAAAATATATCCTTTCAAAACAATAGAACCAACTTTGTTTCTGTAAATTATCATTTTCAAAAATAATAAAAAAATATATATACCTTAAAAAATTGAATCTCTAACAAGAATCAAACTTTGTTTTCTCTATATTATCAATTTCAAAAATAATAATAATAATATATACCTTAAAAAATTGAAATATATATCTTAAAAACAAAAGAACCAATCTTGTTTTCTTCATTAGATTATCAATTTCAAAAATAAAATAAAGTATAATGTTTTTCTTCTACCGAGTATCTTAATAATATGATGTTTCACTATTTAAAGTGTCATTAACAACAGGCCACGAGTTAACTTGCCTTTTTACGCCAATGAAATGTTGTTTAACCATTAAGAAGTGCCCTCTTGTTGATTTGCCTATGACAATATTTGCATACGTTATTTTCATGAACCACATCACAATGAGTCCATGTCAGTTTTCGTCATGATAATGTTTTAAATAATGAAAACAAATTGAAACCTACCCTTGTTTATTTTAAATGTGAAATTTATACTGATTATAATTAGAAAAATAATGAAGATTTCAAATATTATTGACAATCTTTATAAATCTTAAAAGCTTCACCTCAATAAGGTTTTAAATTTCTTCCATAATAAGGTTTTGAATTTCTTCCATTTTAAGCTAGTAGATAATATGAAAGGTATTGAAATAGTTGTAAATTTAGATGATATGAAAGGTATTGAGATAGTTGTAAATTTAAATAGATGGAATTCACAAATATGTCAAATCAACATCAAGTAGTATGTTTTTAGTCAACTATTTTCAGGTAGTATGTTCCTAGTCAACTATTTTCAGCGTAATATTGCAATCTCTAAATGCTTATTGTTACCATACAAACTAGCATATTTAGATTAAAGTTCCAAAGATAGGGTACTAGCTTTAAAGTTCCAAAGATAGGGCACTAGCTTTGTGGAACTAGGAGGTTGACCACTATCACCTCATCAACTCTCCTCTACATTTTAGGCTAGGGTAAATGGAATTCTAACCAAGGGGGGCTTCTCTATAGGCTAACTAGGCTCAATTAATGTAAGTTAGCTCAGTTCGTGAAATAGGAGTGGGGGTAAAGAAAACCTAGCCACAATTGTGATGGGAAAATAATTGTAAAAGATGGGCTTGGGGTGATGAGTGAATAGGAGACCAGTGCCTATTTTGCTTGGGCTATGGAGTCTAAGCCACTTTTGAGTATTTGTCTGCTTGTCTTGGTTGTTGAAGTCCTAAACATCATAAAGATTGCTTGGATGAGCATCAAATTAAGGAATATGAAATCTTTTAAGGATTATAGGGAGGCTGATTCTAAAGAAATTAATCAAAGTATTACAAAGTAAAACATATATTAAACCTAGGGTAAGGAAATGAAATCTTAAGATATTCATCTCCAATACAATAGATCTAGCCTAGAATTTAAAAAAGAAATGAAATAGAAAAGTACTTCATACCTCACTTGCAATATTTGCCTTGTAATAGCTCCTTCCTTAATGAAAACTTACAATTCAAATCTTTTTATGATTATCCTTGAACAAATACTAAAGAATAGACAATATTACACAATAGTTTTGCAAAGGTGAGACAAGCTTCTTCCAGTTATTCTCCACTAATATAATCCATGTACAAAATGGAGAGATTAGACCTCTATATAGGTTTTAGCTCAACTTTCATCTTCAATAAAATAATATAATCTTAAGAAAATGTAAATAACTATGGGGAAAATTTGTTGAGTTTTTACTGTTATTAGGTTAATTCCAAATTATGCATTTCCAAAACAACACCATAAAGAGGATCACTGAAAGAAATACAATCACAAGGTACACAACATTTTATCTTGGGAAACCCTCACAGGGGAGAAAACCCAACAAAACTTCCTCAATAATAGATTGCCAATACAATGCCAAGACTAAGACCAAAATACCAAGAATAAACTAAGACTAAACATGCACCTCTCTTCTCCTTCCTCTTGCAACTACATCTGCCTTCAAGATATGCGCACTAGATGAGTGAGTGTGAGAGTGTGTAAGTGAGGCACCATCCTCACATATAAATACTAGTTGAGGAGGCGCTAGGGTTATGTCTCTTCACTTGGTAGGGCTGACTTCTTCTAGAATGGTTAAAACCACTTTATAAACACTAGGGGATGAATTTACAAATACCATCATATAAATATGGTTTGACCAATCCACAAAAGGGGATTTGATATTATACAAGATCTGACATGATCAATCCACAAAAGGGGATTTGATCTATAAGATAATAACTCAAATATAATTAGAATATTCTTCAAAGTTACAATATTTCAACACTCCCCCTTAACGAGAAGGGTATTCTACTGACATAACCCAATACAACATCATCAAGAGAGAGAGAGGGCAATGACATCATCAACATCAGGAACATTGACGGACATATCTACAAATCATCTGAAGTTTTTCTCATCATTAATATCATCATCGTTCACAACATGGAGTTGGAGTAGCATCATCATCATCACTCACAACATGGAGTTGGAGTAGCATCATCATCAATAACATGAAGTTGAAACATCAACATCAATTAGCATAATAGTAAAGCAACAATATCACAAACCCGAGGTTGGTACACCACCATCAACAACACAAGGTTGATACAACAACATCATCAACAACACGAGGCTAAAACAACAACATCAATAGTACGAGGCCGAGACAAC
Organism: Picea engelmannii; assembly: GCA_009831015.1. Classification (NCBI taxonomy): domain Eukaryota; kingdom Viridiplantae; phylum Streptophyta; class Pinopsida; order Pinales; family Pinaceae; genus Picea; species Picea engelmannii. The sequence continues at coordinate 1,127,244 of ML777334.1, read as the reverse complement.
AACATCATCAGCATGAGGGTGAGACAACAACATCATCATCAGATGACAACAAAATGAGGCAGGTGCAACAACAACATTTTGTGGTACTCTGACAGACTGTCCTTATCGAACCTTCAAGATCTGCCCAGGAATCATAAGATTCCCTAGGATATAAAAATCCCAACAGAGCTACCACGTGGTACTTTGACAGACCGTCCTTACCAGACCTTCGGGATCTGCCTAGAAATCAAAATATTCCCTAGGATACAAAATCCTAACTGAGCTACCACTACTGACCATAACTGGCATATACATGCACAGGTACTCTGTCAGACCATCCTTACCGGACCTTCAGGATCTGTACAGGGATGATCAATCCCCTAGGATATAAAATCCTAACGGAGCTACTCGTTGTTGGTCAGGATACCGTAGTATCATCAACACCACTCCCCCTTTCGATGGAGGTCCTTTCGGACAATACCAAACTTGTCTCGAAAGTATTCAAACTTCACACGAGACAAAATCTTGGTCAACACATCTGCAACCTGCTCATCTGTGCCAACATATTGGACCTTTACAACTCCCCTCTGCACCATATCACGAATGTAGTGATACCAGATCTGTATGTGCTTCGACTTATCATGGAACATTGGGTTCTCCATCATCTTTATACAACTTTGGTTATCACATAGAATCACGGTGACTTCCATATCTAGATCGAATAGACTTGTCAACAACTTTCGAAGCCATATGGCTTCACAACTAATGGAACATGCTACAATGTACTGTGCTTCTATCGTGCTGAGAGAAATATTGGATTGCTTCCTGCTTTTCCATGAAGTCATGGCTGACCCCAAACTGAAAAAACATCTTGAAGTGCTTTTCCTGTCTAAAGCACTTCCAACCCAATTTGAATCAGTATAACCATACAATCTGAAGTCATGATCTCCCGTATAACAAAGACCATAGTCCAATGTACCCTTAAGGTATCTTATCACATGATTTGCAGCTACAAGGTGAACGTGTTTGGGATCCACCAGATACTGACTCAAGGTGTTCACAAAAAAACATATATCTAGCCTGGTATTTGTCAGATACATCAACGACCCAATAATCTGTCTGTAAGAGTAGCATCAACCAACTCTAACGAAGTATCAACCAAGAGCTTCAAATTTGTTTCCATAGGTGTGTTCATGGCTTTACATTCCAACATGTCAAATCTCTTCAGTGTTTCAACTTCATACTTCCCTTGGTTAAAGAAGATCCCATCTAGGCTCTGCCAAACTTCAAGACCTAAGAAATAATGTATCAAGCCTAGGTCTTTTATCTCAAACTCTGTAGCGAGCTTCTTCTTGCAATATGTGATGAGATTTTCTTCTCTAGTCAAGAATAAATCATCCACATATAGTAGCAATATAATTGGCTCATCATTCTTAACCTTGAAGTAAAGGTTAGGATCAACTTTACTTTTGGTAAATCCCAAGCTCTTCAGGAAACTATCAATTCTGCCATACCAAGCTCTAGGAGATTGCTTCAACCCGTACAATGATTTATTCAACCTGTAGACATGAGTCTTCCTGTCCTGTACTTCAAACCAAATTTTCAAATCACGTTGTACCAACCCGGTACACTTTCTCAACTGCAACTCAACCTATATAATCATGTGTTGGTTCTATGTGCTTTCTGCAAAGCACTATTTGTCTCACTTCCTAAGAGTATGTTCTCTACTCTCTCTGCAATTGTTCCTCTGGAATCGTGACTTTGCACTTGCAGTTGCTATTTCTAAAGCTGAGAATGACTGCTCTATTCTCACTATAGATGCTAAACTCTGAGAGTAGCTCCTCTATTCTATCATGGCAACAACTTCACCTGAGAGTGGCTCAATAACTGATACTGAAGGTAGCTTTTCCTCTTTCATGGAGGTAACTCAATCTCAAATATAGGGACTGCTCCCCCTGAATCTCATACTATATCAAAATCATGGTTGTTCTAGTTGTCTTCAAGAATATTGGAACTATTTCTTCAATTACTGGAGCAAGTGTCTCATCATAGTCTTCTCCCTCTTGCTGGGAGAATCCTCTGGACACAAATTAGGCTTTGTACATATTTATATTGTTTTCCGCAACATGCTTGATCTGTTAGATCAATCTTGGAAGTCACCACTGACTTCCTTTCTAGTCTCAAGGTAAAATCCATATCCCAATCCTTATGACCGACTTCTTTCTCTGTCATTGAAACAAGGGAATATTCCCAGGAGATTTAATGTCTCCTAGAGATCTCTGAAGCTACGATCTAGTCTTCTCAACTCATGGCATCTGTCTGCTAATCCTAGAAGATGTCTCATTTTCCCATCTGATCCTCTATGAGATCAGGCTCACTCTGAGTCTTTATTTCTTCTTAGTCTACAAAGACTTCATAGTATCTACATGATATACTTGATGTTGAATACCAAGTCTTAATATGAAAAGATGAGTCAGACTTCAAACGAATTATTCTTCCTATCAAGGTGACTAATTTGACCTAGTCTACTGTGAGTTCTATTCTAATGTTCAGTCATCTTTGGAGCCTTCTACTCCTTACAATCAATCTCCATATGAGATACTTTGTATCTCAAAAGTAGTTTCTTCTTCATCTTCTTTGGTACATGGATGTATACGGTCATGTACACAACTTGGATAGTTTGCTCCATGTCTCATCTAATATGTTGCTTCTTGCAACCATCACTGTAGCTCCCTCAGGGTTATCACCTATGACCTTCCCATAACAAGAACAACAAGGGGGAAACAACAGACAAGAATAATACTCTTTATTATAATAATAAAACAATATCAAGAACAATTGTCACAGTAGCTCTTTTAGAGCTATCACTTGTGACCTGCCTGAAACAAGGGTCAAAAGTAAGAAATACAATAATAAGAAATGAGAGAAACACTCTTTTAGTGTTCTGATCAATCATTCCTCCATGGTAACCTGGAATCAAAACAAGAAGTTTCTCCTAGAGGAGATGTTAGTTATATCTGGTAAGTGATTACAATAAGCATTCATCTCAATAATTCTCACATGCTACCAAGTATAAAACTTTTAAAAGATTTCTATGTCAACTATAGTGTTTACTTGTAATGAGGTAGTTATCAAACTTGACATGTGCAAATTTGAATCTTATCAACTTAATCAATCCAACCTGGAACCTGGAGTCTTGTCCTCAAGAATGAGTGTTGTTGTTTTTCTTCCTAGTCTCCTTCACTCAAGATGACAAGTATTCTCTTCAACCTGTCCTCTGTACTGAGATAATATGCTTTCTTGACATAAATCTAAGTTAGAGAATAAACTCTATAATCTCAACTTTAATCAATCTAATACCTTGACTTTAATTTTGACCAATGGTTAGTATGATCGTCATAACTTCAACATACAACCTAGATGTTCATAAGATCAAAACAATGTCATAAAAAATAGATGCATATCAAAATAATCAAACTCAGGGTGCAATATCCCTCTGAATGTGTTGGATTTGAGATCCTTCTGGATCTATGATTGTTATTTAGAGAAAAAATCCTTTCTCCTGCAAGTACCCTTTAAAACTAACATTTTAAACATATGTAAGTACATACCTCTGACAATATCGGTAGGTAGTGGCACCATCCAACAAAAGCGGTAATAAATAACAAACCTTTAAAAAATTCAAAGGTGCTGCAACTTGTAATCTAAGGTAGCTGGAGATTTGCTAGAGTAAGGCGCACTAGGAAAATAAAAATCAGTCCCAACACTTCACAAAAAACTTTCACTACAACTGGTGCAAAGAAACTGGCGCGAAGGAACTGGTACTGCAAATGCAACTTAGGGTTTTATGAGGAAACCCTAATTTCTCAAACTTCAATTTTTTGAATTTTGATCTAGGGACTAGATGCACTAGGCTGAGGCGAGTTTGCTGGATCTAACCGTTTCAGAAAATTCTAATTTTTACCCCTTGAAACTTGACCTACATAATTATGGAGTGGTACTTCTTGTACAGGTTCTAGTTTCTTGGTTTTCTAGTTTTTTGGTACCAACCAAAACCAAGGTTTGACTTTTCGGAGAATTTGGCCATTGGAAAAGTTCGCTCAAGATGCCAAAATATGCGCTAGGGAAAGGAACACGTCCCAAGCTATTTTTTGGTCAAAAATTCTTCTTTAGTAAAAATCCCTAGTTTCCTTGTACGACAACAATGACATTTTTAGATACCTAGTGAAAGGTGGCTCTGATACCATGTTGAGTTTTTACTATTGCTATTAGGTTAATTCCAAATTACTTTAGCATTCAATGGATTTCCAAAACAACAACATAAAGAGGATCACTGAAAGAAACACAATCACAAGGTACACAACATTTTGTCCTGGGAAACCCTCACGAAGGAGAAAACCCAACAAAACTTCCTCAATAATAGATTGCCAATACAATGCCAAGACTAAGACCAAAACACCAAGAATAAACTAAGACTGAGCATGTGCCTCTCTTCTCTTTCCTCCTGCAACTGCAATTGCCTTCAAGATATGCGCACTAGATGAGTGAGTGTGAGAGTGTGTAAGTGAGGCACCATCCTCACATATAAATACTGGTTGAGGAGGCACTAGGGTTATGCCTCTTCACTTGGTAGGGCCAACTTCTTCTAGAAGTGGTTAAAAACACTTTATAAACACTAGGGGTCGACTTTACAAATACCACCATATAAATATGGTTTGACCAATCCACAAAAGGGGATTTGATCTTATACAAGACCCGTCATGATCAATCCGCAAAAGGGGATTTGATCTATAAGATAATAACTCAAATATAATTAGAATATTCTTCGAAGTTACAATATTTCAACAAAAATTGATCAAGAGGCCATAGAAAAATGCTTGAATACAATGTTCTAGATGGTTTTGGTGCCACATGTCTCCCATTCTTATCTTCATGCAAAACCAAAATCTAGGTGTCATTTGTCCTCATATGTGTAAAATAATGATAAAAGGCTTGGTCAAATAGGAAAGACAAATTTCTATTAAGTGTGCATGAATGAAAAGTGTAAAACTCCATGATGAGGGCACTTCCCTAAAAATAACTACTTCCAAATAATAATATTACTTGGTAGGGAAAATTTCCAAGAAAATGAGTGGTTTTCCATGCACAAAGTCTCATTTATGAGGGCACTCTTCTAGAAATGTATGCCAATGCTAAGTGTAATACTTGAGTGCTCTTTCTAGAAGCCCTTTGACCAAGAAAACTCTGAAATAATCCTTTAGCAAGTATGTCCTTGGTACTTGTGCCTTGTGGATGACTCTAAGTAAAATAAATACATGGAATTGTGCTTTTGTGTTCACATTTAAATCTTCACCATCCATGAATTCTCCCTATAAGAGAGAGAATGAGTGTGCCCTTGAATAATGTGGATTTGTTTCCACTTTGACCAAGTCAACCTTGAAATTCTCATCCTAGAAGGGGTGCCCTTGACATTTGTGCAAATGGGTCTTCATCGAATCCATGAGATCTCTTCACAATGTGTGCAAGTGGGTTCCCTTTGACCAAGTCAAACCATCACTATTCACTTCACATGTGTGCAAGCTGTGAATACGGTTATGCAAGAAGTAAACAAGTCTTCATAGTGGAGCACACCACCTAGGGATGTGTGCATGAATGGATATGGTGGATGAGTTCAATGGACAAGGTGGAAAGCTAAAATCCTAGGGCGCATGGATAATAAGCTCTTAGTCAAACATGAATACCAAATAAATCCTCAAAACTTGGGTCAAAGGAAAAAGATGTATCATCAAAAGGTTATCACGTGTGAACAAGGATATTGTAAGGCTAGGGTGAATTGGATTTTTGTTTTGTGCTCTTGCCTCAACATATGTGCCAAAGGGAGAAATACTACCTTAAGTTGTGTACCCCATGGACACAAAGTTATGTTCCCTATTGGATTTAGGAATAAAACTTAGGAAATTAGGCTTCAATGGAGAATTATAACATTTAAATATTGATAGGCTAGTATTTCACTTCAATACATGTCAAAAGGGGGAGTGCCTAGTCTCATATGTACCACATGTACTTTAAGTTACAACTCTTAGTGACCAATTAAAAAATGAAACTTAGGGAAAAGGTCTCAATGAAGAATTAAAACAATAAAGTGCTAATAGATCAATACTTAGGCACACTTAGGCACTCAACCTTAGATTTAAGATTTTAAATTTTTAATTAAAATGTCCCAGACCAATTAGGTGTGTTCACACTGGAAAAAAATGAAAATATAAGAATTGAGAAGTTATTATAAGGTAAGACTTAAGAATTTTAAACTAATTATTCCATAGGCCTCTTACGAGATGGAATGTCGTGGAATGCAGGTGTAATAGAGGGTTTTACCTAGGGAAAATGTCAAGATGTGATGTGATACACAAAACACCTAGCTAAAATGGTGAGAAGTGGTGAAAATGTATGTAGGAAGTGGATTTTGCCTAGGAAAAATTTATAATGTGCTTGCAATAAACAATTTGTCTAGGTAAAACTATGGAAATGACATGAATATGAATTAAACTAGGTAAATGCATCACCATGTTATAAGACAACCATGCAACAATGAGTGAAAGTGACTAGGTGACCACCATGATGAAGATCTATGAAGAAAATATATACCCCTGAAGCAACTTCCTCCAACATTTCACCCTTTTGAAGGTTATAATCACATGACCAATTTTCATAAGACCATTTACTGTTCATGTCAACATGAGGAGTAACACTCACAATCAATAATCAATGTAGTGGTTGATTTACAACTTTGAATTAAGGGAAATTTGAGGTCTAAAATGGGCCTCATAAGGAAAATAATAAAATAATAGTTAAAATGATAAAACAAGAGTTTGAATTTTCAAAGGGAAAGAAAGAAAACTATTTTTTTAAACATATTTTTTATTTATCTCCTCATAGGTTTATTCAAAATTCAAGTGTAGGCACTCGTTGGATGTCAAATTAAATTAATCATTGTAATGGTTGATTTGCAATTTAAAATGGACCTTCTATGGAAAATAATAAAATAATAGTTAAAATGATAAAACACGAGTTATATTTTTTGATAGGGAAATAAACATAACTATTTTTTAAACGTATTTTTGACTTATCTCCTCATAGGTTATTCATAATTCCAGTGTAGGAACTTGTTGGATGTAGAATTAAATTATGCATCCAACGAGTGCCCATAGTTTTGATAGATCCATTGTGAAATAAACTAGAAATACATGAAAAAAACATATTTATTTCATGTATTTCTAATTTATCTCACTATGGGTCTATTAAAAGTATGCACAATGGGCACTCGTTGGATGCAAAATTTAATTCCACTTCCAATAGTGTATACATTTGAAATTTGAGTAAACCTATGAAGAGATAAGTCAAAAATATGATTAAAGAAGTAGTTTTTTACCTTTACCTTCAAAAATATTTACTTGTATGGTTGACATCATTATTTCAAATTCTATTGGTTTTTTAAAAGTTGATTTTGATAGTACATTTTTTGTTTGGATTTTTAATCTCAAAATTCTCTTAATGTTTTGTGAACAAGTCTGCAATGACCAACTCTATTTTAAAACTATTGATTTTGATATCATTAATATAGAAGTGATTACAAATAACCATTTTGTAATCAATCTTTATGTTTTATTGTTTTAACTATGAATCCACTAATCAATATTATTGAAAGGATAATTGTCCTAGGATTAAAGCATCTATGGATCACTAGTCTTTAAGTGAGGGAAATAACTTTCACCAAACCTCAATGAGATTAATTGAATCCCCTTAGATATAGGAATGTTGTTACTCTAATGTCAAAATTGGCTACTGACTAATTGCACTTCACTTAATTTTTTAAAGGGTAAAAGTTGATTTAGGTTAGACGCTAGAAGCTTCTTAAAAAAGAAGTCATTGTGATTGCCTCCCAACATGAATAAGATAAGACACAAAGTTGGGTTTATCATGGTTTATCAAAATTATTTCCTCTATATTTAGAAGCGAGTATGACTTGTAAGTGTATTTATATCAATGGTGTGGCATGTCATTGCATCGAGAGTAGTGAGGTGCTCTACAACATTATGTGATAACAACAACACAAATCAAATAAATAATAAATAATTGCGTCGAAAGTAGCAAAGTGCTCTTAGTCCAATATGGGGGAGATGTTGAGGCGTTATCATTATGTCAGATAAGGATACATTAAAAAAATAACAATAATAAAAATAAAGTCGACTCAAGGGGTGGTAGGAGCGGGTGGGGTTATCTATTCCCTAGGGGGGGATATCATAACAACCTTCTCCTGGAGTATAGGCACAACATCTAACAATCAAGCAAAGGTCTATTCTCTTTCTAAGGGGCTAAGTTTAGCAAAGAGACAAGGAATTGAAGATATTTATATCATAGTAGATTCAGGGATTGTCATCAACCAGATCAGGAAAAGATCCCCCCATAGGATATGAAGCTCAAAAGCATCATTTTAAGAGCACTTAAGGAGAATGAGGCTTTTAAATCTCTCCAATATTTTCATGTTCTTCAAATTAACAATGTCAGGACTGACTCTTTCACCAATCTGGCCATTCGAGACTCCCCGAGCACATTAATAATATATGGTCAGGCAACTCATCAATATATCCATTAATTATGGTTAAGAAGGGATGGAAAATTGTCTATTGGAATATAAAAGGGGGCCCAACAACTAACTTAGACATATACCATAATTGGCATTCAACCTTTCTCCCAAGTATGAGGCTGGGAACGACGCATGGAAACAAAGTTAGGAGCATATTTCGGATTGGAACATTGATAGGTGGAAACAATGTTCAATTAACCCGCGCCCTTTTGGCCTCAGTTGTAGATTCGCACAAGCACTCCTCTATAACTATTCTCTCATGGTCATATTCACAGGTGTTTGCAGGGGCTTCATTTATGGATCTAGTACGTCGTCATACCCCTTTGGTGTCACTTTTCCTTAGGATTATCTCATCCACTCCACACAATGATGGTCTCACTTGGAACTGGTCTTATCACATGCACAAAGCTCATTCTGGTAAGAGACAAGGGAGGCTAAAGTTACTTCATCTTTCAAGGTGGCAACCCTTCGCACGACGCCAATTTGATATAGTGGATTCCATTAAGGAAGTGACTATTATGATTTCGGGCAGTAGCGAATTGGAAGTTGCGATTCAAGCAGAGCCCAAAATTATTTCTCACGTTGGTAATTTGTGGTCAGTGTTCTCACCAAAAGCGCAGTGGGAAGGAGGTCTAGTTGCTAGCATGGAAAACATGCGATCGAGTGTAGCAATTTGGAGATGAGAGCTACAAGAGGAAGAGAATGAGGCCCTAGTAAACTCAGTAAACTCACTCCAAATTAGTCTGCAGAATGCCTCATCTCAATGGAAAAATGCAATAGATTTACTTGTTGAGGAACGTTAGGGAATCCTACAACTGAGGGATGAAGTGGATGCAATTCGCTTGGAGGTAGTGGAGATTCTCTCCAGACCAGTTTCTCTGATTCTGTCAGCCTCAAGCTTGACCGTCTCATATGTCGCTTCATCTTCGACTCTACCCAGGTAGATACCAGATTTAAATTCACCACCAAAATCCTCAGAGGAAGCCCAATATGAACCTAACCCAACCAATGTCTAATATGTATGTTTTGTTTCAGTATTTTGATACTTGGTATTTTCTATAGGTTGTATATCATAATACTTAGTAGTTTTGAGACAGATTCAGGGGCTCTGGTTAGAATTATGATAGATAGTACTTTGCTTCATCCTGTTTTCGAAGTTTCACATGCATTTTTTGAACTTTGTAAAGACTCTATCTGTGGCACCACCACAAACTTTTTTGAATAAAAATTTCTTCTATTTTTATTAAATAAATAAATAAAGTCGGTTCAATTAAAAAAAATAGTTACATGCACTGTGTAAAACTTGACATGGATTGAAATAATAATAATAAAAATTACACCTTAAGAAATTAGATCTCTCTCGATGCTTGATAGATCCAGGTTTAAGATCTATCTTAAACCTAGAGCTATCAAGCACCGAGAGGGATCAAATTTCTTAAGTTGTATTATTATTATTATTATTATTTAATCACACAATATATGAAAGAGAATAATAATTGTAATCTACCAAATAATATTATGCAATATATGTAGTGTATTTATATAGTAAACATTGTGAGTTAAGAGAAATATTAGAAGAAATATAGGTTATAGAATGTAGTGTATTTATATAGTAAACATTGTGAGTTAAGATCAATTTTAGAAGAAATACAAGTTATAGAATGTAAATAGGAAGAACAAGAATATTGAACCTAAAGAATATTAAGTTTATATGAATATTGATTTTTTATTGATAATCTAGAAAGTGAGCAATGTTCATGGGCATCTTAGATGGAGTGGAGTTCCAATATAATGATATTACTTGGAAAAACATTACATAACTTTCTAGTTCTATGAATATGTTTCACTACCCAAACCACAATCTATTTGTGGTTGTATCCTTAGTGAGTATCAACTATCTAGTGGGTTTTACTTAATAAATATAACCCAATTACATTGCGTAATCACACACCAACTACCTCATGGGATTTATTTAACGGGCCTTCTACATTAATTAATCAAGTCTGGAGTTCCCTTAAGCAAGAAGATTAGGGTAGGACCCTAACATGCCCTCCCACTCCAAAAGTAACATTGTTCTCAAGGTTGGAGGTGTGGAAAACATTGTAAAGTTGCAACTGGTTACTAGGTGTAATTTTATGGTTGCATAGCCTTCCATTGTATCAACATTTCTAGGATAATATCAATACATGCAATATCAGGTGGCTCTTAGAGTGGGTCGAGAGAGCCAATTTGTAGGAAGCTTGTCCAATGCATTGAAGGCTTTGATAGGGAACATATAACTTGGGGGAAAACTTCTAGTGGTTCCTTTATTTTAGAGGTATTTTCTTATAGGGATGGAGATGAAGAAACCCATGATCCCCTTCTTCAAAGGAGAACTCTGAGAGACGTTGATCTTCCTGTTGATTTATTTGATTTTGAGTCAACCAAATTCAAGTTCTTAAGTGTATGGAGAATGGTAATTTTGGTGTTGAGTGAGACTCACTTCGTTAACTTTGTTTTTTCCTGGTAAGTACAAAATGATTGATGAAGATTTTTTTCTATAGACAACATAGGGTGACATTTTGGTAGCACCATGATAGGTGTTATTGTACCACCATTTTTCAAGGGGTGGCCATTGAACCTACTAGCCCTATGGGTCTGATGAAAAAAATCACAAATAAGTTTCTAAGAACTTGTCGACCACCTTTATTTCATTATATGTTTCAGGATGATAAACTATGTTCATTTTCAACTAGGTTCCCTGTAGTTTAAATAAATTCTTTAAGAATTTGTTGGTCGAGTTAGGATCATGGTATGCTCAATGCCATGTAATTTAAAAATATGATCTATGAATAATTGTGCAATTGTGGAGGGCTTAAGCAGGTGTTGTTAGGTACACAAGTGAACATATTTGGAAAGGTGGTCAATGACCATCATGATTATAGATTTATTGTGAGTGTTAGGAAGGCCAATAATAAAAACCATAGAAATATCATCTCAAATAATGGCAAGGATTGACAAAGGTTGCAATGCCCCAAAGGGTTTTCACTATTTCACCCTTGTTCGTTTGATGTGTCACATTCAATGATGAAGGTGGATGTCCTTATTCATTCCATCCCAAAAGAAAGATTCCTTAATCCTTTCATATATTTTTTTTAAAACTCAAGTGACCAACGATGGGAGAGGAATGCAATTCTGAACAATCTATGCTTTTAAAGCAGAGATCAACACCAAAATGATATGCCCTTTAAATTGTTGGAGTTACTTCACACACACCTAGGATTTATTTTTCCTATGGTTTTTTCCTTGTTTGTTAGTCATAATTAGTCATTATCCAGTCTCCTATATTTTAGGGGAGAATATTCCACCTGGAGAATATCCTCTTTTAGTTGACATTTCAGTGTGACTAGTTGAGTTGAGTTTAGATGTTGCATTGGTATTGTCACCATACAACATTGGGATCATCACCAGCTAATGCGCACTTGCATTGGGATCATCACTAGACTGGCACATTACCCTTGATTCCGTGATCTACTCCTCACTGCACTCTATTTAATCAGTTAACTGAAGAATAGTTAACTAGTTAACTCAATTAGGTGTCAGTTCACTCCCGTAACTACTTAAGAGACTAGACTAGGTGGCAGTTCACTCCCGTAATAGTTGGTGTGTGTCCAGATCACTCTATACCACCACTATGGTGCATTGGTTCTCCTCCAATGCACAATCATTGATTTATATAGAGTATATCATGTGTAAATTATTCATTATTCATAACGGTTAATGAGAATTCTTCCATTCTTTCCTTCCATCTTCTTCTTTCTCAATTTCTCTCTGCAAATGTGTGTAGTATTTTCTAGATAAATATATTATGTGCAGGTTCAACACATTTACATGGTATCAGAGTTGATGGACTGCTAAGCAAAAACTACACCAATTTTTTTTGCAAGTACAAAAGATTGAAGACAACAGAAAGATGGATTTCCAAAAAGAATTCATTCTTACACCTTACAAATATTTTGCATGGAAGGAGAAAATAGCCATACATCTCCGAACCAGAGGTTTGTACATGTTAACCTTAAATACAGATATAGAACCGACATCAGCCATAAAAAATCCAAGTACTTAAATTTCATGGATGAGGCACTCAGAACAATTTGTAGTCTTATTTCTCACGATCTCCTTTTTCACATATCTTCCTGTAAGACTCCCAATGAAGCCCGGACCAACTTGGAAGGGATATTTGGAAAGAAGGATGAGATGAGGGGACACATGCTAGAGGTGGAACTACTCACATTGGATCCAAAAATCTTTGACAATATCCAAGATTTCTTTACAAAATTCAAGGATTTACTATCACAACTCAAATCTTGCAGGGTTGATAAATCGAAGGAGGATAAACAAATGGTTCTCACCGGTCTCTCCAAGCTTGGTCCTAAATTCTCTGTATTCGTATCCACATTCCATTCTGTCAGATTCGCCTCTGGAGCCACCTAGAAGATGCCTTCTCTTGAGGACTTTATCGAATCCCTGACATAAGAGCAAACCGAGCTCATCAACATGGGCACAATCAAAGGCCCAAGGGCGCATGCACTCACTGTGCAAGATGGAAACCATAAATATCATAAATCTAAAGATAAAGACAAAAGAAAAGATCATACACATCCGAAGAAGGAACGGTACACAAAACCCTTCACCGATGCCTCCGGATCCAAAGGGGAAAAGGGAAGAAAAGGCGAGAAATGGATGTACTGTCACAAAGGATTCCATCCAGAATCCACATGCATGCAAAAAAAAATAGATCTAATGACTCAAATACTTCAGCAAAACAACCTTGTAGATCACATCCCCAAGGGTGCTAAGAAGAAAAAGTGAGAAGATCAGAATTCCAAGAAAGGCAATTCTAGCCATGCCTTGATTTCCATCAACTCCTCTCCCGATGATTGAATCATTGATTTAGGACCATCACATGACATGGCTTCCTCAAAAGAAGTATATTGTTCATTGGATGCATGCAAAGGTCCTCCTATTCTGATGGGGGACAACTCTTCTGTTGAAGTCACCGACAAAGGAAGGATTGAACTTACCAATGGAAGCTTCGAGAATGTGTTGCACATTCCCAAACTTTCTGTCAACCTTCTCTCCGTGTATCAGATGACGAATTCCAACACCAGAAATAAATTCATATTCACTCAAAATTCCGTGGACATCTATGACATGCAAACCAACTCCAAGGTTTCTACCAGTGAGGTAAATCACCAGTCTAGATTGTATACTTTTTCTTAATTCATTGAACCTGATTCTGCTTTACTGCTCACTCATGCTGATGAAAGTAGTAGGATATGGCACAAAAGGTTTGGACATTAAATTTCAAATACATGAAACAACTTAGCAAGAAAACATTGGTTGATGGTCTACCAGACATCCATTTCTCCAAGGGAGTATGTGAGGGATGTGTTCTCAGAAAACACCCTCAAGAGAAATTCGACAAATAAAAGTCTTAGCGAGCTTCCCCACCTTTAGATCTAATCCACAATGACCTTATGGGTTCTTTTCTGCATCCATCCATCAACAAAGCGAGGTTTGTTCTCATTCTTGTTGATGATTTCTCACGTTTTACATGGATCTACTTTCTCAGGAAAAAATCCGAGGTCTTTCAACACCTCAAAGATTTCAAAGCCCTGGTTGAGACACAGTTCGAAAAGAAGATAAAAGTCCTCCGAACTGATAACGGGGGAGAGTATGTAAATCATGAGATCCATAATCTTTTCCATGAGGTAGGGATTGAGTTGCAACATACAATTCCCTATACTCCGCAACAAAACAGAGTTGCTGAGTGGAAAAACAGATCTCTAAAGGAGATGGAATCTTGCATGTTGCATGCAAAGTCACTACCACAGAGACTATGGGCCGAAGCACTTAATTGTGCAACATAAATCCAAAACAGATCTCCCCATAGATCTGTCAAGGATAAGACCCCCTACGAGGCTTGGAGCGGCCTCAAACTGGAAATGACCCACTTTCGCATTTTCGGTTCACGTGCATGGGCCCGGATTCCCTTTGAAAAGAGGAAGGCACTTGATCCACATAGCACTGAGTGTATTTTTGTTGGATACCCTGACGATGTGAAGGGATATAGGCTTATTGATCTTTCCTTGGACCAACTCATCATTGAGCGTAGTGTCCAATTCGAGGAAAGTGTCTTGCATGTACCTTAGCAACCACATGGAGACACCTTCATTCTTCCACCTGTCCGAGATGAAGAGCATGCACATGCCAAATCTTCTTCAGACGAGATTTCTAATTCAAAGGACTCATATGATTTAGATTTAGAGTCAGTACATTCAAATGCAGATTCAGAGCATCCATATGCAATTGCATATCCAGAGCAGAGGCCCAAGTGGGCATAGGCTAC
Source organism: Picea engelmannii (assembly GCA_009831015.1). Lineage (NCBI taxonomy): Eukaryota > Viridiplantae > Streptophyta > Pinopsida > Pinales > Pinaceae > Picea > Picea engelmannii. Next base: position 1,112,230 of record ML777334.1, on the reverse strand, counting down.
TCTTCAGGATGCAGGGGATCTTGTTGGTGATCCAACCGACACTAGGAGGACTCAATCTGATTTCGAGGAGCCTCCTGTTGCACTCACTTCCACTGAGCCATTTCCCTCCAGGCATATTTTCTTGGTCCATTATTCAAATCCACAGTCTTATGGCGAGGCTGATGGAAATCCCTTTTGGGAATCTTCCATGCAAGAGGAGTACAACTCCCTCCTCGAGAACCAGACTTGGGATCTAGTTCCCCTTCCTTCTGGGAGGAAACTTATCAGATGCAAATGGGTCTACAGGACCAAGAGTGCAGTGGATGGACATATTAGCAGATACAAAGCCAAGCTTGTTTCCAAAGGATTTTAGTAGGTTCATGGTATTGACTATGATGATACCTTTGCTCCAGTAGCGAAGATGGATTCCATACGAATGGCACTTGCCATTGCGGAAACTAAGGGATGGGAATTCCATTAGATGGACATGAAGAATTCATTTCTTCATGGTGATATCTCTGAGGAGATCTATATGGAGCAGCCCCAAGGATTTATGCATGACTCATCTTTATTCTGTTGACTGAAGAAGTCCCTTTATGGCCTCAAGCAGGCTCCGAGGGCATGGTATGCCAATATGGACTCCTACTTGTTGTCACAGAACTTTGTATGTTGTAAATCAAACCCAAATGTCTATATGCTCAGGACAACCGATTCACTTCTACTCTTAGTTATGTATGTTGATTATTTGTTGATCACTAGTTGCTCGACTTCAACGATTGCTGCAATCAAGAGGATTCTACATGACAGGTTTTTGATGACAGACATTTGTCCACTACACTTATTCCTTAGACTCAAGATCAGTAAGGATGCATCAGACATCAAACTATCTCAGGAAAAGTATGCATGAGATCTCCTTGAGAGATTTTACATGACAGACTGCAAGTCTTCTCCGACTCCTTTCCTATCAGGAGTCAAACTTGAGGATGGTGGGGAGACTTCACTGGTTGACAACACACTGTACAAACAACTAGTGGGGAGATTTTTGTATCTCACACACTCCAGACCAAACCTCTCCTATGTAATTGGTGCAGTTTCCAGGTTCATGCAGGAGTCACATGAGCTACATTGGAAGGCTACAAAGCATATCCTTCGATACATATAGGGCACCATCACCTTTGGGATTCATTATGCAATAGACTCTACATTTGATCTCATCGGGTTTACTGATTTCGACTGAGCTGAAGATAACACTGATCTCAAGTCCACATGTGGTTACTCACTCAGTCTTGGTTCTGGGCCTATCTGTTGGTCCAGCAAGAAGCAAGCTGCCATTTCTCTATCTTCAGCCGAGGCAGAGTACAAAAGGGTAGTTAACATAACCATTCAAGCTATGTGGCTACAACATTTTCTCAATGAGTTGGGCATTCAGTTTCATCGTTCGATCGTCATCTGGTGTGACAACCAAAGCACTCTGAAGTTTTGCAGAGATCCAATTAAGAGGCAACAAACAAAGCACATCGAGATCCACATGCACTACATCCAAGACTTAGTACACGAGGGGATCATCGACTTACAGTTCTGTCCTTCAGTAGAACATACGACATACATCTTCACCGAGACCTTCACTGAGCAAAAGTTCCATTCTCTATGAAGTCGTCTTAGAGTGAAGGACACAGTTGCCTAGAAACTATAGTTCTTCTTTTACATACATTGTACCTTGAGGGGGGGTTTTCCCATGATTTTTCCCCTCTTTCCTCACTTTATTTCAGTGTATTTTTTTGTATTTGGGTGCCTAACATGGCCTCATTTTCGGGACCCATTCTTTATTTTCACCATAGTGATGTTCAGGGGGGGGTGTTGGAGTTACTTCACACACACCTATGATTTATTTTTCCTAAGGTTGTTTCCTTGTTTATTATTCATAATTAGTCATTATTCGGTCTCCTATATTTTAGAGGAGAATATTCCACCTGGAGAATATTCTCTTTCAGTTGACACTTCAGTTTGACTAGTTGAGTTGAGTTTAGATGTTGCATTGGTATTGTCACCATGCAACATTGGGATCATCACCAAATAATATTCACTTGCCTTGGGATCATCACCAGACTGACGCATTACCCTTGATTCCCTTATCTACTCCTCACTACTCTTTGTTCAGTCAGTTAACTGAAGACTAGTTGACTAATTAACTCAACTATGTGGCAATTCACTCCCGTAACTACTTGAGAGACTAGACTTGGTGGCAGTTCACTCCCGTAACTGTTGGTGTGTGTCTAGATCACTCTAGACCACCACTATAGAACATTGGTTCTCCTCTAATGCACACTCATTGAGTTATACAAAGTATATCATGTGTAAATTATTCATTATTCATAATGGTTAATGATAATTCTTCCTTTCTTTCTCTCCTCCTTCTTTCTCAATTTCTCTCTGCAAATATGTCTAGTATTTTCTAGCTAGATCTATTTTGTGCAGGTTCAACACATTTATATACACCTCAAGGTGTTGTGTTGCTAAGTGTGGCCAAAAAAAGGGGTTGGGTTTTACCTTTTGTTGTTCGATGATGCGAACAACGTTATCATTAGCTAACCATTCTTGGCATACCTCAATTATCCAATTTGGTATCCGTAAGGATAAGGAAAATAGGGATCCTTCATCATGTTTCCTAGACAAGGCACCGACCATCACATTATCCTTTCCCATCTTGTAGATGATCTCATAGTCATATCCTAACATCTTAGTGACCTAATTTTGTTTCTTTGGTGAAAATAAATATTATTTTAAAACACATTTCAAGCTATGATGGTCTATCTTGATCTGGAATCCCATCCTAATGAGGTACGGACACCATGTCTCCATTGCATAAAGGATGACCATTATTTCTCTCATATGTCAACCTACTCAAGTTTCAGTCACATAATTTTTCCTTGGTGAACACCAATGGATGCCCCTCTTGCATCAACATTGCCCCAATACCTTTACCTTGGGCATCATAGTCCATTGCAAAAGTCTTAGTGAAATCCAACATGTCTAAAAATAGAGTAGTACACATGGCTTCCTTTAAGGCACGAAAGACCTACTATGTTGCATTAGTGCATATAAATGCATTCTTTTTAACAAGGTAGTTAATGGGGTGACAATTCCACCATAACTTTGCACAAATTTTCTGTAGTAGCCAATAAGACTAAGAAAAATATGTAATATTTTTAGTGTATTTGGGCATGGCTAGTTTGTCATAGCCACAATTTTCTTGGGATCTAGTCATACCCTTGTCCTACTAATAGTGTGACCCAAGTATTCCACTTTAGAATAACCAAAAGTGCATTGGAACATTGGATGAACCACTAGTTATCTCAGATTAATTTTAATCCATGATCAATGTGTGCCACATACACCTCCTAAGTCTTTCTATAAATCGAAATATCATTAGAGAAGAAAAGCACGAAGTTGCATAGAAATGGTTAAAAGGGATTGTTCATGAGGCTCTGAAAAGTGGATGGGGCATTGTAAATACCAAAACACATCACCAAAAACTCATAATGACCTTTATGTGTGCAAAATGAAGTCTTAGGATTGTATACTTCTTTCATTCAAATTTGGTGATATCTCAAGCAAAGATCTAGTTAATGAAGAACTATACATTGTAAAGCTCATCCAATAGGTCATCAATCATTGGGACGAATAATTTATCTTTGATTTTCAACTTGTTAAGAGCACATCTGTGTATACACACGTGCTAGTATCATTTTTTATTCAACACCATGACGATTAAGGATTCAAGATTAGGCACTAGTGATAGGATGTATCATCCATGCCTCCAACAGTTGTTGAATGATATTCATAATTTCATTTTTTTTACAAAAGGATGTCTACAAGGATGCACATTGGGTGGCTCATTAATTGGATTTGGTGGCATGCCAACCATATATGTGACACTTGTTCATTCTCAACCTCGAATTTCACCGGTAGAGTCCACTAAGATGTGTAAAACAATGATTTGTGATCATGCTCAACGCATGAAGGGGGTAAGCAGTGGGATGTTTCAAATACCTGACGATGTTTATCCAAAATCAGCTATAAATCAAAATGAATTTCTTAGGAGGAGTTATCAATAACTTGACTTGAAGTTGGTTTGAAGAAAGGATATTTTAGTGAATCACATGTGGAAAAAGTGTCAAATGAGCCTCTACCACCATTGAAAAGGTTGTTTGTAAAAGATCACTTTGGAAAATTTGTGAACATACAAGATCCAATGAAAAAGTAGAATGATGTCCAAAAACAAAGTCAAGCTTCTGAAAATGATGATGTATTTGTTGAAAATAATGAATTTGACATATTTGATATTATTGATTAGTTTTAAGATGTCCTTGAAGAACATGCTCAAACAAATTGTTGATGAATTATATTTGTAATGTTTCGACTTTGAGATTTTACATTAAATATAAGTATCTATATTTTGTTGTTTTATGATGTTTTTTTTTTTAAATGTTGCTTACCATATTATTTAGTTTACTTTTTGGCTTAGTCAAGGAAAAATTAAATTAAATAATGTCATTTTATACATGAAATCTATAAAAATATGTAAAAAATTGTTTTAAAATGTTATTTTTTCATTGGTTTCTTCCAATTTTGGTCATAAAAATGTTTTGTTTGACATGGCATTTAAAAAAAAAAAACTTCCAAAATGTATATATTTTTCATTATAACCAGGATTTTTTTATTAAATGTATATATTTTTGTCAAATGTTTAATATTGTTATTTACTACAAGTATCAATAATCCATTGAAACAAAGTTTAAAAAGTGATAAAAAAATAGTATTTTACATTGTATGTAAAAAGTATGACATCCTAAATTAATTAATAATATGTAATTACATGGAATATTAGAATTTTGAAAATATAAATGATATATAGCATTTTCAATATTGTTAAAATTGACAAATTTTAGGTTCTTAAAAAAAATCATTGAAAAATAATGAAAAAACACCATTAAAAAAGGAGACATTTTAGACAAAAATAAAAATAATTGAAAAACAACATATGAAAAAAAATGTTGATACTTTATAACTATGAAGATTTGAAATGTCAAAACACTGCCTCAAAAAAAGGGTGCTACTTATATAATCACTTTTTGAAATGGGGGTAAAAATAGCCACTAAATGTGACCTATAAAAAAATGAGAACTCTAGAGGGTTATTGTCAAGTGGGGAACTATGTTAGTGGTATTCAACATAGTATGGGCTTGAAATGTCAACAATAGTATGGATGTGATCATAGTTACTCCAACAAACAATGGTATTGTATGTTGACAACATCTTAATTGGAAACAATAAGGGAATCATCAAACATGTTAAGCCTCGATCATGATCTCAATTTCATATGAAGGATCTTGGTGTGCAAAATTCATTTTGGACATGGAACTTAAAAATGACAAATTTTAGGTTGTTAGTAAAATCATTGAAAAAAATGAAAAAACAAGAAAAAACACCATTAGAAAAGGAGAGATTTTAGACAAAAATGAAAATAATTGAAAAAACAACATATGAAAAAATGTTGATACTTTATAACTATGAAGATTTGAAATGTCAAAACACTACCTCAAAAAAAGGGTGCTACTTATATAATCACTTTTTGAAATGGGGGTAAAAATAGCCACTAAATGCGACCTATAAAAAAAATGAGAACTCTAGAGGGTTATTGTCAAGTGGGGAACTATGTTAGTGCTATTCAACATAGTATGGGTTTGAAATGTCAACAATAGTATGGATGCGGTCATATTTACTCCAACAAATAATGGTATTGTATGTTGATAACATCTTAATTGGAAACAATAAGGGAATCATCAAACATGTTAAGCCTCGATTATGATCTCAATTTCATATGAAGGATCTTGGCATGCAAAATTTATTTTGGACATGGAACTTAAAAATGACAAATTTTAGGTTGTTAATAAAATCATTGAAAAAAATGAAAAAACAAGAAAAAACACCATTAAAAAAGGAGATATTTTAGACAAAAATGAAAATAATTGAAAAAACAACATATGAAAAAAATGTTGATACTTTATTACTATGAAGATTTGAAATGTCAAAACACTACCTCAAAAAAAGGGTGCTACTTATAGCATCACTTTTTGAAATGGGGGTAAAAATAGACACTAAATGCGACCTATAAAAAAATGAGAACTCTAGAGGGTTATTGTCAAGTGGGGAACTATGTTAGTGCTATTCAACATAGTATGGGCTTTAAATGTCAACAATAGTATGGATGTGATCATAGTTACTCCAACAAATAATGGTATTGTATGTTTACAACATCTTAATTGGAAACAGTAAGGGAATCATCAAACATGTTAAGCCTCGATTGCGATCTCAATTTCATATGAATGATCTTGGTGTGCAAAATTTATTTTGGACATGAAACTTAAAAGGGAACATTTAAACGAAAAACTTTGGTTGGTTCATTAAGAGGAAAAACATTTAAACATGTTAGTACTTTGTTGAGGCCCTCAAATGCCAAGCCTAAGAGACAAGTGACTTTCCAAGTTTGTTAAGCCTCACCAATAACACATTTGTATCTATGTGATTTCATCTTTTGATGCAATCAAAGCCACTAGATGATTCCAGTTTCTTCGATTAGTTTATTTGACTACCTCCTTTTATTCAATTGCATTTAAATGATTATGACCCGATGGATATGATCTTTTCTTCGAGTTGAGGTTTGATTGATAATATTCAAGGCTCCTTTTCTTACCAAAATGACATGAATATGTGATTTCAAACCAACCCTCTAACTCAAGAAGGCCTTGCTGAAGTGCCCATGTTTGAATAATGGTAGCTTGTTTGCGATGTTTTCCTTTTCTTACCTACGAAATATCCTTGAATGGTTTGTATCAAAGACATGGTGATTATGTGCATGAAATAGTAAGAAATTTATGATTAAGAGTTTAATGCACAATAGTCAAAGCATATGTATACTAAATGCATTGCAATCAAGGACTTTTCTTTGTATATGTTACATGAGTTGTTATTTAATACTAAATTCTTCTTCACTAATGGTTGGCACACATAGCATTAGATCGAGATGGTTATTGTTTATGTGAAGACAACATTAATACATAGTTTCTATAATCACATTTATCATCATATTTCGTGGATTGTTTCTTATAACATGTTGCAAGTTGTTAATTGTTTCTTATAACATGTTGCAAGTTGTTTCTTATAATCACATAGTTGAAGAGTGTTATCCTTCCCACCTAAGATCAATTCCACAAATGACATGTTGAGTTTTTAATGAATATATCTTTGTATCAACCTTGAGCCTTGAAGAATATGTTTTACTCTTAGTACCATCCTCAATCATATGGGCTAGCAGAAGCATAAATAAACAATTTGTTTTCCAACAAGAAGCCACCAATGAATCAAGTAAGCTCCAAAGATCCTCTATTTGGGTCATAATGAACACTTCTCAAGCAATGGATTGTTTCTCAAAGCCTCCAAGTACATAATTCTAAAAAATACATCCAAATACAGTGTTAGACCTACACAAAGACGAGTTTAGACTCTAGGCTCTCCATAGAAGGATACAAACATATGTAGAGGTAAAAGTTCATGGAAAATGAAGTTGCAGCTAAGCAAAGGAGTAATAGTAGATGCATTGTAGACATTGAGACTCCATGGAACCTCATCGAAGGCCACAAATTCATGAATGAGAAAACAAATTATCAAATGAGTTAAGAATGTTGCTCAAAGAATCCAATGCCACATTTGGCCTTTGAACACCCACTCCACTTCTCTAGAAGTGGAAAAATGCACAAGGAACTAATGTGCTCCCTTAGAAGAGTTGTACTTATTTCCTTAATAAAGAAACATTGTGTTTCACCCTCTAAGGCATTGTCAGTCCCAACTAGATGAAGTAATATGCATGGAAGCCAATGTGCACTGTTGAAGGATGAAGGAATGTCAATTTGAGAGCCTCATAATGCATTAAATTTCTCATTGAGACCTTGTTGGACTCCATCAAATACCAGAAATATATTGTGAACAATCTAACTCACTTCCTGCACAAGAGAACAATTTGTTTTCATCTCTAAGACCTCACCAGTCCCCACTAAAGTTATAAAAACATAGGAAGAGTGAAAACAAATCACTAGAGGAGCTTTGGATGCAACTTGGACTTGGAACCAATGTGCTTTTCCTTCTATGGCTCTGTTAAACCCCCATTTAAGTTAGAAAAATGCCCCAATAGCTAAAATGCATCACTCAGAAGACTGTTGCAGTTCATTAGATCAAGACACAATGTGTTTTTTTCTTCAAGATCTCTAGTGCAATGTTTTCACCCCATGAAAGATTCAGAGTAAGATTCTTGCTTGATTATCTTAGCTTGGATAGACTTAGTCATGTTCAACACAACCTATTCTTGTTATTTACATCTCTCAACTGATTTTTTTTTTATTTCACTCACTATTTATTGAGTGGCATGAGCAAGAGAGTTGACTGGACATGATGCAAGACAACCCATGATAGTTGGGAAAAAAATGAGCATATAATTGTATTCCTCATGCTCAATTACTTGTATATTGTCTAGTTGCAAGGCATACTTTGTTGTTGAGTCATGGGATCTAGGTTTTGATTGAAATTGATGGGATTTTTATAATGTAGGTGTAAGACCGCAGAACCATCGTGATTTTACCAAATATCAAGTTTGAGTTCAAAATCACACTGCTCGTCATTGTTTACCTCCATATCTAGTGGATACACACCTCATATTTCCTAGATGCATCAATTATTAATAGTTGACATGATTTATTAAAAGTCAATGTTAATTGATGGGAATTTTTAAATGAAGGGTTAAGTGTGATTCCTCCTACAAAAAGAGATTGAAATTTGCAAAGATGGAATTGTGCATCTGAAAAATGGAAAGTCAACATCACCTTGCTCTTATTTCATCAATTCCTTATCTATCATGGTAATTGTTTCTCATTAAAAAAACATGAACATGCATTGTCTTTGTTAAACTAGTAGGTGAGTCTTACTGATATGATTTGTTTAATGGATCGTTGGGCTATAAAGATAGTTTGTTATCCTTTGTCTCATAAGTATGTTGTTAAGCTAGACATAATATTATTGACATTTGTTGATTTTTGGTGTACCTCGGGAAGTGGTTCCCTTGTGGTTTGGAGCCTCTAACCACAAGAGGGAGATGTTGGTACTCTTGTACTTTGTACTTTATGTCTGATTTCACTTTGACTTAGGAGATTTAAGTCAAAAGTGAAATTTGGTCATTTTAGCCTAAAGTGACTATTAATTCACTTTGTGGGTGAATTGAGGGACATAAAGTAAACTAAGGGAACTTAACACAAAGTGGCTTTTGAGTTGAGATATTGTGGGATGATCTCAACCATTGATTAGGAATGGCTTGGGATGATCCTAGCCATTCACTTTTAGGTTTCCTTATGCTTTTCTCAAGAAGGGTGCAAGAGGCCTAAGGAGGCTCATTCACTCTTATGTTCACTTGGAGAATTTGAGGAGGAGCATGAGGATGAAGTTGGAGGCATTGGAAGAGGGAAACTTGGGCGCTTCTATTCATGGATTAACTATGGGATCTTGGGACCCTATTATTTAGTGGTGATCACACTTGCTTGGAGGAGAACACACACCTAGCAGGGAGGAGCTACACTTGGAGGAGAACGCACACCTAGCAGGGAGGAGCTACACTTGGAGGAGAACGCACACCTAGCAAAGAGGAGATACACTTGGATGATGTCATATCTGTTTGTTTCAGTGGAGAGGTAGCACACAAGAGTTCATTTGTGTGCAAGGGATTCTTCTTCAGAGCATCCAAGGTCAAGGGCACTTCACTTCAGTGGATTTGGCAACAAGAGAAAGACGCGCACTAGTCTTGGGCACATTTCTTCTTGGTTCCTTTGGAAAGTCTCAAGAGGATCTTGCTTTGTATACATGTTACATCATATTTTATTTCTTGTTGTATCTCATGCTTTAGACACCACTTATATATACTTCCATTCCAAACTGGTTTTCCCCGGGGGGGGGGGTTATCCAGGGTCATGTTGACCAAAAATACATGTGTTCATTTCATGCATGCTTAGAGTGTAGATAAAATTACTTGTGTTGTTAAGATATAGAGGAGTTTTACTTGTTTTGAGATATATTGCATGTGCTAACCATAGGTTCGAAAACACTTGCAAGGGCACCTCAAAGAACACTTAACCTACAAATACTATGGGAAAAAAGTTACTGAACAGTTTGATGTTATAAAAAAACATCAAAGAAGAGTTAGACAATTAAAACTTAGAGCCAATCTCAAGGTCAAAGACAGACCTTAGTTGGCAGCCTAATAGGACCTCAATTTTCTTCATGGTATCAGAGCCTTGTCAACGAACACTTGCTGATTTCTAGAGCATTTTGTGGGCAGTTTTGTGACATCTTGTTGGCAGATTTTGGACAACTTGTTGGCATAGTTAGTGGACAACTTGTGGGCAGATTTGTTGGAGAGTTTTAGGATATTTTTTTGGACAAATTTGGACAACCTTACTTCCTCTTGTGTGTCAATTGGTGAGGCTGATTTATTTTGTAGTTTTCGCATCACTGTGAGCATGAGTGTGAGATTTAGTGGACAACCATGTCGGTGTCCCAGATGAGGACGGAGGATAGGCTAGATGAAGCTATAAATTGGTCCCCTTGGAAGACCAGGATCACATTCATTTTGGAGGATCTTCAACTATGGGATATAGTTCAAGCTCCCGTGGTGATTCCTCCTACACCCGCTCCATCACCATTGTTGGATGAAAATTTTAGGAAGAATAAAATCAAGGAGAAGAGGACTATTTGTGATGCGGTGAGGGACCACATCATTCCCCATCTGACTGGTAAAGACTATGCATATGAGATATGGGAATCCTTGTGCAAGCTTTACCAAAGTCCAAACTAGAACCAAAAGATGGTTTTGCAGGACAAGATTAGGAGCATTCAGATGCTCGATTTCGAGACAATCATAGCATACCTAGGAAGATTCACTCAAAACAAATATGAGTTAGCAATGGTTAGAGAGATTATGGATCCATAATTTTTGGTGAGGACAACTTTGCACAAATTTTCCAAACCTTGGGGTTCATTTGTATGAGGCATCATTTCTCGGGAGGTCATCCTACTTGGGAGAGACTTTGGGACGATTTCGTACAAGAGGAATTGAGGTGTAGTTATGGGTATTCAAGACAACAACATATGCCTAAGGGGGATGCAGATCTTTCTCTTTAGACAAAGGAAAAGAAGAAGATTAGAGAGGGTGCGAGACATGGTCCTAAGGGAGGGACCCATTCACCAGAGAGTGCCAGTGGGCAGAAGGACATAATAAAAGTGAGATTCTTTTCTTGTGGTGATATGGGGAACTATGGTGGATAGTGTCCCAAGAGGAAGAAGAAGAGGCAACATGGTGGTATGGAAGCGACAACTGAGGAGGAAGAGTTCGATGCAAAGTTTGCGAGGGAGTGTGCACTTGTCATTTATTTGTCAGTTGATACACCATACAACGTTAGGTGGGGATACAAAGTTGAGGAGGACCTATTGACTCAGAGTGTTGATTCAGAGGGAGCTCAAAATCAATTTTTGAGGACACCATCTTCAAGGGTGATTGGTCCACCCAGGATAACTTCAGTTTAAAAGTTGTCGAGATAGAGGGTTGGCACAAGGGCTTCAGAGCATCAGATATTGATGAGGAGGAGGAGCAGGGCACCATAGAGGATTGAGCCTCAATTGGCTACGAAGACAAGTAGATCATATTCTAGATCCACTTCAGGTGGAAGCCACTTGGTGAGAGGCCAAGTTGAGGATCTTGGTGAGATTCCAAGATCCAAATACTCTTGGTGAGATGCCAAGAGGGGAGAGACTCTTGGTGATATTCCAAGAGAGAGACTCTTGGTGAGATGCCAAGAGGGGAGAGACTCTTGGTGATATGACAAGAGAGAGAATCTTGGTGAGATGCCAAGAGTAGTGACCATTGGCGAGATGCTAGGAGGTAGAAACCCTTGGTGATAAACCAAGGTTGAGGATCTTGGTGAGATTCCAAGACCTAGAGACTCTTGGTGAAATACCAAGAGATGTGACTCGTATTGCATGCCATGAGTATAGGACCTTGGTGAGAGACCAAGGAGAGGATCTTGGTGAGATTCCAAGACCTAGAGACCTTTGGTGAGATGATGAGGGAGAGATCTTTGGTGAGATTCCAAGATCTAGGTGATCTCAGATAGGTGGAGATGTACTTGTATCTAGAGATCAGGGCCTCTATCTATGATATGATCGATAGGTTCCATATGTTAATATTATGGTAGCTGCAGGAGGTATTTACCTCCATGTGTGAACCTACCGAGAATAGAAGACTCCAAAAAGCAAGAGAAAACCCTAATGTGTTGGCTAATAACCCTAGAAGTCTTGTTGGTTCAAGAAGATAATTTGTATTAGGTTATTAACCTCCAAGAGAAGAAGTCGGCCATAAATAATAATAATATACTAAACAAACACATATCCAGAAGGAGAAGTCGGCCCCAACAAATCTGGCAGAACCAGTATAAATACAGGGCGCCAGTTCTCATTTGACACATCTCAGAACTGCAGTTCCGAGTTTGGTGCACACTGCAGTTCCGAGATTGGTGCGTACATGTGGAGGAGAACTGCAGGTGCAGCTGCAACAGTAGCTAGTTCTCAGTATGATCTTGGACTATATCTTGGCTAGGGTTTGGACTATTTGATCAACTATTGTTGGTGCGTTATCCTTGGAGGAAGATGCGCTACACCTTGTTTGGCTATCTAGCCTAAGGTTTGCTTCCAGAGTAATTCTCAGTCAAGGTTAAGGTGCTCGAAGGGTGGCTTAGGCCTATGGTTGGGTGACGAGGGTATCGTCAATGGTAAAACGAGCACACAATCTTCTATATTCTAACAGGTTATGGGCCAACTCCTCCTTCATTCAATCTAAACACTGGAAGGAAACATAGCCGCTATGATATTGAGCTCGTTGAGGAACTACCACTAGGGTTACCAGAAGAAGCAACTTCCAATACACTGCCGCTAGGGTTACTAGCAAGAGCAGTTGCAGAAACTCTAATCCTCTCGTTGAGGCACCTTAAGTGAATGGATTGACCTAATCTCTAGATAGATCAGTTTTCTCTAGCCTAGCGCATCTCCTGATACTCTCAGCAAGCCAAGACGTGAAGTTTGAATTTCTAGTCAAATCTAGGGTTTGACCAAGTCAAGCAAGCCATGACTAACTCTATGAAGTCTGAGAACAAGTTAGATGGAGCCTCTAACTTTAGAGCATGGAAGACAAGGATTGACCTCATCCTTGCCAAGAATAAAGTGTTGGATATTGTGAAAGGAAATATTGTGAAGCCATAGTTTGAAGAAGGAAAAGAGAAGGAACCATAGAACATTTCAACTATGGAGAAGTTCAAAGATGTTGACATCAATGAAATGAGTATCATAGTAGATTCTATAAAATACCACTTGATACCCTACATCTCCCATCTTGACTCATCGAAGAACATGTACGATGACCTAACAAATCTCTTCTCAGTCAGAAACATTGGACAAGTTATGAGTCTAAAGAATGAGCTTCGTGACATGAAGATGAATGATGATGATAGCATAACATCATACTTTGTAAGGATATCCCAGTTAAGATATCAACTACAAGCTATTGAAGAGATCACTTCAGAGAAGGAATTGGTGAACATAGTACTCAATGGTCTTCCCAAGACATGGGATGCATTTTCCGCAAGCATGATCAAAAGGAAAGAGTATCCGACATTTGAATAACTTTGGACTTGCTGTGCTCAAGAAGAATCTAGGATCAATGCAAAAGAGAAACCCCAAAAGAAGTACGATGATCAAGCTTTCACAACAAGATTCAAGAACTTCAGGAACAAAAGGAAATTTGGTTCAAAGAGGAAGCCGAATCAAGAGAAAGACATTTCAGAAGTACAATGATTCAACTGTCAAAAGTATGGTCACTACAAGAATCATTGTCCCGAGCTAAAGAAAAAAAAGGAGAAACACAAAGCATCGATTGCCGAAGAAAAGGAACCTACAAAGAAGGCTAAGCAATATGAAAGATACTTATTCTTCTAAAAGGTAACAACACTCTTCTTATTTCTTGTACATATCTTGTTTGCATCGTCTCTATACGTATCTTGTATATCTATCTCTTGGAAAATAATATGTTCCAAGTAGAACTATATCTCTAGAAGAACAAACAAGATGAAAATGGATATCATTAGATAATACACATGAAAGAATGAAATACAAATCATGAAGAAGATATTGCAAGATAAGCCTAATCAATCATGAAGAAACTTAGAAGAAGCAAAGACAGAAAGAAGTCAGCAATTGAGAAGAAATTGGAAAAAGACTCATGACATTTTGTAGAAAACAACAAGATGAAAGCATGGACTATATTAGACAAGAGAATCAATTATATATTGCAAAAGAAAATAAGGATGCAGATGAAAGCGTGGACTCTGTTAGACGGAGGGAGTCGATTATATGCACTCTTACATGAAGCAAGGGTTAGGAGTGAGAAAATATTATGATCCATTGAATATGATGAAATATATATATATCCATGATAGCAACCATGAAAGACAGTACGTGTTCAGTTCAACCGTAGAAGAAGACTTCTTCAAAGAGAAGCCTTAAAGTATTCCTGGTTGTCCATCCAGATCCATGATCCTATGATGAAAAGAAGAAGATGAATCTCTAGGGCATGGAATCTATAAGAAACTCCATGGACCCAAGAGCTAAAAAAAAACATGAAGAAGAACATGAGGATTCCAAGAAAGAAAGAGGAACTAGAACAACCAATCATTGTATCAAGAATCACAAGATTACCAGCTTGATATGAACTCACTAAAAGAAATCAAGTAGAAGAACTGAAAGTCTTGATGAAGAACAATGTATGGAAGACTTATGAAGGAAAGCATTGTGATATCTAGAACCAGAGGTTCTCCCAGATGGAGGGAGAAGACTATGATGATTACTTGTTCCAGTAAACCAACCTTATCTCTACATAAGTCATTATATCATCCGCAACATCCATGAGTTGGAGTTCTACATCAGATGAATGCAAATAATGTTCTCTAGAGAAATTGAATAAAGAGCGTATGAAGAGAAATCTCAAGACCTTGAGGCATACCAGAAAGAAACTCCTATATGCAGATAGAAGAAGATAACTTGGTGGAGAACCTCCAGTGCACAACAGGAGCGTGGTGAAGATTTCCTATAACATCAAGATGACTACTTAGTAGATCAAATCTCATGATGACAAAAGAAATGCCACATAGATATGTTCCAGCTTTCCAACTATGATATACTCTATTGTTCAGATTTACATGAAGCCTTCACAGTGTTCCAGACTAAAGTACATTTTAAATCAAGCATTACATTATCCATGATGAAGTCCAGAAAGGAGGAAATGATTCTCCAATATATATATCCCTAGATGAACAGATTTTGGTAAAACTTCTATCCAAGATGAAAGAGTTTACGTACTCAAGCTAGAGCTCGTGGAAACAACTTCCTTCTTATTGGAAAAGGAAGAAATGACTCTCAAAGTTAGGAGGGAGCACTGAAAACATTATTGAAGACATTCATCTTTAAAAATGGAAAAATAGTCCATCTTGGACAAATGCTTTCCTGTTCGGAAAGTGGATTGAGACTTATGACGAACAATCACTTTCCATTGTGGTTAACATGGGAAGTAGTATGATTGCTAATGTATCATAGACAAAGACATCCCATCGTGGTTAACATTGGGAGTGGTCTAGGGCAGTCTCTCTTCTTGAGGGTTACTCAAGAAGACTAGCCCACCTCGCCGGACAATGATTTCTCATTGTGGTTAACATGAGGAATGGTCCGTTTTGGAGGTTGATGCAGGACAATCATTTCCTCTTGTGGTTAACAGAGGAAATGGTTCAGAAATTCATTCCTTAGGGTTTATACATTCTCTCCAGGGTACACTTTAATTAGTGTAGAAGGAATGGCCCAGGGTGGGGAATGGTCCAGGCTCAACAATCAGGGACAGACATTCCTTAGGGTTTATACATTCTCTCCAGGGTGCCCTTTGATTAGTGTAGGAGGAATGGACCATGGTGGGGAATGGTCAACACTCAACATTCCTTAGGGTTATACATTCTCTCTAGGGTGAAATTTTATTAGTGTACGAAGAATGGCCCAGGGTGGGGAATGGTCCATGTTCAGAAGACAGGACAATTATTCTTCCTTGCTTGAGAAGAATAGTCCAGATATCTCATTTTTCTACTCTGAGGCAGATATTATTTCAGATCTCACAGATGTGAGTGAAAGATTGGCCCAGATAATTCAATTTATATCATAACATTGTTTCTGTGCAGGTTGTTATCATATGTTTGTCATGAAGACTATATGACAATAGATGTAGACTACTAAGGTGGATATGTTCCACTATTCTTGAGGAAAATATTCTTTCAGAGCTCACAGATGTGAGTGAAATATTGGCCCAGATGATTCAGTTTATATCATAACATTGTTTCTATGCAGGTTGCTATCAGATGTTTGTTATGAAGACTGTATGACAGTAGATGAAGACTACTGTGGTGGATATGTTCCATTGTTCACAACTACACATTGCTGATCAAGTACTTGTGTGTTACTTGGTGTGGTAGTGTACCACTGGATTGTAGTTATGTACTACTATGGATAGACACAGTTGTGTTCTATTTTTATTCTAATTTCCTTGAAGACTATCAACAGTTTATTGGAGATCATCATCATCCAGAAGAATAATGAACAAAGATTTTCCAGACGGAAAACAGTTCAGAGCATTTAGTCTTCTAGATTATAAGAATGTCTCTTGTATCACTCTATGGTGTGAGTGACTTATACATCATCATGTCTAATTACTCATATGAAGTATGGTTTCGAGAGATGATGCAACTGATGGTGATGGTGATGCTCATGATCTAGTCATGAGATAGTCTAGACGACTATATTGATGCTACCGGGTAAATGGTATGTTTTTAGACCATTACCTATAATACCTCCCTAGATAGGAGGGAGTGATAATATTATGGTAGCTGCGGGAGTTATTTACCTCCACGTGTGAACCTGATGAGAATAGAAGACTCCAGAAAGCAAGAGAAAACCCTAATGAGTTGGATAATAACCCTAGAAGTCTTGTTGGCTCAAGAAGATAATTTATATTAGGTTATTAGCCTCCAAGAGAAGAAGTCGACTAGAAATAATAATAATATACTGAACAGACACATATCCAGAAGGAGAAGTTGGCCCCAGTAAATCTGGCAGAACCAGTATAAATACAGGGCACCAATTCTCATTTGACACATCTCAGAACTACAGTGCCCAGTTTGGTGCGCACATGTGGAGGAGAGCTGCAGGTGTAGCTGCAACAGCAGCTAGTTCTCAGTATGATCCTAGACTATCTCTTGGATAGGGTTTGGACTATATGATCAGATATTTTTGGTGCGCTATCCTTGGAGGAATATGCACTACACCTTGTTTGGCTATCTAGCCTAGGGTTTGCTTCTAGAGTAATTCTTAGTTAAGGTTAAGGTGCTCAGAGGGTGGCTTAGGCCTATGGTTGGGTGACGAGGGTATCTTCAATGGTAAAACGAGCACACAATCTTATATATTCTAAAACCATCATATTGTATTTCTTGTTGTATCTCATGCTTTAGACACCACTTATATATACTTCCATTCCAAACTATTTTTCCCCAAGGGAGTTTTATCCAGGGTCATGTTGACCAAAAATAAATGTGTTCATTTCATGCATGCTTAGAGTGTAGATATCTTACTTGTGTTCTTAAGATATATAGGAGTGTTACTTGTTTTGAGATATATTTCATGTGCTAACCATCGGTTCGAAAACACTTGCAATGGCACCTCAAAGAATACTTAACCTACAAATACTATGGGCAGAAAGTTACTAAAAATTTTTCTATTATAAAACAATAGCAAAGAAGAGTTAGACAGTTGAAACTTAGAGCCAATCTCAATGTCAAAGGCAGACCTTAGTTGGTAGCCTAATAGGACCTCAATTTTCTTCAGCATTTTCTTACAAGGGTTTTCTTGTGCAAAGCATTGAATGAAGAAAGGAACACAAATGGGATTAAGGAGAATGAACATAGGGATGAAACCCAATGCAATTAACTCAAGTGCAAGGGACAAGGAGGCATTCTTGAACCAAATAAAATGTGGAGGGATGCAATAGGTACTCACTAGAATCAAAATAAGATCCATTCTCTAGTAAGGCTCATGCCCGATACACGATCATGTAGGAGGAAGGATGATAACCCATTGTTCAACAAACCAACCAACCCAAGTTCTAGCAAAACAATCCAAGTTCCTTGAAAACCAAATAAAAATCAAATCAAGTGCTAGAAACGTGCAAGCAAAATTGAAAGTAGACATCCAAGCGATGAAGGTGCTTATCTTGAATTAGCATGATTGTAGAAGTCTCACATGTGTGAGCAAAATTTGCAATTTCTTCATTTCATGAAGAAAATAGTAACAAACCTATTTGAATAGTCAAAATGAGAATAAGATTAACTTTATACTAACATGAACCTAGGAACTCAAGAGGCATCTAGGGTATCTCAAGAGCCATGAACCAAAACTTTAAATAGACCCATTGCATTCAAACAAAAGGTTCTCTTTTTGGCTCTGTAATCCAACTTTTATATGTTAATAAGGACATTGATATTAGCCTATGTGTTTATACTCTTGTAGAGTTGTGTCCAATATTGGAACCCTTCACTCATTTCTCAATGCTCTTGGTGCTTGTGGGTGTGAATCTTCTAACCTATGGGACGTTTCTCATGTTATGGTGTTTATTCTCACTTATTTTATGCTTTCTAACACATGATATGAAATAGGAAGCTTCTTTGTGACTTGGGACTACTCTTGGTTGCTCAAGATATTTGATTATGCATATGATTTAATTGGTGAACTATTATTGCTATTGATATACATCCAATTTATTTTCATTTCAGCTTTAGGAGCGAGCTGGGAGGGTCTATTTCAGGTTCATCTTTGATCACAATGGGACTAGTAATCCTATTATCGGTTGCATTTACATATCTTGTTTTTCTCCTTCAACTATGATTTTAGTTAGTTGTATTTTTCATATTGCATTTATTGCATTTTATTCTTTTCTTTCACCCCATATTCATTTATATCTCTACATTTTACATTCATTAGTTTCGATTATATAGATTAGAGAGAATTGATGTTATCTTACAGGGTTACTGCGAAAGTGTTTACACCATGTTTGGGGTGCTTCAAGAGATTTGTGGTACATGGTGTATGATTATCCCCTAGATGGTCTCCCATGACACCCACCGAGCATGTGCGCTCCTTGGGCAGATTCAATGATGGAACAGACAAAGAGCACAAGGAGGAAGCTATTGATTGGGTGAACTAAGACATTTGGGTGTGAGAAGGGGCACCTTGGGTGCACGATGATGACATGTGGCACCGAGGGGGCACACACCTTACTTTCCTTAGAACAACTCACAAAGACTTTTGCATTGGGAAAGGGAGAGGAAACTTGGGAGCATGCTCAAGGAGTGGACCTATATTCCCTTGAAAACATGGGAACATCTAAGAGGTTGGACGATGCCATAGACACACCCCATCGACACACCCACAAGGAGTCACAATGATTGGAACAAGAGAATGAACACGGAAAGGGATGTGCACCCAAGGATGGGGTGTGACAGTCCAAGAGACATGATGGTTGATGGGTGTTTGGGATTGGATGGGTGCACCAGGTCCAAGGAGGAGTGCAACGAGTTGTTTGAGTGTGGGTTTGTAAAGGCAGACGACACACCCAAAAGACATGACGTTTTTCACAAGTGACCCTTGGAGTTCCTATAAGAGCAAGGGTGCACAAACAAAGGAAGGCATATAATATTGGAAAGATATTTGGAGAATAAGTCTGAGGCAATTCTAAGGCAATGAACTAAGGTAGAGTTTCCAATATGGAAGACAAGTAGCCAAGGGTGGGACACTCTAGGTGGTTTTGGGGAAGTATGGAAATGCATGTCTATTGGGGGCATCTGTGAGGTAGAACCAAAATTTGTGTTAGCTTGGTGAAAGTCTGCAGTAATGAAGGGACACCAAGTCTACGATTGTGGGTATGTCTGAGGTGCACCATAGGAGGTTGCGGAGATGGTTACGAAAAAAAGTCTTGGTGTGATGAATATGTGTATGAGTGTCTTGGTGAGGTATGGTGAGTCATGTGAATCTACCCAAGTTGTAAACCAAGCCGGTAGTGCTCATATTGTAATTGTTTCACAATAACAAAGACTTAGTCGAGTGTTTGACATGATTTGTGTCACCCACACTATTTATGTGTATTTTATGTTGTTTGTTCCATAGATGTTCTCTTGGTTTCTCATGTACATGGACATATGACTACATGTTAAACTGTTAACAATTGTCTAAGTATACAAGAGTTGTAATGAATTAGGAGTGTGACTCACCGATAGCCTAGAATGGGGTATGAATATGCTCTAGGTGAAGAGGTGTAGTCTGGATGAAGTATTCTTGGTGTACCAAGAAACCAAGTAATAATCGTCGCAGTGTCATGCACCTTCAGGAGGTGAACGATTGTGAGATTTGAACAAGTGTCCTATGGGGTCATGACAAGTGGTATTAGATAAAACTTTGAGAATTATTTTGGGGAGCTCTTCACCACACTTTCACCTTCATGAAAGGTGGTATCAGATAAAATTTGTCTCTTCACCATTATTGAATCCATAATAGTGGTAGGGGGGGGGGG
>ML777334.1:1075388-1091350 GCA_009831015.1 Picea engelmannii | reverse complement strand
TCTTGGGTGCCTTAGATGAACCCTTCGCAAGTAAAGTGGAGATACTTGGAGGGCCATCCATGGTTGGATCACATGTAGATGGCATTGGAACTAAGAGGGAGCCCAAGACAACCAAAATGAAGGACTGACTCATTATCTTGGAGAGGACTATCGAGCAGATGAAGGATGCAATGTACCAGCTTGATGAGAAGGTCGATCAGATGGAGACTAAGATAAGAAAGATGAAGCATGGGTTTAATGAAGTCATTCGAGAGTGTCATAAAAATACATGTGTGGTTACTTACACCTTCACAAATGACATTCAGGATAAACTCAAGGCAGTGGAGGATGCACTCACCACAATCACACAAAGGTTGAAGGACCAAAATGACACCATCACATTGTTGAAACAAGCTTTGGCTAACAGAAAGATCTCTATTGTCATGCCGATGAGGATCAAGATAAAGGAACCTCAACCATATGATGGTACTCACAATGCTGAGTTGCTTGGAAACTTCTGTTGGTACATTGAGCAGTACTTAGAGTAGTTGAACGAAAGTTCGAACGAAGCCAAGGTGACTGTTGCAACGATTTTCTTGGAAGGAACCATTAAGATATGGTGTAGGAACTAGGTGGAATACTTCGCAGCTGGGAGAATCATTAAGATGATAAAAAAATGAGCAGAGATGAAAGCAGGTTTGAAGGCACAGTTTGGTCTGGGGAACAAAGCATGGATCGTGAGAAATCATTTGTTGGCTCTCAAGCATGCTGGTAAGATCCAAGCCTACATCAAGGAGTTCACGAAGATCATGTTGGAGATCAAAGACATGTCGGAAGAAGAAAACATTCTCCAGTTGATGAATGGTCTATAGCCATGGGAATAGAGTGAGCTGCGATGAGAGAACGTGCAAACTCTTGTGATAACAATCACTGAAACAAAAAAATTGTTGGACTTTCGGGGTGAACCCAAAATAGGTCCTAGGAATAATGAGGACGCCCAATGTGAGAAGCAACAAGAAAAGGGGAAAAGGAAGGACAAAGGAAATATGAAGACGTCCAAGGGCAGTGAAGACAATTCCAAGCAAACAGATGCAACGAAAGAGAAGAAGTCGATTTCATGTTGGATTTGTGGTAAGGAGCACTATGCAAATAATTATCCCTCAAAATAAAAGTTGAATGCTTTGGAGAAGGAATAAAACCTATATGTTGGAGTCTTGGAGGTCTTGAACGTCATCATGAAGAGTGAATCTATGGATATCCAAGATCAAGATGAGATGAAACTTTGTTATGTGCTAGCCGAACTCAATGGGAATTCAGTGCTAGCCATGGTGGAAAATGAGGTGACTCATAAGTTATTGAGGGAAGACATGGTGCAGAGGCTTGTGTTGTAGCCTGAACCAACACAAAAAACCTTCAAGAAAGTTAATGTCGGTGCAAAAAGAGTCATTGGTGCAACCAAGGACATCTTGTTGAAGCTTGGTGTCTGGTGCGGAAAGACGAGTTTCACCATTGTTCCTATGGACAATTTGAAGTTGTGTTGGGATGGGAATTCATGAGAAAGGAAAAGGAATCACATATTCCTCACATGAACAATTTGGCCATTTTCTCATGACATACTCCATGTTTGATTCCTACCATAAGGAGGAAGGAAGGAGGCATGCAAATGTCTTCCTTGTAGATGGTTGTTGTAGGCAGCCAAAGCAAGCCCTGTGGAGACAAACTTGGATGATGTGGGGTGATGGTTGGAAAATATAACGTAGAGAATGAAAGGAATATCGTGTCAGTGGAATGGAGGCTTGCCGTTGTTGAAGAGATAGTTGGAGATTTGGATAAGACAGTGGATAGCTTACCCTTTTTTTTTTTTTTTTTTATCTGAAAGTCGATGAGTGGCATCGAAGATCAGAGGAAGTCACACAAATGAGGATGATGGAGAAAAAAGTTGAATGGGAGAATAAATCATCCATGGACCAAGAGGACATGAGGGAAATGTAGCAAACTTTGTGGAAGAGAACCAAGGAACATGGCAATTCCTCCTCTAGTGAAATTGGACATGGTGAATGGTCATATGACCTTAAGATAGAATGACTCATGGAGGAGTGCGAAGGAAAAATAAGTTCAAGTGTACCACTACTTGTGTACATAACGTAGAAGTATCATGACAATATATCGATTACATTCGGATAGATTGGGGACAAGGGAGATGACCCAACCAACCATCTCCCTTCACCTTCAAACTAGACTATGGCTCGTTGGCTCACTATCTAGGTGGGATGTAGTGAGGCCAATGGGGTACCTTGATGAAATTGTTTGAGGATGTAGTGGGTGACATGACAGATTGGAGGAAACAAAGAGTTACAAATGTGACAAGTTTGCAGAAATAAACAAATGTTTGAACATGAAGATGTAATTTCTTGATACAGATGCATGACAATTGGACTAGCTACTCGATCAGCTGAAGTCATAAGGGGATCCAATGAACAAAAGCATGGGAAGACAGACTGAAGTATAAAAGAAACAAGAATTCATAGAGCAGTGACACTTCATAGACTCATGTAAATTCCCAAGGGGAGTTTTCCTTGACGACAACAGTTGAGGAGATAAGAATCATTGAGTGGTGACGAGATTTGGAGATGGGGAAGAGATGTCATGGATATCAACAAATGTTGTTGAGGACAAAAAAAACTTGGAGTGGGGGAGGAGGTAAGGTCTCCCATGACACCAACCGAGCGTGTGCGCTCCTTGGGCATATTTGGTGATGGAATGGATGAAGAGCACAAGGAGGAAGCGATCGGTTGGGAAAACAAAGACGTTTGGGTGTGACTCATCGATAGCCTAAAACGGAGTATGGGTATGCTCTAAGTGAAGAGGCATAGTCTAAATGAAGTATTCTTGGTGTGCCAAGAAACCAAGTAAGAACTTTCATAGTGTCACACACCCTCAGGAGGTGAACAATCGCAAGATCTGAACAAGCATCTTGTGGGGTCGTGACAATTTATATTTCTACATTTTACATTCATTAGTTTAGGTTAGATATATTAGAGAGCATTGATGTTAGCTTTCATGGTTACTCTGAAAGTGTTTACACCATGTTTTAGGTGCTTCATGAGATTTTTGGTACATGGTGTATGATTATCCCCTAGATGGTATGTGATTCACACTAGAAATGGCTTACTCAATTATTTCTTAACCTTGGTTAGGTGATTGCATGACAATATTCCTTAGAGTGTTAGAGATATTCAAACAACTTGGTGACATTGTACATGTTATCCACATGGACCAGGTTGTGTGTTTGGAGAATTCCCTACATTGGAGAAGAAGCATTTGGTATTCTAAATGAGGGAATTGAGCTCTATATAGCATGGGGTAGTAGGGATGCTTGCATGTAGGCACAAATTTGACTTGGGGGCACCTAGGTTGCAATAATGTTCATGCAAGGGGAGTGGACCCAGTGGAGCACATGGATTAGGACTGTTGAAGTCCTTTGAGGCTTAGATGATTATTGGACATGTCATATCATGGATCTCCCTTGCATTGGATTCTTTCTTGTATACATAATCACCTTGGATCTTGACATGTGTACCCTTTGAGTGTAGTTTCCATGTGTGAGCGTACTTGTGGCTTTGTAGGTAACATGTAAGGATTTATGCCCACATATGTTTTGTTTCCCTCCCTTACCTCTTATATATAGAGAGAAAGGAGAGAATCCTTTCATAACTCATTATCACTTCATTATATTGTGTTAGAAATGTGAGAAGAGGAGTGTTGAGGAAAATATATGAATTATCTTACTCAAGCATTTTCTAATATTGCTTGGATAAGGCAAGATAGTCAAGAATATTACCCTATGGTTTATAGCCTCAAAAATGTATTTCTCAATCCACAAGTATTAATTACAAGGGCTTAGGCTGATTTTTTAAATGAAAAGATGATTGCAAAATATAATTTTTTTATATAATTTTCTGAACATATACAGATTGCAGAAAGTAATGGTGGAGATCAAAAGAAAAAGTAACCAAGTCACAGATTATCACAAATGAGACTGAATAACAATCGCTTTATTTTATTCCAAGAAATAAAAAGTATCTTTCTCTTTACAAAAATCCTTGCGAGGGCATGGACCAAGGTCAAACTTAGATATCCCCGATGAAAGCCATACAAAAGGGCTCTGACAAGAAGTAAAAACTAAACTTTAAAATATGGATCAGCTTGCCATAGACTGCTGCCAACTTGACTATGCACAATATCCTTTATCAGTCATGAAACTCAATCCATAAACATATAAGTATACATAGACTATCAAAGATAGATCAACACCTTTGAAACAAGCATTTGAATGATATGGTTCAACTTTGAACCTTGTTGTCTACAATAGGACCCTGCTGCCAAAAAGATAATTAGGCCTTTAATGAATTGAAGAATGAATGAAAACTGAACTATATCATAAAAAAAAATGAGCAAACCTTAGTATTTCTTTCTCCTTCTATTATCCCCTTGTTCTTCCTTCTCATTTGGATTTTATGCATTCCAAATTAGTTGAAGTAGTTCAACTACCTCATTTAGTTAAGTTAACTAAACTTAACTAATTTCAGTTTAGGGAAAGTAATAATAATAATAATTAAGGGTCTTTTATTAAATAATAACTAAGTAGGGGGGGGGGGGGGGGCTTATGACTCCCTTTTATTTCTTTACAAAAATAAACACAATTAGACAACCAATAAAACACATGCCTCTTTGTGGCTCCCATAATTATTTCCACAATTTGAAATTTAAATATTATAAATATTTCAAATTATATCCAAAACATGTAAATATCCACATTATCCAAAAAATAGTTTGATGTCCAAAACTTTCTGCAGTGCATTGTCTTCAACAAATCAACCATAAACACATAAATCAAAATCCATATTTTCCACTTTGAGAGGAAATCCTTCTTCTGTCACTGTTGTCTCCTTTGGACTTCCCTGAAATAACCTTAGGTTGGGTGGAACCTTGACGCTTAATCTCAATATTAACATGGAAGCAATCGTCCCTCAAGTGCATATGAGAGGACATTGACTTTGATTATTTACTTGAAGGAGATGAGGGGGAAGAAACAACTTTACTTTTGTATTGCACATGGTGGGCTTCGGTTTTAAGTCATTTGCTAGCATGAGAGGACTGTACAGGTGAGCGTGCAAGAGAAATTTGAGAATTTGGGTTTACAGGTGGAGGAGGAGGAGGCAATGAAAAGTTGGGCCAACCATGATGGTGGGAGACTGACAGATGAACAATCTCCTGCCATCCATCATTTTCTGGAACTTCTGGTTGCAAAGATACATGGGGAGGCACACAGATACCAGGAACATTTTGGGGCTAGAAGGGAGGCCTCTCTGGTCTAGGTTGAATTATCCCTTTCCCAATCCAATTGAAGAACCCAACTTGAAAAAGTTAGTTCAACTCCTGAGGATCGACATCAAAATGAATTGAGAATTTGGGCCTTCTAGGCCCTCTATTCCAGTTACCTCTTCCCCTATTATTTTTTCCATGACTGCCTCTACTGAAGAAACTCATCATGTAAGCAACAATTTATTAGCAACTAGCCCTTAACAGACCATACATGACATTCTCTTTATATGAAACAAAGTTGGATCATAAATTGACATAATTCCTATGCAATTCAATCGATAAAAATTATTTAATAATTGCCCAATGAGCAGGGAGTGAAATAGGGTTCATGGGATATTTGGGGGGATTGTGATAAGCGAAAAAGTGATATCATGACAGGGAGTAAGAACACGAGTATTGCTCAACAATTCATCAAATAACTGACTGTGCAATCAATACCAAAATATATCATCTTCCACCTATTTATGTGTCATCTTTTAACACTGTCATATAGAGTTTTAATTTTATTTTATTGAACAGGGTGTGTAAAAATGAAATTGGGATCGTGAGGGGGTTATAATGAGAGAAAAAGTAAGAATATGAGAGGGAATAATACAGATATTGTTCATAAAAATAAATTAAATCAAACAAAAAACATAATTTTGTTCCAATCACAATCCAAAAAGCATCCACTTTTAAGACCAAAACCATTTAACTGTCCCTTAATTGTAGACAAAATACTTGTTGTCTTAAAAAAAACAGTTCAATTTCCTAGAATTCTTCAATTATATCAATCTATGCATCCTATACAATAACTATGCAAATGTCATTTCCAATTCCACATTAATATCATAACCATTTGAGCCACAGTCCCACGTACTCTAATGCTGACCTTTTCCTTTTAAAACAAACATAATATGCACAATGATTCCAATTATCCATATAGAATGTTCAATTCTTGAAATCAAATAATAATAGACCCAGTATTAACCACCAATAGTTGACTTCCAATACTGACTGACACAATTCACCATCATCCAAACAATAATCAATCCCAATTTAATCACAAAGAGGCCCTCAATAATACAATCGACACCAATCCTGATTCGACACTAGTGTTTAACCAAAAACATGTAGCTCTGAGCTTGAGATTTGTGTGCATTAACATGTACAAACTTCCCTTTAAAAGACATGCTCAATAAAATACAGATCCATTTAATGCGCGAGGAGAACATAACCAAATCATACACCCATGTGTCTCCTTTAATCTTGATAGGACCAAGATCATGTTTGATGAACCAATCACACACACATGTGCCTTTGAAACTTAAATGGAATCATGATCATGTTAGGATTTAACACAACAATGAGTGGAAAAACCATAAATCGACCAAATGGAATGTTCTCGGGCTGTCGCTAACCCATACTATTTTCCTTTTCCAAAAAAAATTATCACAGAGAGGAAATACAAAGACTCGATCAAGAGATGGTCTCCAAAGTCAGAGAGCCCATGCTCTTTTTTTTTTAAAGTTACCACAATCATTTAACTTATAAACCAAAATCTTGACAGAACCCAAAAGGTGCCCGAGGGGAAATAGAAACAAGTCAGTCTCAATAGAACCAAGTCGGTTTCTTTAGAACTTTATTGCAAAGAGGTAATGAGAGTTTGCTTAATCTTAGAAAACAAAAAGAGCTTTTCATCCTTTTACCTCCTAAAATAATTTACCAATGAGAAGCAACCACAGGTAATCGAGTATATTCTTGGAAGAACAGAGAGTCGTGCTCTTTTGAAATCACCACAGCCTTTTAACTTATAACCCCAAAATCTTGACAGAGCTAAAAAGTGCCAGAGTAGAAACAAAAACAATTCAAGCTCATCAAACCAGACACACATAGATGTCTTTTAAAAATTTACTGGAGAGAGGTAACGAGGGTTGGTCTAAACAAGGAATAATCCTCGAAGACATAGAGAGACCATGTCTCTTCCAGACACTAGAGACGTTTATAACCTTCGAAACAATTTTGACAGTGAGGCTTACCAACATAATGTTGATTTTTCAATAAGAAAGGCTTAAGCATGAAGTTCATTCCATCTTAGAATTTTGCTTAAACCATGAACAATTTGTTGCAGCAACCAAGATCACAAGAAGAAACACCATGCACAAGCACACAAGAAGCATCCTGGGAAACATTTCTACACAAGGTAAGAAAACCAACCAATCCTTTGCTATATTATTCGAGAGAAAGACTTTCACCACCATAAACACCTAGCACACAAAAGGGTGCTCACAAACCCTAGAAACCTAGCACCCAAGAGAGGTGCACATTTTTCCCAAGAACAAGTGTTTTCTAAAATTTCCAAACTCACGCTTATGTTATGATTCCTCAATGGGGAATTTACCTTTACTTATATTAGACTGAACTTGTCAACAATAGTGTCTATTGGCACACCATGGACGACCTCAATAACTTATAATATAATCAATATTTACCATATTAATTATCTTTTACATTAAGGTGGGGTCGACCTGTAACCTTTACATAACAATTAAGGTTACAGGTAAGTCTGACTCTTGAACAATATAGCAAGGGATCTTATACACCCACTAGTGCTCAACCACTAGGGGCACATCCATTTGTGCTCAGCCATAGGGATGCCTCTCTATCTCACCTTGTCTCACAAAAGAACCACACTCACTAGTGCTCAACCACTAGGATCACGTTCACCTCTGCTCATCCACATGCACGTCCAACTCAACAGATATTCTTTCTCGTTGTGTTACATGGGAGGGTCATATAGAGTTCATCATCTCAAATATTTTCTTAGAGAAGGCTAATACATCATTTCATCTTTGTCTCAGAATGATGCACCCAGCTCATGGGATTTCACACGTTCACCTGCGCTCAACCACAGTCACGTCCAACTTAGCAGGTCTTCTTTTTCAATGCGTTACACAGGCGAATCATCTAGAGTTCATCTCAACTTTCTATAAGGAGGAGGCCAACACAACGTTCCAGTTCTATCTCATATAGGAACCATGCACCCAACTCAGGGGATCTCTCTCAGTTCTATGTCTTGGAGGATGTCTCACGTAGTTTCAATCATCAACACATATCAGTCAGCCACTACAACATAGATGAGAGGAGCGAACACTTAAAACAATTATGAAAATAATGCCAGAGCACAACCTGTGGCCACTCGACACATATACAGGATTCCATTTAATATTCTGAGAAACACAAAGATTTGAGTGTGCAACGCTTTCGACAATAGTGACAGTGAAGAAAAATCCATAACAAAAAATAGCTCAGGGCTCAACCAAACAGAGCAAGAACAATGCCACTGTCAACAATTGAATTTCAATCTGGAGAACGAATCACAACAACGACCTAGACAAAAAGGGGTGACATCATTAATACCTAGACTGGTGGTAAACCTTGCACAAATAAAAATCAGAGCTTGTTGCACCATTATCATCATTTTTCACAGAGAACCAGAATAAAAAACCAAGCTGACCGACATTGTTTTAACCAATAACCAATGCACATGCTTTACAAAGCAATAATATCCATTCCTTTCTTTTAAAACGCCAACATTCCAAAATAACAACAGAGAACACCATAAACACAACATTGATACCCATTCGAAACTCAAGAAAAACATAGAACTCATGCAATCCCGAGCCAACAAATTGATTCATAATACAGAGAGACCATCATGGATGAAAAGCAAGGAGCCATACCTGGAAAAATCGCTTCAAGGAAGAGATGGCCTGTGTTTTCCCTTTTAAAACCTGAAATTGTGGAGCTCCAACAACCACCAGAGAAAAATGAAACTATGGCTAGGGTGATGGGCTCGAGGATGGTTTGGAGTGACATGCAGTAAATGCACGTCGCTTCCTCACCTGGACTTATTCAATTCAACGTACTAGCCAACCCATTACCATAACATCAACCATTAAATTCAAACACATATCCATTGCATAAATTCAATGCCATATCCTTTGTATAATGTGTCACCTGAATCATATCAAACTTTAACCATAACCATATGTTAAAAATTACCATACGTGTTTCACATATAATCCTTTAACCAAGTGCATAGTATAGCATCTAGGTCCACCACTTTCCATTTGTCACTACTATATATACTTTAAAGTTTATATATAATATTTTTTCCATAACCTTAGGACTTATCCATAGTTTTTTTTCCCTTTTGTTTTGAGCTCCAATATCATCCTTTAGCATAAAAACATGTATATGATTATTAATCAATGTTAATGCTTAACACAACACCTGTAAAAAACACAATACTTATATTCATAGCACTGCCTTGTATTGCAAGTGACCATCAACAACATTTAGCAATAATACATCAACCAACCATGTTGTCATAACGGATGAAACCAAGACTTGCATCATCAATTGTAGAAGACTGTGTAGACATTATCATAATAAAAACAAACATATAAGCGTAACACATCCATCATAACACCTCTAGTCTACAAGGGGGTCCCACCTACTAGTTAATTATTATTATCATAAATAAATAATAGAGATTAGCAATCATTTGTGGGCAGTATTCATCATTGTGATTTTAATTGTCAACAAGGAGAACACTACTCTATCTTTCTCTTTGTTCTTCATCTTTGTACTTTCTCTCTCTTGTCTTGGAGGCACTAGGGTTTCTTGAATCTTTTGGATCATCTTGAATACAGGGTTATGGTTTTATCCCTTGGAGAAATTGGAGCTAGGGATTTTTTTATTAAACCTTATGTTTTACTTATTGAGGAGTAGAGAAGATGAGACATCTTACCTGGGAGGACTTGTTAATGTGATTCTTTCTTGTTGGAGCTCCTTGGTATTTTCTAGGGTTTTCTTGGTTTTCCCTAGCCAGGGTCTTTGGAGAGATAGAGGATTAGTATATTATTAATCTTTATACATATATATGACGCTTTCAACTATCCAACAATTATGTTATTGCATATTTGATTTTTTACCATCTTTTTCTGCATGGATTGATCATTTCTAGCACTTGTATGTCTTATTGACTTGACATATGTTAAGGTTGAAATAGTTAATATATTTAACATTAATATTGAAGAAGATAGGGAATATTTACTATTGTAATTTCTACAGTAATAAAAGAAATTTAAGATCTGGTTTATACATGATAAGATGGCCCTAGACGGCTGAAACTTTGATGGCACAAATTTACATTGTGACATTGTACGTGCTAGCCACATGGAGGAGGTTTCTTGTTTGGATAATGACCTACATTGGAGAAGAAGTGTTTGGTATTCTGGAAGAGGGACTTGAGCCCTAGATAGCATAGGATAGCATGTATGTTTTCATGGAGGCACACATTTGATTTGAGGGCACCTAGGTTCCAATAATGTTCATGCAAGGGGAGTGGACCCAATGGAGCACACTTAGGAGTGTTGGAGTCCTTGGAGGCTTAGAGGAGTATTGTAAATGTCATATCATGGATATCCCTTGCATTGGATCATTGCTTGTGTATGGAATCACCTTGGATCTTGACATGTGTACCCTTGGAGTGTAATGTCCATGTGTGATCCTACTTGTGATTTTGTAGGTTACATGTAAGGATTTAGGCCCACATATGTTTTTTTTTTCCTCCCTTACCTATTATTTATAGAGAGAAAGGAAAGATTCCTTTCATAACTCATCATCACTTCATTATCTTATGTTATAAATGTGAGAAGAGGAGCACACTACTCTCTCTTTCTCTCCGTTCTTCATCTTTGTACTTTCTCTCTCTTATCTTAGAGGCACTGGGGTTTCTTCAATATTTTGGAGCATCTTGAATACTAGGGTTAGGGTTTTATCCCTTGGAGATATTATATCTAGGTTGTTTTTTATTAAACATTATATTTTACTTGTTGAGGAGTGGAGAAGATGAGACATCTCACCTAGGAGGACTTGTTAATGTGATGTTTTCTTGTTGGAGTTCCTTGGTATTTGCTAGGGTTTTCTTGGTTTTCCCTAGCTAGGGTATTTTGAGAGGTAGAGGATTAGTCTAGCCTTGGAATTAAGGCTACGGTATGTGCATGAACTTCATATTTATACATATATATGATGATTTCAACTATCCGACAATTATGTTATTGCATATTTTATTTTTAACCATCTTTATCTTCATGGATTCGTAATTTCTAGCACTTGTATGTCTTATTAATTTGACATAAGTTAATGTTGAAATAGTTAAGATATTTAACATTAATATTGAAGAATATAGGGAAGATTTACTATTGTAGTTTTTGTAGTAATAAAAGAAATTTCAGATCTAGTTTATGCATAATAAGATTTCCCTAGAAGGATGAAAATTTGATGACACACATTTGTATATTTTCTATTGTATTGCATTGTTGATTGGGATTGTTAAGAAGTGAAATATTTTCCATTGTTGGTGTTGGTGTTTTATCATACTTCATAACAACCCCAAGGCTGAGAATTCACAAGGTTAAGATCTTAGAAACCTCTATGAAAGAGGTGAAATTTCTAAAGTTGCATGAAAGCTTGTACTTTGTTGAGATTTCTACAATTAAAATAACATCCTATCGTGCATGTGGCCATTGGACCACAACCAAAGAGATTTTCACTTCAATGGAGAAAGGTCTATTTGTACCTTTAGTTGAGAAAGCCTACATGCTTGATGAAGGTCATTCCCCCACATCAACATACTCTCAGTCCTATCGACTTAAAATGATCTGCATAATAGTGTCCCTATAAAAAATAGAATGTTGAGCACGTGTCTTAAGTTCCTTATGCAAGTGTTGTTGGAAGATTAACGTATTCCATGGTTTGTACCAAGGTAGAGAATGGCCATACAGTGGGAGTTATGTACAAATATATGTCAAACCCAAGGGAGAAAAATTGCATTGTTGTAAAGAGAATCTTTAGAGATTTGTATGGAACTTCAGATTATGCAAATTGCTACCAAGAAAGACATGGACCGAAAAATGTAGTAAAGTTACAAGGTTTCATTGATATAAAGTGCATTGGAGATCTTGGTCATTGAAGATCCATATGTGGTTGTGTATTTAACATGTTTGGTTAAGCAGTGAGTTGGATACACAAGAGATAGGTTGTTCGTGCAGTATCAACTACAAACATTGAGTATATGGAAGACACTCATGCAAGTAAAGACAATGTATGGTTGTAGAGGCTATGTTCAAATGTTGGCTTCTAACAAAATGTTGTAAGAATAGATTGCAATATTCAAAGTGTAATATGTTTGGAAAATAACCTACTAATAATGCTCAAACTAAACAAATTGATGCACAATATCATTTTGTTAGAAACATAGTTGAAGAAAACAAAGTGTTGTTGGAGCAAATTGATACCTTTAAAAATATTGCAGATTCGTTGACAAATCTCTTTGTGTTGAGAATTTTTCTTGGTGCAAGGAATTAATGGACATAGCTACTCTAGGAAGCTAATTTTATGTATGCATGCCCCCTCATGCAAAGTATTCAACAAGGGAGAATTGTTGGATATGTGTTATATTCTTTGCTTACTTGTAGACTTTGCATTTTTTAATCCATTATGGGTCTTTTTTGGGTTTTGGGTTGTTTTCGTCACATGGTTTTA
Source organism: Picea engelmannii (assembly GCA_009831015.1). Taxonomy (NCBI): domain Eukaryota; kingdom Viridiplantae; phylum Streptophyta; class Pinopsida; order Pinales; family Pinaceae; genus Picea; species Picea engelmannii. Next base: position 1,078,393 of record ML777334.1, on the reverse strand, counting down.
TTTCCATTGTATTCTAATACCACTTAGTAGCTTATATATTGGTATTGAATGATGCTATGAAATACCTATAAATTGTATTGTGAACTATTTTGTTAATACAATGAGAAAGAGGTGCAACTTTACATTTGTTGGTATTCCCCATTTAGGATTTCCAAAATTGTATCTCTTATGAATTTGTGTGTGCTATTATTCTTTACTCTTTTAAAAAAAATCTGTTAGCGTCGTTTCTCTTGCATAGGTTTATCAATATCTATTTCTCTACGCTACTATTGATTAATGATAACCCACTAAATTTATCCTCATCTTTGTGATTATATGATCCAGGTGGATATCGATGGCCACCCACCTTTTCCAACTGGCTCAAAACAGTTTTCTGGAAATTTTGGTAATTTACTATTTTTAGCAGTTTTTTCGGGTCCTGAAACTTTCGAAGCTGTTTTGAGGCCCTAAACGATGTTTTTTTGGGAAAACTGGGAGAAATATGGAAGTTCCTTAAATATTTCCCCCAAAATGAATCTCCTCGATGATACCTTTCCAATGGGCTATCATGCACCTAAAACGAAGATCATATGCAAAAGTTACGACCACAGGAAGTTGATGTACTAACTTACCCAAACAGGGTCCACATGACTTTTGGCGCTTCATCTCCTAGGGTTAGGTTTTTTGGATGTCTATGGTTTTTGGCATTCCTGTTTATTGTTAAAAGGCCTTCAGAGCCTCATTGTAATCATCTTCTTGCAAATGAGCGCAACCATCACATCTCTTCTCATAGATAAGCCATCACCATTCCAACAAGCTTGTTTTCCGTTGCATTTTATAGTTTCAACTTATTTCCTTATTGAATAGAAAACCAGTTTTAATGTATCTCTATTATTTTGTGTTAAGCACATGCTAATAATCTGTAGTCATTTCATTCTACTCATAAAATCTGGATCAGTGGTATTGGAGCAGTTTTCTCATTGTCGTCTTAATGCATGTCTCCAACGAGGTCGAAGTACAAAGAGTTGGGTCTCGAGCTTAATTCTCTTGATGACAAAAGCTCTCGCATGCCCAAGCGACCTCTCATGGAAAGAGAAAAGAAATATGATGGGAGAGGAGATCCTTTCAAAATGTTTCTTGAGGAATCCCTCATGCAACAGAGGAACCAGATGATGGATAGTTTCGTGGAAATCCTTCGGCGCTACCAACATGCAATGCATCTTCTTCGAGCAGAGGCGCCACCCCCTTCAAGGTACACATAAAATTTTATATTCCTATATTTGAAGGTTAGATAGACGCATACGTTGTAGACAAGTGTTTGAATCTACTAGAAGGGTATTATTTTGTCCATAACTTTTCGAATAGAGAAAATATTACTTTTGCGCTCCTCAAAGTCGTTCCCCATGTCAAAGATTGGTGGGAAAATTTCTGTGAGCAAAAGGAAACAAAGGAAACCTCATTATTTACAGTCACGACCACCTAGGGATCCTTCAGGGATGCTATTAAGGAACAATACTACCCTGTCAAAAGTTATGACGACTTGTATACCAAATGGACCACACTGTGGTAAGAAAGAGACCAAGCAGTGCCAGATTTCACAAATATCTTCCATACCTTGTGCACCAAGCTGGGTATCAAAGATTCAGAGAAACATCTTATGCTCAAGTATAGAGGTTGTTTGCATAGATACATCCAGACCGAAATGGAATTTTTGGACATCTCATCCTTGGGCATGGCCTACCAATATGCCGTCAAAATCGAGTAGAAGCTCAAACAAAAGACACGACAATTTGGGCCTGGGAACCCATCACAAAAAAAACCAGGAAAGGGAAGCCCTAACCCACAAAACAAAGGACAGAGAAAATATGGATAGTACCAGGAAAACTAGTCCAAGTCGCAAGCAAATAAGGACACTGGAAATACAAAGAAAGACACCGAGAAGTGGTGCGACTTCCATAAGATCCCTTGGCATAACACTGCTGACTGCCGCTCAAAGCAGTCGCTAGTGGCCGAAGTAAAAGCCTATGAATAAGATGTGGATTCTGACTCTGAGTTAGAACTAGAAAGGGGAAGTCGGATCATTGAAGCGAAATCCAGTGCCATCGTTTCTACCACCAAGCTCTAACCTGGTGAACCAGACGAGCCAGAAGAAGGAGAGCGCCTCTTCCATTCATAGATGTGGGTAAAAGTCACCCCGTTGTAGTTCATCATTGATAGCAGTAGCCAAAAGAACCCCATCTCAGTAGAGGTCGTCAAGCGGTCAGCCCTGCCGACAATGCCACACCCACAACCCTACACCTTTGGATGTCTCCGCCAAGGAAGCGATCTCTGCATTAGCCAACAATGTTAACTATCATACGATATCAAGCCCTTCAAAGACGAGGTATTGTGTGATGTTGATCCTCTCAAAGTTTGTGATGTTCTTTTGGGCCAACCTTATTTATGGAAACGTCATGATGTATATGATTCTAGGCCTCTTAGTGTTATTATTACTTTGAACAGGAAATTGTACAGGATACCCGAGGCAGTCCCACCTAGTTCTATTTCCTTGATCTTTGCTAAGAAATGCAGGAAGGTCATCTCTTGGACGAGGAAATTTGTATTCTTCGTGATTCACTCTCAGAATGAGCGAAAGATCATAGCCACATCCAGGGTCTCTGCGGTCGACCTCTCCACACAACAGAAGCAAGTAGATAAGGTCGTGGAAGAATACTTAGATATCTTCTCCTCACCTACCAGGGTACCTCTACACTGCTAGATCAAGCACCCCATCGATCTGACCCCTGGTGCACCGCTGCCCAATGGGCCAGTCTATCGTCACTCTCTGTTAGAGAATGAGGATATCAAACGATAGATCCAAGAACTGCTCCACAAGGGGCACATATGTTAAGCCCTAATATTGGCTCATTACCCCTTAATTGGGGCATATTAGATTAGTAATGCTATTTTATTTATGTTGGCTTTAGGCCATTAGTTGTAATTATACCTCCTAGTCTCCTATATATACCAAGGAGACATTTTCATTT
>ML777334.1:1026382-1036824 GCA_009831015.1 Picea engelmannii | reverse complement strand
AAAGGAATACCTCCTCAAAGGAAGATGGGGATGTGCACTTGGCTTCTACAAGCACACATTCAGATCATGATGTATGGTTGATCAACTTGAGCGCTTCTTTTCATATTACTCTTCACAGGGAGTGGTTTTGTGAATATGAAAACTATAATGGAGGTGATGTTTTCTTAGGAGATGACTTAATAGACATAATCACAAGACATGGAAGAGTCAGTTTCTACTCAAGGATGGAAGCATTAAAACACTCTCTAGGGTTTCACACATTCCAACACTGGATAGAAACTTGATATTTGGAAGTAAGATGAGTGATGTGGGTGTACATACTATGTTTGGAAAAGAAACCTGCAAAGTGGTTCGAGGAGCAATGGTCTTAATGAGGGGAGTTCAAAATAGAACTCTATACAAGCTATTGGGAAGCACTATCACATATAGGTGTAACAATTTTGTTGTTCTTGAGGGTGGAAATGAAGAAGACATGACCCCTATTATCTCTGGAGAAAATGGAATTTTATGGCATCAAATATTGGGACATATTGGAGAGAAGGGATTTCAAGTATTACATGGTAAAAGTATGGTTGAAGGTATGTCTGTGCACACTAGATTTCAATCTTTGTGAACATTGCATATATGGTAAATAGAATCCGGTAAAATTCTCATCTGGTGCTACAAGAGCAAATGGAATATTAGAGTTAATACACGCTGATGTGTTCAGCCCTGTGCATGTTCCATCATTAGGTAAATCTATGTATTATGTTTCATTCATAGATGATTTCTCAAGGAAGACATGGATTTATTTCCTTCGAAAGAACTCTGAGGTCTTTGATAAATTTAAATACTTTAAGGTTGTTGATTTTTTCAACATGCTTTGATACCATGTTGAAACTTCTCTTACTCCAACACCTAGGTACTTTTTTATCTAGTGATTTCCTTGCTGCAATCAGACTAGTAGCTCACAAAACAAAAATACATTACTGAAATATTCAACTCAATAAATCTAGAGGAAGAAAAACAAGAAATCAAATCATGCAAACATAAACACCAATATTTTTGGGTAGATGCCCCTGGAAAAACCCCAAAGGGAAAACCAATGCTGAGAATGATTTTATTATGCTAAAATTAAGGCTCTCGTAATAGGGATAATGGCCCATTGAGAGAAATACAACTGTAAAAAAACATGGCAAAGTTTGATCTATTGTACGACCCAAAACTACATGCTTTTCAAGGTGTACACACCTTTCCTTCAGCAAACCCATGTACATACATGATTGTCTCCATTGAAACCTGCATACATGTACGGAAGGAATGTACAACAAACTTCGTATAGCGCTACACTTTCTTGTGGCTTCCTTTGGCTGAAACCCACCTGTGTTGCCTATCTTCTCTTTTCTCCTTGACCCAATCTGTAGATGGAAGTCCTTCTCCACCTATCAAATATCTCCTTAAACCAAAGTCCTTCTTGATCTAAGTGCTTTGTGTCAAGTGTCTTCCTCCTTCACCGTAGCCTTGATTTTATAATCGTGATTTATAATCTAAACCTAATCTCCAAAGTGATTGACAATTGAGATTACTTCTCACCTCACTTAAGATTTACATGCTAATGTTACATGTTAATTGATTTTAGGACTTTCCTTAAATAACGAATTAACTAATTTCATAATTAATTAATAAAAGAACTTTAGTTTAATAATTCATTTAATTAAAGTAAAGTTACCAAGGTAGAAGGATTTGGACGATTTCCACATGTCTAAACACATAGACTTGTGCATAAATACATGTTTGATGCTACCACTAGCATCAACACTCCCTCTTAGAAAGGAAGGTATTTCCCAAAGAGCCACCTGAAACTAGTTTTCCCTTCGATCTTATCATAATGTCAAACACATCATCTTGCCTACCGACGTCCCTCCAACCTTGCTAGTCAGCTTCTTACTGAATATTGGAAGTCACGGAATCGATGATGCTACATATCAATGCCACGAATTTGGAAACTTAAACGAAGGCATGTTCTCCCTCAATGTGCTCCTAGAAGTCTCCTACTCCTGAGCATCCATCAATGTCATATTGTACCAACTCGGTGATGCAGGAGCATCTCCCACGTCAAGCGAGCCAGCACGGAAGTGGAGGACAGCTGGAAAAGCGCCAACATAAGTTTTGAAACACCTTGGAACTGTTGTGCGAACATTAATGAGGAAATTTAATGAAGCGCACTTGTATATTGTAATCAGACCTTGAGTGCCCCGCTCTCGTCTGAAGTAGATAGAGGCATTTATGTTGAGATGAAATAGGTAGATAGAAATTAAATATTAGATTTGACAGTTTTAGAAGAAAGAGGGAAACGGGATATAGACACCCTCATTGTGCATTTGTATTATTATTGAATCCAGGAAGAGCAAGAGCATGCAGAGAGTTGTTTAAGAACACCCATGTACAGATATTTGAATTAATAGAAGAGATTGGTTCAAATTCATGGTTTTGTGTCTGTTCTCTATGTAATGATGTTGATATGCTCATGAATGTTTGCTTCCTGTTATACATTTTCTTTTATATGTTGTGTATATGATTTCATGTTTGAATTGAATCCTGAGAGGAAGAAGGAATGAGTTTCAATTGTTTCTCTATTTGAGCCAAAGGATTCCTACAAGGAGTGCAGTTGAAGTGTCTGCAAGGAGTGCGTTGACAGAGGGTTCATATAGAGATAGCTTTTGTTCTCATTCATCCCAAAGGTGCAGTTGGGCACAGGAGCCGTGCAAGGAGTGCGCAGGCCGGGTAAGAATCTCAGGGTTGAGAACCTGAGTGAAGTATCGAAGGACTACTGCTGCAGGAGTGCGCAGAGTAAAAAGACTTCAACACTTGAAAAGTGTTTGAAGGTTGCCGCAAGGAGTGCGAGCAAGAGTTCTTTCTGAGAGGACTTGAAAGTCGTGGGAAATATCAGGAGGGATAGGCCTTCGAATATCGTGGAAGGATAACGCAGGGAAGCTGCGACTTAAAATTTGTAAGAGGCGTTGCAGGGTTGCGAGTAGGCGGACGAGTTCTGTGGAGCTACACTTGGTCATTTCGCAGAATTCATCCGGAAGGAATGGACGGTCGGTATTCTCCGAGGAGAATCCATGAATATTTGTGAGTCATTAGATCTTGTGGATGTGCAAGGGAGATACAGCGGCGAAATCCTGAAGGTTTAAGCTCAGGACAAATAGAGCCATTGATCCAAGCTAGCCAGGACCATAGGATCTACACGTATATCGTGTATCGGGGTTTCGTAGGTCAAAACTCCAAATTATTTCCACAGGAATCGCGATATCGCGATACACGATATCCCGACAGTCAAAGGACAGTGTGTGGGCCACAACAGAGTCGGCGAGTGGAGGACAGGTGGCATGAGCTATCAGAGTTTCGCAGCAAGAAGTGGCGAAAACATTGCATCAGGATTCGTGAAATCACGAACCCCGAAGTCTCGATAGAGGTGACAGGACGTTGGAAGGTCAACTCGCACGTGTGTCGGGTAATCGGCATATCGAGAGTCGGGGGTCGGTAAAGCAAGTTGCTCGATATTGCGAGTGCCAAGATCGCGATAGAGAAAGTCCCAATAGGAGAAGGGAAAGGTCAGCGTTGACTCATATCGGTGTTCGGGGATTCGTAGAATGAACAACCGACCACTAACCTTTGAATTCGCGAAGTCGCGAGTTACGATCTCTCGACGAGAAAAGAGAGGGGGATCCCACGAGAGTTCTGTGGGTGTAGATTTCTCGATAGGGAAATAGAAGAACCTTAGAGTTCTTCGTGCCGTAGAAGAAGAGAAGATCCTGTGAGCGGACGTGCCCTGTAGAGCGCGGTCCGCGTCACTCTTTCTCTTGAAAAAATTAGAAAGGGCTAACTCCCTCTTTCCATGTGAAGGTTGACTCCACACACTGGAATTCTATCAACTCTGCTCATCCTTTGGTTTTTCACCCTTCAAGGCCTCCTTCTCCTCATCCTCTGTCATTGAAATCTATCCATGATCCAAGATCCCTTTGGTTCCTCTTACAATATTTCCTTATAACCTATATACCCTTCTCTCTCTGACACCAATGATTATTGTTGTGTTAGGGATAGGTCCCTCTGAATGTATGAGTACTTGTCCATTCCAGAACATGACTGCAAAACCCTTTTCATCCAGAGCTAAGATTGAGAGAAAATTATTCTTCATCTCTGGGACATACAACACATCTTGCACCTCTAGAGAACCTCGTGACTCCAGTTGGAACCCAACTATCCCAACTCCCTCTACACAACACTTGGCATTGGTGTCAAGCTCCACATGTAGATTTGAGTCTGTCTCTGACCAACTAGTGAACAAATATGTGATCCCATCATATGACAAGAATCCCCACTGTCCAAGTACCAAGAACTCCTTGAGTTGGTGCTGGTAGAGAGGCATGAGAACATTGATAATTCCTTCTCAAACTTCGTTGAAAAATCATCAAGTTGCATCTATGTTGATGTCGTTGTTGCGTCTTCCCTTGCCCCTTCTTCTTCGGGCACTATGATGCACAGTGCCCATACTTGTGGCACATAAAGAACTTGATTGTACTCAATTCCTTCTTACCTAGTTGTGAGGTTTACTCCTCTCTGTTAGCCTTGGAACCCTTTCCTTTTCCCTTTCTTGTATTATTGACAAGTGCCAAGTTCTCCTCCTCTTCATATTCTTTCCTTCCAACTTTAGAATCCTCCTGAGTCTCTTCCTGGATGCAATCATCCCAAAGCCTCTTCCAATTTGGGAGATGTTCCTGAGCACAAACTCCCTTGACAAATAGTTCCCATGACTTGGGAAGACCATTCAATGCCACGTTCATGATCTCTTCATCCTCTATTGTCTCCCCTATGGTTGCAAGTTAATCATGTACCTGAGTGCTCCTTGTGAGATAGTTGATCACATTATTAGATCTAGACATCTGCACTAATATGAGTTTATTCCTTAAAACCATCTTCCTATTCATTTTCTTACTCTAGAAAAAACTTACCAAGGCATAAAACATCTCTTTGGTTGTCTTCTTCTCGGATAGGTGAGAGATTAGATGATCCTTCACGAAATCCAAGAGGACCCTCTCTACTTTAATCTACTTCTTGTTATGAGCTTCCAAAGTTGTCTAATTTGTTGATGGAGTAACAACTTTGTCCACTAACTCCCAAAGGTCGTACTCCTTCAACGCCAAAGTTACTCTTGATTTCCAAGATAGGAAGATGGATGCTCCATCCAATCTGTCTTCAACTCTCAACGGTGTTGTTTCCATCCCTAAGACCTGATAACCTACCTTGGAAAAATAACCTGCTACTGGAAATTTCCCCTGTACTAACCTGTACTAGCTTGTTTGTGCCTATCAAAACTAGACCCCCATGTATGTATGCGCTTGTGATCACTGCAACCCACATATGTATGCAATTGTGACCATTGAAACCCATGTATGTATGCGGTTGTGACCACTGCAACTCACATATATGTAACTATTCTCAAATCCTCTCATGTTTGTACATGATTGTGCTTTATGTGACCTGCGTACACAACAATAAACTTGCAAAAACTTAGTTTTTACTCAGTGTGATTGTTTCCCTGAAATTAGTCCTTCGATTTTCCCCTACTAGTTATGGATTTGAGATCTGGCTTCCCCTCAGAGCATGCGCTTTGATACCATGTTGATTATTTAAACATGCTCTTATACCATGTTGAAATCTATCTTACTTCAACACCTAGGTACATTTTTATCTAGTGATTTCCTTACTGCAATCATATTAGTAGCTCACAAAACTAAAATACATTGTTGAAATATTGAACTCAATAAGTCTAGCGGAAGAAAAATTGGAAACCAAATCATGCACACATAAACACTAATATTTTTGGGTAGATACCCCTGGAAAAATCCCCGGAGGGAAAACTAGTGTTGAGAATGATATTATTATGCTAAAATCGGGGCTCCTGTAACAGGTATAATGGCCCACTGAGAGAAATACAACTGCAGACAAACCTAGCAAATTATGGTCTGTTGTATGGCCCAAAACTACACATTTTTAGAGGTGTACGTGCCTTTCCTTCAAAAAACCCATGTACATACAAGACTATCTCCACTGAAACCTGCGTACATGTATAGAAGGATTGTACAACAAACTTATGTATGAGGTTACACTTTCCTATGGCTTCCTCTCGCTAAAACCCACATGTGTTGCCTCTGTTCTCTCTCTTCTCCTTTACCTGATCTCTAGATGGAAGTCCTTCTCCACCTATCCAATGTTAAAATTTCAAGAATTCACACAACATACAACTTCATAAATTTCTTAAACACCTTAGCAATACATTGATTTTAGTCTTCTATAGTCATCTGCATTCATGCATGTCAATGCATATCACACGCTAACATATCAATGTAACTAGTAAGTTGAAATACACATGATAAGTACACATGCAACATAAATAATGAACATGAACAACAAATAATCATTCACATTTAACACATCATTTTGGGTCAAGCCCCTCGAAAAACCCACAAGGGGAAAACCAATAGAAAGAGTATCTTTATTAGAGAAAACTCAGAATTTTTCTCAAGATTACAACTTGGACAATAAACCAAAACACTTGTACTTATCTCAAACCCCATTGGAATCTGTGCCAATATCTGACAGAACAACAATACGACATGTGTATGGCTTGTTGTACATAATACCAATTCGAGAAGTGTGCCAAAGCTTGGGAACATTTCCCAGAAATATACAATATGGACTGTACAGTCAATTTACTAGCATTCACTGCCTCAAAAACTGTGCAGATTACTACCTCGATTTCTCTTCCTTATCATCTCAGGATTTGTGCCTCAAGATGCTTCTTTATTTTCTTTTCTTATTGCTCTAACTCCTCTTTCTTCTCTCATCAATGACTCTTTCATTGAATAATATGCCCCATCTCTCTCAAAAATAGTTTTTATAACTCATTAATGAATAGCTACCACTAACCCTAGATGTCAATGGCCAAGATTAGATCTTTCCTCTCACTATCTAATGGTCATGACTTAATTTATCGTTGAGATCACTTAAATTATTTAAGTGACCCAAAATTTATAAAATTGTTTTTACTCATTAAATAATAAAAGACTTTAAATTTATAAAATCACTTTATAAACTCACTTAAGAGACATTTGCTAGTCACTTATGCATGTTGGGCACAACCAATGCATAAGTATATTTGAGCTACAAAAACTAACTCTCCCTCTTAGTGAGGGAGGTACTTCTAGCACCTCTACCACCTCCTAGACTTGTCTCCAAGCTCAATACTCTATCCACCGAAGTTGCTCCCTCTAACTCTGGAGCCCATCTCACTACCTGCCCTGGACTTTGACTTGAAGGCATGTGCCAGTCACCTCTACTCTAAGAAATTATCTCATCCTCTTGAGAATCGTCCAGTTTCATTTCATACCAATTCAGTTTCTTGACTGAAATGGATAAATCCTCACATCCAGTTGTCTCTTGCACTGCCACTGAGCCTGAAATTCAATTGGACTCTCCATCTATAGGTTGTCCCAACAACCTGTACATCCTTACATCTCAAACACCAAGCACTCGTGTTGCAGTTGGGATCTCTCCCAATGGATAGATAACTACTCATCCATTACAAAATAGGACCGCATACCCATCGTCCTCTAGAGATGACACTGAGAGTAATTTTTTTCTCATCTTTGGTACTAGTAAAACTTTGGCCACCTCTAGATATCCTCTTGACTCTGACTGAAATCTAACCCATCGAACCCCCTCCACTACATGCTTGGTGTCGACCCCACTATCCACATGCATGTATGATTCCTTATTTGTAATACTCAGGAACATCGCTCTTGTCCAAGTCATATGATGAGATTCCTCGTTGTCCACAAACCATGCACTTGTTTCCTCACACTCGACAAAATTTCTACTCGAGAGACAATCACTAAGGAGAACTCCTTCTCGAACTGCTTGGAAAAATCATCTGTTACAGCTGATGCAACAACCTCTGCTTCATTCTTGACATTCTTTTTGTTTAGACGCTGACCTGAATGGTGGCCAAACTTCTGAAAAGCAAAGCATTTCACTTTGCTCATGTCCTTCGTCTTTATTTCTCTTTCCCAAAAAAGCAACATTCTCTTTTTCAGCACCACCCTCTTCCTTCTCCTGATCACTACTCTGAGAACCCTCCTAGATCTCATCCTAATTAAAATCATCTCACAATCCGCTCCAATCTGGAATTTTCTCTCTACCCACCACACACTTCACAAAAACCTCCCATTTTTTGGTGAAGACCTTTAAGGCTATGCACACCAACTCCGAGTCTGGAATAAATTTTCTGAAAGTTTTCAACTCATCCTTCATCTGTGCAACTCTGGTGAGGTAAGAGGTCGCACTCTCTCCCTTGACCATCCTAGTACAGTGGAGCTTATCCTTGAGAGCCATTTTTTTTTCTCGTTCTTTGCCTCATACAAATTTTTCAATACATCCCACATTTCCTTGATTGCTTGCTTTTCAACAAAATGTGGAATCAAGTGGTCTTTTACTCCATCCAATTTTATCCTATGCTCCCTTTCTTCCTTCACCTCATGAAGGTCTAAAGAAATAGGCTCTAATGTGGGTACAGGCACAACGATACTCACAAAATTCCACAACTTGTTCTCCCTGGGAACAGATGCAATCTTAACCTTCCATTGCAGGTAGTTGGAGATCTCCTCCAACCTATCCTCATACATGATGTAGAAATCCATCTTTCACCCTTCTCTCTTTTCTGTTGAAATAATGTAACTGCGAAGAGTATTCTTATTATTTTTGTTATTTTATTCATTGGATTAATCCCCATTGTGGATTAATCATGTCGATAATTGTATTAGGACCAAATCCCCTTTGTGGATTGGTCATCAGACAATTGTAATAGGAAGAATAAGAAGTCGGCCCCAATAGTTATTATTGAGACCCAGAATTAAATTAAAGGTGGGTTTACTCACCCAGAGTGAGAGGTCGGCCCTACCGGTGAAATCCTTTCACACATGCCAGTCTTGTATATATAGGGAGGCTAGTGCCTCACTTTATCACACAACTCACTTGCTCATTTTCTTATGAGGAAAGCTGCAATTACCAGTTGGAGAGAGGAGAAGAAGAGGCACATATTTTGGAGAGGACTATCTGTATTGGTTTGAGTTATCTCTTGAACATTGTATTGGCAATTTATGATAAGGAAGTTTTTGCTGGGGTTTCTTCCCCTATAGGGTTTTCCAGGATTAATGTTGGGTCTCTTGTGAATGTGTATTTCTCAGTGATCTTGTTCTTATGATGATCCTATCTATTGAAATGCAAAGAAATATAATAATGGCATAAACATTAACATGGTATCAGAGCCAACCTGAAGGAATCATATTTCGCAAGAGGAAAAGCGTCATTGTTACCGTACCCAAAAATTAGGGTTTTGCAAAAGTGAATATTTTTAGCTCCCTAACCACCTAGAAAGTTGCGCCCTCCCCCAAGGATCATTTTGGCACTTAGAGGGCACCTTTTTAGTGGCTAGATCTCCTGAAAAGTGAAACCCAATTTCACAGAAGTACCAGAAGCAACCAGTCCAGAAATCCGCAGATTATATTTGACGGGGTAAAAGCTGGATTTTCTCATATCCAAGTACACCAGGCTACTTGCCTCAGCCAAGCGCACCTCCTGGTAAGGTCAAAAATTGATTTTAATCATTTTCACATTTTGGTCATTTTCGTAGCCTCAAGTACAAGATGTCTGGAAGCACAAAGCTTGTTGAGAAACTAGAAGGCATAGACAACTTTCGTGCCTAGAAGTATAGGATCAGTCTGATCCTTGCAGAGAATGACCTAGCAAAATTCATCAAAGAAGAAGTGGAGGAACCTGAAGATGCCGTAGAGAAAGCGAAGCATCAGAAGGACTCAATCAGGGCTCCAAGAATCATCTCAGATTCAATCAAAGACCACCTAATCCTATATGTATCATCCAAGAAAACTTTGCAGGATATGTTTGACGCTCTAACCAAACTATATGAAGAAACAAACATCAATCGAAAGATGAATCTAAGATCTCAATTGAAGAATACCAAGATGCAGAAAGGAGAAATGATTCAAGAATATTTCTCCTGAATCTCAGAAATAAAATAACAGTTAAAAGAGATTGGAGACACCATTGATGAAGACAAATTCGTAATAACGGCCCTAAATGGTCTCACAAGACCTTGGGATGCCTTCATCCAGTCGGTATGTGGCAGAAAGGAGAAACTACAGTTTGAGAGCCTATAGGAAGAATGCATCCAAGAAGAGACAAGGGTAGCCAACCGTGAAGCACTACTAGCAAGGGATGATGATCAAGCCCTAGCTATTCATACAAAAGGAGGAAGGAATAAACCCTACTTCAAAAGGGAATCTCATAGAGAACCACAACCACCAAACAAATTCAACAACCAA
>ML777334.1:992156-1015535 GCA_009831015.1 Picea engelmannii | reverse complement strand
ATAAATAAGCACAAGAAGACACAGATTTATCCTGAGGAAACCCCAAACTCGGGGAAAAAACCCAGCTAAATTTTCTTTGAGAGAATTTTCTAATACAACCATGAATAAGCTCTAATCTCAAGAGAAAACCAACAATCAAGAACCTTGATAACAAATACTTATCTCTTCTTCTTTTAAAACCCTAGTGAGGGTAGAAAATTGATCAACGCCACAGAACTGGTACCAAGATATCACACCACAAAGTTGGCACCAAGATAGGTGCATCACTAAAATTGGCACCACAGAGTTGGTGCCACTGTTAACTAGTAACTGCAATTGCAACTATAACTGCTGCGACAACTGGCATGAAGCAACTGGGAAGCACCACACAACCTTAGCGCAACTCTTCCAGAGGTAAAGCTCAAGAGAGATCACCAAGAACCATCAACAATATCCTTCCCGAGTGGGGCACACTCTCCAAGAGAACAAGAAACCAAAAATAGTGAAACCGCAGCTGCAACTTCCTAGTGCACACTGCAGAAGGAGAACTGTGTGGCTATACAAATGAACTGACCCATACTTGTATTTATACTAATCTGGGCACATGTTTGGGGCTGAGTTCTCTTCCTGCAAATCATGTTTCCACTTTATTATTATTTCATGTGGGTCGACTTCTCTTCTGTTGTCTTCTATTTTACTTTGTTCTTTTCTGGGGTGTTCTTCAATTGTTCAATGGTATTCCTTTGAATCCTTGGAATCTTATTCTTCTATAAGAAAAAATTTCCACGAGGAAATACCTCCTACAACTACCAAAATATCAACACTCTCTCTTAGCTAGGGAGGTGTCTTTCCACAATGTCTTCATCTAGTAGTCCACTGACTACTATGCAATCAACTAGTAGCACACAACTACTACCATGCCATCGGTAGCTAAAATCATTCACCATAGTCTTTGTGACTATGATGCAATCAATGAGTATCACACATCAACTTCCAAATAGTCTGTTAGTCTCCATGGAAATGAACTAGTAACACACAACTACTACAATGCCATCCATTGGAACACAACTACTGCCAAGTCATAGTTGTACACGAATATTGTCATACCGATACACAACCACTGCCACAGTAGTACACAACTATTGTCCAGTGATACACAATCGCCACCAGTGGTGCACAACCACTGCTCTAGTAGTACACAACTATTTTCCAGTGATACACAATCACTGCCAGTGGTACACAACCACGACTATAGTAGTACACAACTATTGTCTAGTGATACATAATCACCGCCAGTGGTACACAACCACCGTAGTAGCACACAACTACTATCTAGTGACACACAATCACCACCATAGTCTCCAATACTATGTTGTGATGTTTCTCCTCTCCCAATAGTCATATTCACACCTAACCACCTCACATGGAATAGGAAAGACTAGTATCTGGTAATGCATTACACCTGGTAATGCATTATGCCCTCAGTTACCTCACATGATTGATCTAGGGAACCCTTGGCCAGAGGGGTTATCTTGTTGGCGGAGAAACAACACACCTTCCTCTCAACGAGGGTGGGAATTATGCATCAATCCAATCTTGTCTCTGAAGTACTCATACTTCACTCTAGACAGAGGCTTGGTGAGAATGTTCACTATCTTCTCATCTATGGATCTGTACCGGAGCTCCACATCACCTCTCTAAACCATGTCTTAGATGTAATGGTATTTGATCTCTATATGCTTAACACAAATTTGATTATCACAATATATCAAATATGGCTCAACCTCTAGATCAAATAACCCTGCAAGCATATTCTGAAGCCACACTACTTCATGACTTGCAACATTGGCTACTATATACTCTGCCTCTGTTGTACTAAGTGCCACTTACGTTTGAAGAAACATCCTGATGTGATTTTCCGGTCCATTGCACTCCATGCCTAGTCAAAGTCTGTATAACCCTACAACTTCACATCTCTATCCGAGACATATCTCAAACCATATCCAATTGTACCATGTAGGTACCTCAACACATGTTTTTCTACTATCCAATGTACATATCTAGGCTCAACCATGTATCAACTCAAGGTGTTCACTGCAAAACATATGTCTAACCTAGTGTTAACCAAGTACATCAAGGATCCAATCAATTTTCTATACATTGTGGGATCCACCAAATATGAAGATGAATCACTCAAGAGTTTCAGATTCGTCACCATCGGTGTGGCCATGGAATTGCAATCCATCATCCTGAATCTCTGCAGGATCCCAGCTGTATATTTTCCTTGCCTAAGGAAAATATCATCTGGTCTCTGCCACACCTCCAATCCCATCAAATCCAGATCCTTCATTTTGAACTCTAAAGTGAGTTCCCTCTTGCACCCATGTGTGAGCTTCTCATCCCCTGTAAGAAACAAATCAACCAATATAAAGGAGCAACCATCCTCAAGATCATCAAAAATAATTATCTGGCATATCCTGCCATGGGTGCCTGCACAAATATTTCTTCAATCTGTCGACATGAGACTCATGTATCTTGTTTCTCCTCTATGCACACTTCTTTTGGCTATTGGAGAAAGTGTCTCATCATAATATTCTCCCTCTTTGTGGGAGAATCTTCTAGCCACAAATTTCGCTTTGTACTTCTCTATGTTGTCATTTGCAGCATGCTTGATATTATAGATCAACTTGGAAGTCACCAATGACTTCCCTTCTGGTCTCGAAACAAAGGAAAAATCCATATCTCAGTTCTTCTGACTAGCTTCCTCCTCTGCCATTGAAACAAGGGAATATTCCCAGGAGATCTCATATCTCCTCGAAGCCTATGAAGCTTCGATCTAGCCTTCTCAACTCATGGAACTTGTCTGCAAATCCTGGAAGACCTCTCTTTGTCCCATCTGAATCTGAGGAGGAATACACCACTGACTCTATCTAATATCAGGCTCACTCTAATTCTACATGGTCCCTCTAAATATTGACTCCCTCTGAATCTATATAAATTCCGGAGTTATCTGCTCCGAAGTCTGATCTCCTCTGAACCGTCTTGGGGAGGCTAATACTCCCTATTGGATCCTGAGGGATGACTCCCTTTGAACTCTAGCTCCTTCTAAGTTGGTACTTGGTGGGGCCGCCTACCTCACCATTGGTGGATCCATATGCTCCTCCTCATGATATGGCTCATAAATGTCATATATATGTATCCTCTTTGCATCCTACAAAGTATCACTGGACCATGTTGGTCTCTTCCTAGTTACTGCAATGATTCTGGGTAGGCCCTTCTAGCTCTATTGAATCTTCCCGGTGATCTGAAGACTGATCAATTGAACTAGAAGGATATGTACAGTCATCTTCGAAGCCTTTTGCTCCTTATAATCAATCTCTATATGAGATACTTTGTATCCCACAAAATTTCCCTTCTTTCCATATGGTTCTAAATTCATCATCTTCTCCTTTGTTATAGGGATGTGTATGGTCATGTACACAACTCTATGTCTGGATAGTTTGCTCCATGTCTTAGCTAGAGACCATATAATTTGTTTCCTCCTGCAACCGTCACTATATCTCCCTCTCAAATCTATTACTTGTGACTTGCCCAGAACAAGAGAAACAAGGGAAAACAACAGACAAGAATAACAATCTTATAATAAGACCAATAATAAAAACAAGAATGGGAACAATTGTCACAGTAGCTCCTTCTCAGAGCTATCACTTGTGACCTTCCTGGAACAAAAAATACAATAAATAAGAACAAGTCTCTTCAACACTCTTCGAATGTTGTGACCAATCATTCCTCCATGGTAACCTGCCCGAAACAAGAAACAAGAGAAACAACATCTCCATGGTAACCTCCATGGAATTTACAAGATAATCTGCCTGGAACAAGGTCAACAACCAAGAACATCTCCTAGAGGAGATCAATTTATCTTGTAAACAAGAGCATCACTAATACTGAACAATGAGATTTTACTTAACAACTGTTAGCACTCTGTAAATTATGTCTGGCTGAATAGACAAACAACAAAGGTAACTGTTTCAACCAGCTTTAGAGTTGAGGCACTAGCCTGCTCAACTCAGAGAGGGCTCTCTCGTGTCACTTGATATATCTATGGAAATCGGTGGCTAGATTTGGTTTGTTTTGGGAATTTTTAATAAAGTTGTTGGCAAAGAAGGGGGGAACACTATGGGCTATGGAGACAAAATCCTGAAAGTGAACGGAAACAATGTGTTGGCTGATAGAACTCTCCAGAGGAGAAAGGCTAAATAAGGCGATGAATCTGAGTTATTCTTGAAATAAAAAGATGTGTAGGAAGATAAAGAAAACAAATAATTGCATCAGAGCATCGCTGAAATGAATTCTGAATAAGTTAAGAAGACAATCACATAGTTTAAATTGCTTAAGCCAAGAGCGTCACAGGACAAATTCTAGGCCTTTAAACTCTCCAATTTAAACAGAAGAAAATGTAAATGAAATGACAGGTTACAGGAAATACATACGATGAAAGGAAAGAAATCTCATATCACCACCCGTTAGAATCTTTTCATAGAGACTTCAAAATCTTCCGCATTTGTATTCAATTCAGATTCAGAAAATTTACAAATAGAGTTTGATACAACCAAAAAGGTGCTCTTGCACTTCTGCCAACATTAGCTTACTGAAGTCTCTTAGTACTTATACAATTTGATCAAAAATAACTGAAACTAAAACATTTCAGCTTCTGTAATAGTTTCAGATGTCAGTTTCGGTATATGAAATGACTTACAATCCTTAGGAAAAAATAAACGTTTCAACATCATGAATAGTCTCTCTGACCGCCTGACTGCTTCCGCTACATCTGTTCTACCCTGTGCTTCTGTTGGATTTGCAAGATTGGTGACAACTGGAGATCATTTGTTGGTTCCAGGGACGTGGCATTTTGTCTTACCCAACCGCACAAGTTATTTCCATTGCGCATCAGAGGGGATTTCGTAATCCATCATTTATTTAATCAAAATTTCCAGGTTGATTCACGTTGCGTAGGACATGATTGGCACACTGACTTTCACTATTTTGAACTTATTCAAAATTTCGAAATTGGTAGCTAAATGTTCTACCAAGCTAGGTCCTTTCAGACTTTCTTCCATATCTTCAAACCTGTAATGGTCCATCCTTCATTGCATGAGAAGAGTGTGATAATCTTCCTACTTGTATAATGAGCCTTTACCATCCCAGAATGAGGGGAGGCCTTTAGAAAATAATTGTTCAAAGGCGTCTTTAAACTCATGTATGCTATGGTCCATTTGCACAGCTTTGTTCTGGACCGATATGAGCAGGTTGTGTTTGGCAATGATTCTCCTGGATGAAATGATTAAAGTGGTCCTGTCTTTCACACCGATGGTCTGAAGATCGGCATTTGGTATAGCATTTAGTAAGTCGATGGAATTTTGGTCCCATTCTGAGTGCTTCTTTGCTAATAATTCATTTACAACAGTGCATGTGTTATGAGCTGTAGCATCCATGTTGTCTTTGTCATTGATAAAATTTAGATAACTTCTTAACTTAGCAACCTCCATAGTAATCACGTCCCATATTACATGTTTGGCTCCCTACAGTAGCGTTTTTACCTTCAATATGGTTTTTAGCTTGTTCACTCTTTCCTGCAAGTCTTGGTTCTCTCTGTGGAGTTGAGATAATTTATCATCCTTCACCTTCATCTCTTGTTTCAACTTTTCTAAGTTTTCTTTGAGATTCTTGATCTCACCTGTTTTCAAACTTATCTGGGACATAGCTTGAACTAACCCCTCATCACTTGATCCAGCCTCTACATTAGCAGGCATGATAATTTCCATATATGATGTTGTCACCTACATTTGTGACTAACTTTCTTTCTCTTTCTCCAATTGCAACACTTTAGCCTTATAGTCTAGGGCCTCTTGTCTAAAGGTTTCCTTTTCCTGCTCTAAAGAAGTTAACTCTTTTGTCTGTGGATGGTCTGTAGGTGACATCTTCAATATTTTCTTCAAACTTTGGATCATTTTGTCCTTTTTGTCCAAAGAGGCTTTCACCTCCTGTGGACCTTCAGACTCTAATCTCTTTACCTGCGTCATCCAAGCTTTGTTGGACACCTTTTCTTATTTCAATTGTCCATCTAGTTTCAATGCATGTGTTGTCAACCTTGCAACCTTCAGAGTTAAGTTTAGGTAATCAATGTACAACATATCACTAACATTTATGTGGAATTTTACTTTGTCAGGAGCGTCAATGTTCTCATAGTGTACCTTGAACTCAGATACCTTATCATTATCGGCCACTGCAATATTGAATGTGTTTTTCTCGATATCTCTACTGAGAGTAGGTGAGCTTTACACTGATATGTCCCTTCTACTTCAGGCAAAAGCTCCTTTATGTCACTATTGTCCATAAACTCCCTTTCACGGCATACTGATGTAGCAAGTCTTCCTTAGATTGATAAATTGTCCCAATATTTTGGCTAAATTTGTGTTTCCTGTTGTTGAAAACCTTCATGTTGCCTTCATTTGGTGGTTTGTTTCCAGGATTGATTTCTTCGTTCTGGACCGTAGTCTCTGCCATATCCATGCACGTATTTTCTTTATGTTCTTCCTCTTCCAATTCAATAATTGGAGAGGGTGATGTGGCTCTCATTTTCTTGAGGGTGTCTTGTTGGCTGCTAGCCCCTAGCGCTTTTGAACTACTTCTCTTATTGAAGATGCTCATTTTAGGAGCCTTGATAATCAACCTAGGTGAGGGTTTTTGTGCTAAGCTTTGCTGAAAAGTAAGCTCTGTCTGTTTTTCTTGATCATGCAACATGATGACCTCCATTTCTGTGCAGATCTCTAGATTGGCCAATTTATCTAGTTCTTCAATGTGCTCGTGTTCATAAGGGCCTTGTCTGCTTGCCAATCTCCTCTTTGATATAATATAATGTGGATCATATCTTCTTCCTTGCAACTGTCTGAACCCAAATTCATTGAGTTTGGATTGAACCTGAGGAAAAAAAGACTTGCTCTTCAACACAAAAGGACCTACCACGAACGGGAATTTCATATTAGAAGCCTTGTGAGCCTTGAGGAAATGCTCAGTCTCTGAGATGACCCTTTGTCTTATAAATTCCAAAGCAAATATCCTGGGAGTCAGAAAAACTGGTAAAAGGAGAGGTCCTTCTTGGCATCTGTATACCCAAATCATGGTGGACTGAGTGAACAACATCCAGTCTCCCATCATATTTTCTAGAATCAGCTGCAACGAACTCTTCATCTCTTCTAGGACTCTTGGAAAATCTGAACCAAAAATGAGACTATATATCCTGGACATGATCTTGTTGATGAATATGAGCATGGTGATCTTTTTACACTCAATCGAAATAAATGCAGCCTCAGGAAGCTCGGTGTTGTTAGATCCCAGAAACATTCTCAACATGTGAGAATAGTATCTAAAATGTCTTAACGAGTTGAAATTAACCAGTTGTTGATGTGTATTCTCCGCAATAAACTCATCAAAACTGACACGAACTGACTACCCATATAGGAAGAAAATCAACAGGAACCCTAGCATAACCTCTACCACAAACTTGTCATTGTCTAGACCTAGAATTTGACTCAACAAAGAACAAGCCCACTGGACTTCAACGATCATGACGCTTATACTGACAGACAAGGACAGACTCTCTGAATAATGTTCAGGTTTAACTATGGTTTGCAGAAACATGGTTTTTACCTCAGGCAAGCATTCTTTATAAATTGTAATCATTCTTTGATCCTCAAAGGGTTCTGACACTATAGGGGAGGCGTCTGGTATATTTAGGGCATGTCGGAGCGAGGGACCATCTAATTTACACATGACTTCTGACCCTAATTTGTTTAAGATGACTCTTTCTCTGTGGGAATATCGCTCTACACACCAGCTCACAAATTCAAGCAATGGGAAAATTGTTTCTATGACATAAGGGGCGAAGGAGGCTCGAGTCACTTCAAGAAAGGATATGTGGGATCCAATGTTGTTCAGAAAATTCACTTTAGACACAGAAACAGGCGAGACCGTTGTCACTGTGTGGAAGACGTCAGAATATCTGTCAATTAGGGCATCCTCCCTGGAGGAAATATCTGGTTCACTCACAGATAAAACAACAGGATTGGTAGCCATTGTGAAGAATACCTGATAAGTGGTGAGAAAATTGGTCTGGTTCGGTTCTGAATTTCGAAATTTGAATGGAGGCTTTGCACCAAATCTCTGAACATTTGACTACTTCAAATACTCATAGAATAATGCTCGAGGTTCCTCCTTTTATAGGCATCTATTACCATCGAGATTTGGAGAAAAGAGGTTTTGGATGAACCACCTTTAGCCTTGATGTGTCTCAGAGGACACCATGTATCCATGATTTAAACCAGGGAAGTTTTCCCTGGTCCCCCCTCTGTCATCTAATTCTCATGCTACTTCAATCGTCGAAAGACACCTCGGTCACTGATCCGGGTCGCTTCAAGATCTACGGTCCCTGTCTTTCCTGGAAACTCTGTCATTGGAGGTTTAGAAAATGTGGTTTTGGTCAGACAACCCTCTTCTTTGATGCATTTCTAAGGGCACCACATGTCCCGTAAAAAACCGTGATGGTTTTCCCCGGCCCGTCCTCGACCACTTAACTTTTGTGCTAGTTACATCTCCGATACACGTCCTAGCCGTTGATCTAGGCCAATTTCAGGATCAACTGTCTGTTGAGTTTTACTCTTCATATCTCCGCTATTTCTTCCATACACTGCCAGGTATACCCGGATCCTCCAAATTATCACAGCCCTGTGGCGATTTAATCCCTCATAAAATTTATGAAACTTTTTCTCCATCTGGGAATTATATGGCAATAACATTGGCTCCAACTGGGGATGTTATCCTCCATGCGAGGTAGCAAAGAACTATAGACCAAGTGCCTACCCATTAAGTTGTAATCTTATGTGTGTGCTTTGAATCCCTTTATTTTATTCAAACACTTTGAACCTACTCAGCACAGCTCAGGGCCTTCACCTCAGGCTTCAACCATGTTGGTTTTATCTCAATCTTCATACTTGAAGAAAAATCAAAACGCAAAGAGGTTATGTACAATGAATGGTGAGTGATGAATTGTTTTTAAACGACGTAGTGCTTGAGGAAACTTCCATTCACAGGCCCTCCTCCGGCGAGTTCTCCATTACTTTCCTCCAACAAATAGGCATTGTTCCCGCGATAAGCTATAATTTTGAATGGGCCCAGCCACAGGTGATCGAATTTTCCATGTTTACCCTTGTTTTCATTCTTGGCATCCCATCTTAGTACCCAGTCTCCAGGTTTGAATTCATCCACTTTGGTGAGTCTGTCGAAAGCTTCCTTGATTTTCTCTTGATGTAATTGGGAATTCTTGAAATATTTTTCGTTGGTTTGTTGCACACTGATGAGTTCATCCTCCCTTCTCTGACTGGCATTCATCTCCTCTGAATGGCATTTGTCTCTGCTTCTTGCTCCTGTAACAACTTCATCACCGGCAACCCGAGTGTCATAGGAAAGATGGCTTATGTACCATAGACAATCTAGAAAGGAGATGTGGCAATAGACCTCTTTGGGGATATCCTATCATCCCACAACGCATGAATGAGTTTTTTGTGCCAGGCCTTTTTATTCTCCTACAACAATTTTTTTATGATTCTGACCAGGCTTTTGTTTGAAGACTTGGTCAATCCATTTCCTTGCGGGTAGTATGACGTAGAATGGCCAAGAGTAATGTTATAATCACTGCAAAATTTCTCAGTTTTTTTAGACTTAAAGGTCGTTGTGTTGCCTGTTATAATCTTGACCGAACATCCGAATCTGGACAGAATATTGTCTTCTAGAAATCGAATGATAACGTCATATGTAGCTTGTCTGGTAGGAGCAGCCTCAATCCATTTAGTAAAATAATTTGTGGTAGTCAGTATCCATTTGTGTTGAGCCGAAGATTGTGGATGTATCTCTCCTACGAAATCCAGGCCCCATTGCCTGAAAGGAGCTTCTACCAAAATAGGCTTCAATGATAGAGACAGCAATTTTCCTTTCCCATTGAATATTTGGCATTCATATCACTTTAACACTTCCTTATAAACATCAAGGAAAATACTAGGCCAATAAAAAACAGCTCTTAACATTTTGTGTACAGTTGTCTTCCAATAATGATGACCTCCACAGTGTCCTTTATGGAACTCCCTAATGGTCCTTTCTGCTTCCTCTTCTATCAAAAAGCTCATTAAAATTCCCCCCGGGTCTTTCCAGTACAATAATCCATCGACAATGTAGAATTTCATCGCCTTTAGTTTCAGGAACCTAGCCTTTGTTTTTCTATATTCAGGAGGAGCTTGCAGATTTTTTAATACAAAGATAATGTCTACATACCACGCAGAGTCAAGAAATTTCTGAGATATCCATGGAGTCTCCCTTTCTTCTTCTATTGTATTTTCTGACATATTTGTAGTGAAGTTTATTCCCAAAAGTTCGTAGTTTGTTTGCGCCAATAGTCTAGCAAGCCCCTGCCCTTTGATCAACTTCATGGGCTTGATGTCAAGATCATATTCTAATAGCACTGCAATCCATTTTCCCCTCTTTCTTTAGGATTAGGTTGTGTTAAGATGTCTTTTACTAAGCTGTTGGGGACATAAGCAATAGTATGTGAATGCAGAATATACACCCTGAATTCTTTCAATGCTTTGACCAAAGCATATGCATGTTTCTACATAATGTCATATTTTAGAGGAGAATCTCTTAATGTCTTACTATAGTATGCTATGGGATTCTCAAAATTATGGTCATCCTTCTAGAGTAATACCCCTGCAATTGTGTGTTTTGAAGCGAAAGAGAATAGTATGAAATCTTTCTTGAAATTTGGGCTAGCCAGCACATGAGCCTTTGTCAATGCTACTTTGATGTCTTCAAAATACTTTCTAGCTTCAGGGATCCATTTGATTTCATTTCCCTTCTTTAACGTGTTGGTAATATGTTTTATGATCTCTGCTAAATTAGGAATAAATCTTCTCAGGAAATTTACTTTACCCAGAAAGGATTGTACTTCCTTTTTGCTTCTGGGTATGCCAATATTCAAGATTCCTTCGACCCTGCTGGGGTCTACCTTTATTCCTTCCTTAGAAATGATATGCCCTAAGAGCTTCCCTTCTTCCATGGCAAAATTTGACTTTTTTGGGTTCAGTGATATGCCAAATTTCCTGCATTTCTCGAACGCCCTTCTGAGATGTTTGATGTGCTCCTCATATGTAGCAGAATACACAGTAATTTCATCTAGGTATATAACAATAAATTTATCCTTTTCATCTGCAAAGGCTATGTCCATATCCCTTTGAAATGTTGCTCCAGCATTCATAAGCCCAAATGGCATTTTGGCATACATGAATGTCCCCCAAGGTGTGGTGAGTGTTGTCTTTTCTTGATCGTCAGGATGCACCATGATCTGGTTGTATCCCGAGAAACCATCCAACATCGACATCTTTTGAGAGCCCACTACCTTCTGTAGAATGTGTTCCATTTTGGGMAAAGGGTAGTTATCTTTAAGAGATACCTTATTCAGATTTATGAAGTCCACACACAATCTGATCTCCCCACTCTTCTTTCTGACAATCTGATCATAGAATTATGCCCGGGGTTCCTCCTTTTATARGCATCTATTACCATCGGGGTTTGGAGAAAAGTTGTTTTGGATGAACCACCTTTAGCCCCGATGTGTCTYAGAGGACGCCACGTATCCATGATTTAAACCAGGGCAGTTTTCCCTGGTCCCCCCTCTGTCAGCTAATTCTCRTGCTACTTCAATCGTCGAAAGGCACCTCGTCGTTGATCTGGGTCGCTTCAAGATCTACGGTCCCCTTCTTGCCTGGAAACTCTATAAAAAACCGTGACGGTTTTCCCTGGCCCGTCCTCGGCCACTTAACTTCCATGCTAGATACATCTCCGATACACATCCCAACCGTTGATGTGGGCTACTTTTGGGATCAACGGTCTATTGAGTTTTACTCTTCATATCTCCGCTATTTCGTCCATACGCTTCCAGGTATAGCCRGATCCTCCAAATTATCATAGCTCTGTGGYGATTTAATCCCTCATAAAATTTCTGAAACTTGTACACCATCTGGGAATTATACGGTGATAACACCAWCAATATTTAAGTGTTACTAAACGTTTGATAGAAATATCAGTAATAGAACTCTAAAGACAATTATTCTAGCTACAACACTTATTTAGGCTACAACAATATAAAATATCAAACCTAATATGAAAACATGGAGTCTAGCTATTGTTGTTGCATTTGAGTTGTTCTATATTGTAGGAGACACCGCCATAGCTACCTCCAACTCTTTGGCTTCCTTTGAGTGCACTAGATCTAAGATCCATTTGGATCTATTGTCATTGCTTGGACAAATGCCCTCATGCCAAGTGTGTGTCCCCTGCAAACACCCTCATCTTATATACAAGTGCACCATCCATCTTGTCTTCTAATTTGAGACATTACACCAACAAGAAGAAGTTAGAAATCTGAATCAAAAGGTTCATTATCCAGGAAAATGTCAACAAGCCTAAAACCCTTAAAAATTCAATTTTGACGAAAAGTCAATTTGAGAGATATAGCAAGTGCGCTAGGGAAAGGTGAGTTGATCTATGGAGTTTGTCCCAATCAATTTTATAATAAGTGCTCGACGATATTGAAAAATAAAACCGTGCAACAACAAATTGCATGTGCAGTGGAAAATCTCACGATCTCCCTTCCAACGATTAGACTATTCTGAGAGAAACCTCCTCTGATACCATGTTAGATTTTCATTAGTTTATTTAACATTAGATTTTCCATAGCATTTTTATCTTCTTTTAACATTCAATGATCATATACTGAAATATATAAGAAGAAAATAAACAAGCACAAGAAGACACAAATATTTATCCTGGGAAAACCCCAAACTCAGGGAAAAAACCCAACCAACTTTTATTAGAGAGAATATTCCAATGCAACCATGAACAAGCTCTAATCTCAAGAGCAAACCAACAATGAAGAACCCTGATAAAAAATACTTATCTCTTCTTGTCAAGCCCTAGCGAGGGTAGACAACTTATCAACACCACATAACTGGTACCAAGATAACACACCACAGAGTTGGCACCAAGATAGGCACATCACAAGAACTGACACCACAGAGCCGACGCCACTGGTAACATGTAGTTGTAACTGTTATGGCCACTGGCATGAAGCAATTGGGTAGCAACACACAACCTTAGCTCAACTCTTCCAGAGGTAACACTCAAGAGATATCACCAAGATCCATCAAGAATATTGTTCCCCTAGTGGGGCACATGCTCCAAGAGAACCAAAAACCAGAAATAACGAAACTGCAGTTGCAACTGCCTAGTGCGCACTGCAGAAGGAGAATTGTGTGTTTGTACAAATGAAATGACCCAGACTTGTATTTATACTAATCTGGGCGTCTATCTGGGGCCGAATTCTTATTTTGGGTCTTTATTATTTCTATGGGGTGACTTCTCTTCCTGGAAATTATATTTTCACTTTATTATTATTTCTTGTGGGTTGACTTCTCTTCTATGGTATTCTATTATACTTTATTATTCTCCGAGGTGTTCTTCAACTATTCAATGGTATTCCTTTGACTTATTGGATTCTTCTTATTCTCTAAGAAAAAATTTCCAGGAGGAAATACCTCCCGCAGCTACCAAAACATAAAAAAAAATAGCTTTTATAACTCATTAATGAATAACTACCCTAACCCTATATTGCAATGGTTAAGATTAGATATTGCCTCTCATGATCTAATGGTCACGACTTAATCTCTTGTTGAGATCACTTAAATCAATTAAGTTACCCAAACTTTATAAAGTCATTTTTACTCATTAAATAATAAAAGACTCTAACTTTATAAACTCACTTTATAAAATCACTTAAGAGAGACATTTGCTCGTCACTTCTGCATGTTGGGAAAAACGAATGTAGAAGTACCTTTGAGCTACAAAAACTAACATCCAAAATCTCTTTAATAAAATTCCTTCTTAATCCAAGCTCTTTGTGTCAAGTGTATTCCTCCTTCACCCTAGCCTTGCTTTTATAATCGTGAGTTATAATCTAAACTTAATCTCCAAAGTGATTAATGGTTGAGATGACTTCTCACCTCACTTGAGATTTACATGTTAAGATTACACGGTAATTACTTTTAGCGCTTTCCTTAAATAACTCAATTAAATAATTAATTAATAAAAGAACTTTGCTTTAATAATTTATTTAATTAAAGTAAAGTTACCAAGGTAGAAGGCTTTGGACGATTTCCGCATGTCTAGACAAATAGACCTATGTAGAAATACATGTCTAATGCTACCACTAGCATCAACAACGGTTCTTGTAGATAATCATAAAATGAAAAAAATAAAGGTGTTGAGGACAGATAATGGTGGAGATTTATGTGGAAATGAATTTGAGGATTTATGTAAGAAGTGTGGAATAGCAAGGCAAAACATAGCTCCATACACACCTCAACATAATGGAGTTTCAGAAAGAATAAATAGAACGTTGATGGAAACGATTGTTGAAATATTGTAACTGCGAAGAATATTCTATTTATTATTGAGTCATTTGCTTATAGATCAATCCCCTTTTGTGGATTGATCATGTCGGGACTTATGTATGACAAAATCCCCTTTTGCAGATTGGTCAAACCATAATTATATCATTCTAATTGAGAAGTCGACCCCTAGGGATAATTAAAGTGGTTTTAGCCACTAAGGGAAGAAGTCGTCCCAGCTTGGTGAAGAGACACATCCATAACGCTTGCCAGCTAATATAAATAAGAGATGACAACGTCTCATTCATTCACTCACTCAAGTCACTCATCTAGTGCGCAAGTTTGAAGGAAGTTGTAGTTGTCGGAAGGAGAAGAGATAGGCGTATTGCTCAGTCTTGGATATTCTCTAGTCTTTGGTTTATTATCTTGGCATTGTATTGGAAAATACATATTAAGAAAGTTTTTGCTGGGTTTTCTCCCCCATGAGGGTTTCCCAGGATTAATGTTGTGTACCTTGTGATTGTGTTTCTTTCAGTTATCCTATTATTGTTTAGTAAATTGAAAAGAAATTAATAGAAGCTCTAAATTTAACATGGTTGCAGAGCTTGGCTGAATCGAGCACCTTTCACTGGGTAACCAAAAACGTCATTGTTGTCGTACAAGAAAATTAGGGGTTTTTGTTGGAAGGGAATTTCAGCCTAAAAACCATCTAGGGAAGTGGGCCCTAGCCTAGCGAACTCATTGGCAGTTTGAGCGCACATTTTCAGTGGCCAGAACCTCTAGAAAGTGAAACCCTAGTTTTGGTTGGTACCAGAAAACCAGCAAACTAGAACCAGTACCAATCCATATTTGTGCAGGTCAAGTTTCAAGAAGTAAAAATTGAAAATTTTGAAATCTGACAGCTCCAGCATACTCGCCTTAGCCCAGCACATCTAGTCCTTAGATCAGAATTCCAAAATTTGAAAGTTGAAAAATTAGGGTTTCCTCTTAAAACCCTAAGTTATAGTTGCAGTTGCAGTACCAGTTGCAATTGCAATACCAGTTGCAATTGCAATACCAGTTATAGTTACAGTTGCATCATCAGTTGCAGTTGCAGTACCAGTTCCTTCATGTCGGTTGCAGTGAAAGTCTTTGTGAAGTGTTGGGATTGTTGTATTATTGTCTTAGTACACCTTACCCTAGCAAGATATTGTCAGATGTATGTACTTACATATGTTTAAAATTCATTATTATTATAAAGGGTACTTGCAGGAGAAGGGGTCTTTTTTCATAGATCCAAAAGGATCTCAGATCCAACACATTCAGAGGAATGATACACTCCAGGTTTAATCATTTTGATATGCATCTACTTGTTATGACATTATTTGACCTTATAGATTGTATGTTGAAGCTATGACCATCATACTAACCCTTGGTCAAAATTAAGGTCAAGGTATTAGATTGAGATTACAGTTTATTCTCTAACTTAGTTTTATGTCAAGATAACATATTTTCTTAGTACATACGACAAGTTGAAGAAAGCACTTTCAATCTTGAGTAAAAGAAAAGAAACACACTCATTCAAGACTCCAGGTTCCATGTTTGATTGATTAAATTGATAAGATTCAAAGTGGCACATGACAAGTTTGATAACTACATCATCTCTAGTTCCAATTGATGTAGTACATTAGTTAGGTCATGAAGACATGACTACAATAGCATATAGAGTTATCTCCATGAAAGAAGAAGAGCTACCTTCAGTATCAGTTATTGAACCACTCTCAGTTCAGATGAAGTTGTTGTCGTGATGAAGAAGAGGAATTACTCTCATATTTCAGCAGTCATAGTGAGAATGGAGCAGCCATTCTCAGCTTCAAAGAAATTGTAGGTGCAGAGTCCCAGTTCCAGAGGAATAGTTGCAGAGAGAGTAGAGGACATACTCTCAGGTAGTGAGAGAGATAGTGCTTTGCAGAAAGCACATAGAGCTAGCACATGATTGTGCATATTAAGTTGGAGTTGAAGCAAGAGTACCAAGATGGTACAATGTGGTGTGAAAAAATTGATTTGAAGTTGAAGATAGAAAGAATCATGTCTACAGATTGAAGAAAGCTTTGTATGGATTAAAGCAAGCTCCTAGAGCTTGGTAAGTTAGAATTAACAATTTCCTAACGAGCTTGGAATTTACTAAGAGTGGAGTTGATTATAACCTTTACTTCAAGGTTATGAATGATGAGTCAGTGATGTTGCTACTATACGTAGGTGATGTATTCTTGACAGTTGTAGAAAATCTCATCACAGATTACAAAAAGAAGCTCACTACAAAGTTTGAGATGAAATACCTAATGCATTATTTCTTAGGTCTCGAAGTTTGGCAGAGCCCAGAGAAGATCTTCCTTAACCAAGGGAAGTATGCAGTATAAATTGTTAGAGTTTAAGCTATTATTAGGTTTCTTTTAAATTTACTAGATAACCATAGCATAGATAGGATCATTGAGAGAAACACAATCACAAGAGACACATCATTTATCCTGGGAAACCCTCATGGGGGAGAAAACCCAACGAAAACTTCCTTAATATAGATAGCCAATATAATGCCAAGACAATAAACCAAACACTAGAGACTATCCTCTCCCAAGTAATGCACCTCTCTCTCTTCCTTCTTCTCCAACTGCAACTACCAAACTTGTGCTCTGGATGATTGAATGAGTGAGTGAACAAATAAGTGGTTGGCTTCCTTTATTTATACAAATTGGCAGGTAGTGAAAGGAGGTGTCTCTTCACTGGTAGGGCCGACTTCTCTTTCAGGGTGGTTAAACCACTTTAATTTTCCTGGTGGCCAACTTCTCAATTTGCATATTACAATTAGGGTTTGACCAATCCGCAAAAGGGGATTTGGTCATTTACAATGCCCGACATGATCAATCCACAAAAGGGGATTGATCTAATGAAGAATACATCAATAATAAATAGAATATTCTTTGCAGTTACAATATTTCAACAGAAATATTGAAGAGATTTGACATGTTGGAATGTAAATCCATGAAACACACCCATGGAAACAAAGTTGAAGCTCCTAGTTGATACTTCGTCAGAATTGGTTGATGCTACGTTGTACAGACAGATCATTGGATCTTTGATGTAACTCATGAATACCAAGCCAGATATATGTTTTGTTGTGAACACCTTGAGTCAGTGTCTGGTAGAGCCCAGACGTGTTCACCTTGTTGCTACAAAACATGTGATGAGATACTTGAAGGGTACGTTGGACTTTGGTCTTTGTTATAATGGAGATCATGAATTCAGAATGGTTGATTATACTGATTCAGATTAGGCTGGAAGTGTTTCTCACAGAAAGACAACTTCAGGATGTTGTTTCAATCTGGATTCAACCACGACTTCATGGCAGAGTAGGAAGCAATCAAGTATTTCTCTCAACATGGTAGAAGAGGAATACATTGTTGCATGTTATGCTAGTTGTGAAGCCATATGGCTTCGGAAGTTGTTGACAGGTCTATCTGATCTGGAGATGGAAGCAACCGTGATTCTATGTGATAAGAAGAGTTGCATAAAAATGACGGAGAACCCTGTGTTCCATGATAAGTCAAAGCACATAGATCTGGTATCACTACATTTGTGATATGATGCAGAGAGAAGTTGTAAAGCTCCAATATGTTGGCACAAATGAGAAGGCTGCAGATGGGTGGACCAAACATTTGTCTCATGTAAAGTTTAAATACTTTTGAGATAAGCTTTCTATAGTCTGAAAGGACCTCCCTCGAAAGGGGGAGTGATGTTGATGATACTATGGTATCCTAACCAACAATGGGTAGCTCAATTAGGATTTTATATCCTAGGGAGATGATCATCCATGGACATATCTCGAAGGTCCAGTAAGGACGGTCTATCAAAGTACATGCGCATGTATATGTTAGTTGTGGTTAGTAGTGGTAGCTATGTTAGGATTTTTATAATCCTATGGAATCTTATGATTCCTGGGCAGATCTCGAAGGTCCGGTAAGGATGGTCTGTTAGAGTAACACGTCGTAGCTCCGTTAGGATTTTATATTCGATGGAATCATATGATTCCTGGGAAGTTCCCTAGGGACTGTCAGAGTACCACAAAATGTTGTTGCACCTGCCTCATTCTGTTTCCATATGATGTTGATGATGTTATCTCAGCCTCGTGTTGATGATATTGATTATGTTTTTATCTCAACCTCGTGTTGATGATGTTGTTATCTCAACCTCGTGTTGATGATGTTGTTGTCTCAGCCTTGTGTTGGTGATGTTGTTGTACCAGCCCCATGTTGTTGATGATGTTGTACCAGCCTCATGTTGTTGATGTTGGTGTACCAGCCTCATGTTGGTGATGTTGAGTCTTCAACTTCATGTTGAAGATGATGATGATGTTACTACTTCAACTTCATGCTAAAGATGTTGATGATGTTGTATCATTCATGTACTGATTGATGATGTTATATTAGTATTGTACTAATTGATGTTGATGCAAATGATGATGATGTTCCAGCTCCATGTTGTGAATGATGATGTTGTCGACAATGAGAAAAACTTTTGATGATTTATAGATATGTAAGTCAGTGTTCAATATGATAATGATGATTTTGTTCTCTCTCCTGATGATGTTGTATTGTAGAATACCCTTCTTGTTAAGGGGGAGTGTTGAAATATTGTAACTGTGAAGAATATTCTATTTATTATTAAGTCATTTTCTTATAGATCAGTCCCCTTTTGTGGATTGATCATGAAAGGACTTATGTATGACCAAATCCCCTTTCATGGATTGGTCAAACCCTAATTATATCATGCTAATTGAGAAGTCGGTGTAAAATTTCAGACCCCACCCAGTTTCAAGTCTCGCTGATTTTTTAGCCAATGTTTAATGCCCAAACCCAGTTTTATGACAACCAATTAAACTCAGCATAAAATAAATTTTCAGAACTGAAACATGAGGATTATGAACATCGTTTAACGCAGAAATAAAAACATATCAGCAGCACAGATAACTTAGAAAATTAACACAGTGATTTTTGGTCTAACAACAACCCTGGAAAAACCCACAAGGGGAAAACCGGTGAGAAAGGGAGTTTTATTATTTCTGAGGTCAGAGGAAATGTCTTTTACAGCAGTGAATAATTTCATAAATTTAATACAAACTTATCTCGAAAACCATGCCAAGCTTTGTCTTCAAAATGCTGAGCCAAACTCCTCAAAATTCACAATAGAATTTCCTGTACCAATGCACAGGTCAACTCCTCGATTTCCAAACCCTCTTTGATTGTATGGTCACCTCAAAAAATGTGCCAAACATCAATAGCAATTTTTTGGGAAATAAATGCTTGTACGGGCCACCTTGGAAACTGTGCCAAAAATAAAAAAAAATACACAACAAAATACCTCGAAAATTGTGCAACAATAAACAACAGTACGGACTTAAAAAAATCTGTATGGTACGATTGTCTCTTTGTTTGAACGTTGTTCCTCGATTTCTGTGCAATTAATGACTGTACGACCTCCTCAAATCCGTACAATACAACCCTCCTTTAATGTTGTACCTTGCCTCGATTTTTGTGTTGACTTTAAAGTTGTATGACCCTCCAAATCCGTACAGTACGACCTGTGATTAATGGTTGTACTCTCTCCTCGATTTGCATGCCAAAGTTTGTCTCTTTGTTGTCTTGGAATGCGTTCCCTAGCTCAGATAATGACCTCCTTCTTGAGCTTTCCCTCTCCTCCTCTCTTGCTCTCTCAACAATGAACAATCAACCCTAGAAAGGGTGCACCCTCCTACCCTAGTCGACCTCATGGTGGTAGGTGAAGAATCTCTTAATCCAACGGTTGAGATTGGATTAGATGAGTGGATGAAATTGAGTGTCTATTCACTCACCCCCTCACTTAAGTCATAAAGTCACATTTTAATTTTTATCTCACAAATTAAATGACTAGGGTCCACATTAGGCATTTTCTCACCCCTTAGGTGCCTAGGTGATGAGAAACACTTGCCTAGGTACTTTTTAATTATTTTTAACACTCCCTCTTACCGAGGAAAGTGTTACTCACCACTCCAATCTTGTCCCTGAAAAATACAAACTTGCATTTGCCCAATGGTTTGGTGAGTATGTTTGCAACCTGTTCATCTATAGATATGTATTGTAGCTCTACTGCTCCTCTCTGAACATAGTCACGAATGAAGTGATAACGAATCTCGATATGCTTAGCCCTATCATGAAATACTGGATTCTCCGAGAGATTAATGCAACTCTGATTATCACAGTAAATCAAGGTAGGCCTCAACTGCACACAAAACAATCCCACCAACAACTTGTGAATCCAAAGGGCCTCACAACTAGCCCGAATGGCGGCCATATACTCAGCCTCTATAGAACTCAATGCCACTAACTTTTCCTTCCAACTGAACCAAAATACAACTGTTGAGCCCAATCCGAAACAACACCCTGAAGTACTCTTTCGGTCACTGAAACATCCTGCCCAATCTGAATCTGTATAGACAACCATACAAACTCCATCCCCTCTCTGATAGTCCAGACCATAATCTATCGTACCACAAAGATACCTGAGCACATGTTTTGATGCCACCCAGTGCACTCTCCTAGGCTTCACCATGTATTGACTAAGAGTGTTGACAACAAAACAAATATCTGGCCTGGTATTGAACAAATACATCAAAGAACCGATCAACTGATGATATAAAGTGGAATCCATCGGCTATGACACAGAAGCATGAAGCTTCTTCCAGTTGGTAATCATGGGAGTGGTCATGGGCCTACTATCCTCCATCTAAAATCTCCTCAAAATATCACACACATACTTCCCTTGTCCCAGGAAGATGTGTCCAAGCTCCTGCCAAACCTCCAATCCCAAAAAATAGTGCATCATTCCAATATCAGTCATCTCAAACTCTAAAGAAGGCTCTCCTTGCAGCTAGTGATGAGTCTCTTTTCCCCTGTAATGAAAATATCATCCACATATAGCAAGAGAATAAGAGGATCCTCTCCAACCACAATGTAGTATAGTTTGGGATCCGCCTCACTCTTCTCAAAGCCCAATTGCTTCAAATGTGCATCAATCCTCGAATACCAAGCTCTAGGAGCTTGTTTCAGCCTATACAGTGACTTCTTCAGTCTATACACATGATAATCTCTCCTATTCACCTCAAAACCCAATGGTTTCTCAATATACACCTCCTCTTGTATAAGACCATTCATAAATGCAGTCTTCACATCCATCTAGTGGATCTTCCAACCCATCTATGTTGCAATGGAAATCACCGACCTGATCAAGGTATATCTAGCAAGTGGTGCAAAGGTCTCATCGTAATCGAATCCCTCAACCTGTGAGAACCCCCGAGCCAAAAATCGAGCTTTGTATTTCTCAATTCTGCCATCTGCAGCATGCTTGAGTTTATAGAGCCACCTGGAAGTCACCACTGACTTCCCCTCAGGTCTAAGAACAACTTCCCAAACATCATTCTTCATGATGGAATTGTACTCTTCCATCATGGCATCTCCCCAAACCTATCTACCATTTGCCTCCTCAAAAGTGGAAGGCTCATACTACCGAATATTGCTCACCATTGCGATGTAGCTGCAAAACCTCTCGGGGGGTTTACTCTCCTCACAGCCTGCCTAGGATTCCTCAATGAACCTTGTGCCTCCCTCAAAGTGTCTTGAAGCCACTTGGGCTTCCTCCTCTCTGAATTAATGTCCCGTGGAGGGGACTCTCCCTGATCAACCCCATCTCTTGAAGATTGTGATCCTGAAGTAGAATCTGGAGTACCTGATCCTGAAACTTGTGGACTAGTAACCTGTGATCCTGACATCTGTGGCCCTGTCACTTGTGGACCAATCGTCACCAAAACTGGTGGCCTCGAACTCTGTGTCACTCAAGTCTGTTGCAGACTCACCTGAATCTGCAGTGATGACTGCTCACCCCTCTCTTTCCCTCATGACTTCCTAAAGGCTATGTCCTCCTCAAATCTCACATCCCTCAAAATTGTCTTCCTCAAGGAACGAATGTATATACAGAAAGCCTTTGAAGTCTCTCTATACCCAACAAAGATCCCTCTCTCTGTCGTGGGTTCTAGATTTTTCCTCTTCTCGGAAGGGACATATGAATATGTGATGCACCCAAAAATACGAAAGTGCCCCACCTTAGACTTATTCCCAGAAAAATCCTCCTCCGGAGTCATACTCCCCACTGCCCTGTGTGGACTCATGTTCTACAGATAAACACCAGTGTAGCATGCCTCAACCCAAAGAAATAGTGCCATCCCCTAATCATGTAGCATGGCTCTCGCAACCCCAACTATGGCCTTGTTCTTCCTCTCAGCAACCCCATTCTGTTGTGGGTTGTAAGGAACAATCAACCCTCTCCTGATACCCTCTCCTACACAAAAGTCCATGAACTCCTTGGAGGTATACTCACTCCCATTGTTTGTCCTCGTAACTCTGATTTTCTTCCGAGTCTAGTTCTCCACAAGAGCTTTGAACTCTTGGAACCCACTGAAGACCTGTCCTTTGGTCTTCATGAATAAAATCCAATAATTATGTGAGAAGTCATCAATGAATATAACATAGTATAAACAACTAGTCAACGATGTCGAAGACATTGGGCCACACACATTTGAATTAATAAGATCAAGGATACTTGTTGCTCTACTGTCACTGCTAGGAAAAGCAGTCTTGGTGTACTTTCCCAAAGCACACCCCTTGCGAAACTCCTAGTGTTGTGTACTGAAATCTAGAACTCCAATCACAATTTCCCTCAGTAACCTCAAAGACCCATGGTGCAAATGTGCCATCCTCTTGTGCCATAGCTCACATAAGTCATT
>ML777334.1:949914-965508 GCA_009831015.1 Picea engelmannii | reverse complement strand
CATGCAGCTAGAGTAGCATCATCATCCTCATCAGCATGAGGCTAAAGTAACATCATCATCATCTTTAGAG
The DNA here is from genome assembly GCA_009831015.1 of Picea engelmannii. Classification (NCBI taxonomy): domain Eukaryota; kingdom Viridiplantae; phylum Streptophyta; class Pinopsida; order Pinales; family Pinaceae; genus Picea; species Picea engelmannii. The sequence continues at coordinate 965,438 of ML777334.1, read as the reverse complement.
TGAGGCTAAAGTAAGATCATCATCTTCTTTAGCATGAGGCTAAAGTAACATCATCATCATCTTCAACAAGAAGCTGAAGTAGCATCATCATCATCATCTTCGACAAGAAGTTGAAGTGGCATCATCATCATCATCTTCAGCAAGAAGCTGAAGTGGCATTATCATCATCATCTTCAGCAAGAAGCTGAAGTGGCATCATCATCATCATCTTCAGCAAGAAGCTGAAGTGGCATCATCATCATCATCTTCAGCAAGAAGTTGAAGTATCAACATCAATAGCATGAAAATATAACCAACACGAGGCTGGTACATCATCATCAACAGCACGAGGCTAATACATCATCAACAACAACAGCATCATTAGCACGACGCTGATACATCATCATCACAACACGAGGCTGGGGCAACATCAACATCAGCACGAGGCTGGAACAACATCAACATCATATGCAACAGAATGAGGCAAGTGCAACAACATTTTGTGGTACTCTGATAGTCCCTCGGGAGCTACCCAGAAATCATAAGATTTCCTAGGACATAAAATCCTAACGGAGCTACCACGTGGTACTCTGACAGACCGTCCTTACCGGACCTTCGGGATCTGCCCAGGAATCATAAGATTCCCTAGGATTATAAAAATCCTAATGGAGCTAGCACTACTGACCAAAGCTAGCATATATATGCACAAGTACTCTGACAAACCGTCCTTACGAACCTTCAGGATCTGTCCAAGGATGATCTGTCCCCTAGGATATAAAATCCTAACTGACCTAACCATTATTGGTCTGGATACCATAGTATCATCAGCACCATAGTTACCAGAACCAGACCGGTCAACCCAAAAAACCGAACCAGAATCGGAAAAAAACCGGATCAAAAAACTAGTCACTAAAAATACATAAAATATTCAAATTTTGAAAAAAAAATACATATTCATGTGCATCCATCAAAATGGGAGTGGGGGAATGTATACTTAGAATACTCACAAAATGTTGCCAGTTGATTCCAATTGGGGTGGGGAGCAAAGGGATTTTGGTTGCAAAATATGATTCTCTACTAAATAGGAAAAATGTGTACAATCAACAAAACCTGAGAGACTCAATAAAGTCTGCCTCTTGCAGCATTTAACCTAGCACATTAAAACAGGGTGTGCAACTGCATACATCATCTAACATTCTTAGAACAATGAATTGTCTGTATTAACTTTTAAGCAAAAGAAATAGAAAACTACAAGCATGGTTTCTGGACAGGGATATCTGAAGGTGTAAGGCATAATAGTGTACACACAAATATGCATAGTAGAGTAACAACTTATTCTAAAGATCAAACTCATTTATCTCATACAGCTTTTGGATTCTGAAGATTGATAAATTTTTGTGCTAGAAGACAGATATGCCATTTATCATGTGCTTTGTTATAGAATACTAATTGGTGGTGTAAGGGCTTGAAATCCTGGCCACCACTTCCATATAGGCATAATTGAAACATATATTCTCATGATTCATGAGATGATCCTCTATAGCCTGAAAAGCAAGAGAAGAAACCACAATGATAATATGCATTTCAAGAGAGATATTTTCCAATCCAGCCAATATCATATAACTGACTCTAAGACGTAAGTCAGCTCATCAACCCTTGAGCAAAGAGAGACAAACTTACTCGAGCAATTAGTATAATGGAGCATAGTAATGGGTTCGTATTAGTGGAAGTAAGGAAAAACTCAAACTCATTCCTCAATGGCCGGCAAGTATGATTTAACACAGCAACAATCACCACTCAAGCTCCATACCATGAGATTAACCAAAAACATTCCTTGGACCAACACCAAAACAGAGAGGGAGGGCTCCAAAAGTTTCTTTTGATCAATGACATTCTATATATAAACCCTTTCTATTTAGCATGAATGTTGAATGATGTAGCAAACAAGAGCAAAACAAGTACTCTTAACCTTAGCTTGTGGAATTCAACTAGAATAGAATACCGGTTTGAGAAAAAAACCAGTCGGTTCGAGCAAAAAAACTGGTTCTGTACGGAACCGGTCAAAAGCGGTTTGGAGGGGCGGTTCGGACCGGTGGGGTCTGTGAACCGGTTGGACCGACCGGTTTTACCGGTTCCAGTCCGGTTCTGGTAACACTGATCAGCACTACTCCCCCTTTCGAGGGAGGTCCTTTCAGACTAAACCAAACTTGTCTCGAAAGTATTTAAACTTTACACGAGACAGAGGCTTGGTCTGCAACTTGTTCATTTGTGCCAACATATTGGAGCTTTAAAGCTCCTCTCTGCATCATATCATGAATGAAGTGATACTGGATCTCTATGTGCTTCGACTCATCATGGAACACATCATCTTTATACAACTTTGGTTATCACATAGGATCACGGTGGCTTCCATCTCTAGATCAAATAGATCTGTCAACAACATCCGAAGTCATGTTGCAATATATTCCACTTATGTCGTGCTAAGAGCAGTATTGGATTGCTTCCTACTCTGCCATGAAGTCATGGCTGACCTCAAATTGAAACAACATCCTGAAGTGCTCTTTCTATCAGAAACACTTCCAGCTCAATCTAAATCAGTATATCCATACAATCTGAAGTCATGATCTCTAGTATAACAGAAACCAAAATCCAACGTACCCTTAAGGTATCTCATCAAATGTTTTGCATCATCGAGGTGAACAAGTCTGGGTTCTACCAGATACTGACTCAAGGTGTTCACAGCAAAACATATATATGGCCTGGTATTCGTCAGATAAATCAATGATCCAATGATCTGTCTATACAACGTAGCATCAACCAATTCTGACGAAGTATCAACCAGGAGCTTCAAATTTGTTTCCATGGGTGTGTTCATGGATTTACATTCCAATATATCAAACCTCTTCAATATTTCAACTGCATACTTCCCTTCGTTAAGGAAGATCTTCTCTGGGCTCTACCAAACTTCAAGACCTAAGAAAGAGTGCATCAAGCCTAGGTCTTTCATCTCAAATTCTGCAGCGAGCTTCTTCTTACAATCTGTGATGAGTTTTTCTTCTCCAGTAAAGAATAAGTCATCCACATACAACAACAATATAACTGGCTCATCATTTATAACCTTGAAGTAAAGGTTAGAATCAACTTTACTCGTGGTAAAGCCCAAGCTTATCAGGAAACTATCAATTCGGTCATACCAAGCTCTAGGAGCTTGCATCATCTTGCAAACAAGAGTCTTGTATCTCCAACTTCAAATCAAATTTTCACATTACTTTGTACCAACCCGGTACACTTGCTCAGCTGCAACTCAATCTGCACAATCATGTGCTAGCTCTATGTGCTTTCTGCAAAGCACTATCTCTCTCACTGCCTGAGAGTATGTCCTCTCCATTTCTGCAATTGTTCCTTCTGGAACTGGGACTCTGTACCTGCAGCTACTCTGAAGCTAAGAATGACTTACTTCATTTTCACTATGGTTGTTGAAATCTGAGAGCAGCTCTTCTACTCTATCACAGCAACAGCTTCATCTGAAACTAAGAGTGGCTCAATAACTGACACTGAAAGTAGCTCTTCTTCTTTCATGGAGGTAACTCTATCTGCTAGTGTAGTCATGTTTCCATGGCCTGACCAATGTACTGCACCAACTGGCACTTTGAGACAACTCACTCTCAAATATAGGGATTGCTCCCCCCTGAATCTCATACTATATCAAAATCATGGTTGTCTTGGTTGTCTTCATGAATACTGGAGCTATTACTTCAATTACTGGAGCAAGTGTCTCGTCATAGTCTTCTCCCTCTTGCTGGGAGAATCCTTTGGACACAGTTTAGTCTTTGTACATCTGCAACATGCTTGATCTATTAGATCAATCTTGGAAGTCATCACCGACTTCTCTTCTATTCTCACGGAAATATCCATATCCCAGTCTTTCTGACTGGCTTCCTTTTCTGTCACTGAAACAAGGGAATCTTCCCAGGGATTTCATATCTTCTAGAAGTCTTTGAAGCTACGATCTAGTCTTCTCATGGCATTTGTCTCCCAATCCTGGAAGATGTCTTTTCATCTGATCCTTTCTGAGATCAGGCTTACTCTTGATTTCTTCCGAGTCTACAAGGTCTTCATCATCTCTTACAGGGTATACTTGGTGTTGAATACAAAGTCTAAATGCGAAAAGTTGAGTCAAACTTTAAACGAGTTCTGCTTCTCGTCAAGGTGGCTTCATTATCCTTTGACCAAGTCTACTATGCATTCTATTCTAATGTTTGGTCATCTTTGGAGCCTTCTGCTCCTTACAGTCAATCTTCATATGAGATACTCTGGATCTCAAAAATAGCTTCTTCTTCATCTTCTTTGGTACATGAATGTGTATGGTCATGTACATAGTCTGCTTCATGTCTCGTCTAATTTGTTTCCTTCTGCAACCTTCACTATAGCTTCCTTAGGGCACCTGTGACCTGCCCAGAACAACAGCAGCCAAGAATAATACTCTTTATAATAATAATAAAGCAAAGGTGAGAACAATCACCACAGTAGCTCCTTTAGAGCTATCACTTGTGACCTTCCTGCAACAAAAAGTAAGAAATACAATAATGAGAGCAACACTCTTCTAGTGTAGTGAATACTCATTCCTTCATGGTAACTTGGAGACAAACCAAGAAGATTCTCCTGGAGGAGATGTTAGTTATATCTTGTGAATGATCACAATAACCATTTATCTCAATATGTTCACATGCTACCAAGTATGTTAATCTTGACTATGAGGTAGCTATCAAACTTGACATGTGCAAGTTTGAATCTTATCAACTTAATTAATCAAACCTGGAACCTGAAGTTTTGTCCTCAAGAATGAGTGTGTTTCTTTTCTTTCAAGTCTCCTTCACTCAAGATCACAAATGCTTTCTTCAACCTGTCTTCTGTACTAAGACAATATGTTATCTTGACAGAAATCTAAGTTAGACAATAAACTCTATAAACTCAACTTTAATCATCCTTGATAATTTTGACCAATGGTTAGTATGATTTCAACATATAACCTAGATGTTTATGAGGTCAAAATAATGTTATAACAAATAGATGCAAATCATAATAATCAAACCTGGTGTGCATTATTCCTCTGAATGTGTTGGATCTGAGATCCTTCTGGATCTATGGCAAGAGATCACTTCTCCTGCAAATACCCTTTAAAGCTTGACAGTTTAAACATATGTAAGTACATACCTCAGATAGTATTTGCAAGTAGTGGTACCATCCGGTAGCAGCGGTAATAATTACCAACCCCTTAAAAACTTTAAGGGTGACTGCAACTAATACTGAAACTGCAACTTAGGGTTTTATGAGGAAACCCTAATTTTCCAAACTTCAAATTTTGAAATTCTGATCCAGGGACTAGATGCGTTGGGCTGAGGCGAGTTTGTTGGAGATGTTAGATTTCAAAAATTTCAGGTTTTTCCCCTTGAAACTTGACCTGCAGAAATCTGGACTGGTACTTCACGTACCGGTTCTAGTTTCCTGGCTTTTCTGGTTTTCTGGTACTTTTGATTTTCTGGTACCAATCAAAACTAGGGTTTGACTTTCCAAAGGCTCTATCCACTGAAAAGGTGCACTCAAGCTACCAAAAGATTCACTAGGGTAGGGCACAATTTTCTAGATGGTTTTTAGGCAAAAATTACTTCCCAATAAAAAGACCTAATTTTCTTATACGGCAATAGTGACGTTTTTGCTTATTTAGTGAAAGGTGCTCTCTTCAGCATGGCTCTGATACCATGTTAAGTTTTGAGTTATTATTAGGTTTCTTTTCAATTTATTAGATAACCATAACATAGGTAGGATCACTGAGAGAAACACAATCACAAGATACACAGCGTTTATCCTAGGAAACCCTCATGGGGGAGAAAACCCAACAAAATTTCCTTAATATAGATAGCCAATACAATGCCAAGACAATAAACCAAAACACTAGAGAATATCCAACACTGAGCAATGTGCCTCTCTCTTCCTTCTCCCAACTGTAGCTATCTCCAAACTTGCACACTTGTTGAGTGGAATGAGTGAGTGAACAAATGAGGCACTGGCCTCCTTTATTTATACTAGTTGGCAAGCATTGGAAAGTTGTCTCTTCACTGGGCAAGGCCGACTTCTCTTCTTAGTGGTTAAAACTACTTTAATTGGGCATGTGGGACGACTTCTTAATTAGCATAATATAATTAGGGTTTGACCAATCTACAAAAGGGGAATTGGTCAAACATAAGCCTCGACATGATCAATCCACAAAAGGGGATTGATCTATAAGTAAATGACTCAATAATAAATAGAATACTCTTTGCAGTTACAATATTTCAACAAGGCTTTCCTTTACCGATATGATCCTTGTCCACGATATAGAAATTTCCTTAATGACTTTAACTGTAAAATCATAAATTTCACCTCAATAGAGGTTTCTCAGTTCTAATCCCTAAGAGCTTTCGGCTTTAGGGCTTGTTATCCCCTATCCTAGGGATAACTAAGGAGATTATGTCTCGAGGCCCACAGGTCCTAGACATGGAGTACCGAGAGCCAGACGACTTGAGCTTAGCCTTGGAGGGCCCATCTTTTCTTCAGTGCATCCCATCTATCAGCAGCAGCAGCATCCATCCCACCTGCCTGGTCTTGAAGTAGCAGTGGGTCTTGCTCCATGAGGTAATGAGTCCAGGTATCATGGTATGTGTCACTCTGATTTTCGAAGCATTTGAATGTGTTGCACTAAACTCTCATTTATTTCATAATGTTTGCTTGGAAATTATGCTCTTTAACTTGTTCATACCTAGGGGGGTGACAGAATGCACTAGTAAGTTGGTTCCCTTTAGGATAAGTTGCCATTGGGTGGGTCTATGAAAGGTCATTGTCCATTCCTTCCATACTTACCAATTTTCATCATCTTCCCCTACCTTGGTTGGGGTTGGGTTTGCCATACTAGGAAGGGTTGTACCTTGCCTTGTGGGAAGAAGGGGCTAAAAGCCCAGAGGGTAAAAATAGCTGGCAAAAGTTAAAAGCCAAAATAAAACCTTTGAGATGCTTCGCCCAGGAATTCCCCAGAAAGCAATAAAAGGCTTCTCAGTAAGAAAAGGGGACCTGTAAGATCAAATAAAACTCAAGGTCTAGTTGGTGGATGGGAGGTCTCATCATGAGCCGGCCTATTAGGTCCATGGGCATGTAGCGGTATGACACTACCATCTATCTGGTCACCAAACCAAGGTAGTGGCTCTTGGTGGCATGGCCAAGAGAAAGGGGGTCTCATCACGAGCCAGCCTTCTCATTTCCGTGAAGTGCTTGTGGGTAACGTTGTCACCACTGGTCACCACACCAGGATAGTGTCCCCGGACTATTCACTTGAAAAGAAAAAACAATAAGACAAAGAATAAAAGGCATTGAATGGGCTAGGAAACAATGGAATCAATGACAAGGTGCAGCTCGCCCTCTACAGAGCACCCATAGGCAAGACCTACATTTCCTTGTTATCACTGCACCCTTTGCCCAAACATTCCCCTGCACCATTTCACACACTTACATGACCTAGATTGGTCTTCACCTAGGAAACACCCCAAACTTGAGGAAGATTAGCCCAATAGGACACCCTAAGACCCTCTCCAAACCTGACTTGTTAAACTGCATAACGTCTTTGTGCATTTGTCTGGGTAAAGGGGGGTTTGATGCACATGTTTGGGTAATTTGATTATTGGGTGTGATTGACATTGCTATGATCCTTGTGACTTATGAGCCCATGGAGGGCATACTTGTTGTTGTTGCAAGACCATGCCCAGTGGACAGGTACATATGGGGAGATGATTAGCTCAGACCTCCATGGGGCGGAAAGCCCAGCAGATGGATGTTGTGACCCCAACCAGGCGCAGATAGACACCAGAGGATGGCACCAGGAAGGAACAAGGACGTTTCCCCCGAGACACTCTAGCAGGGCTAGACCCAGGGGGGTCTTGCCCTTCCACCATGACATTGGCCCTTGAAGGCCCCTGACGTCATCATGTTGGCCCTTGACATCATCCAGTTAGGGTTTGGCATTTATGAGGACGGTTTGGTGCTAGTAGGCACATGTGGCAGCATTTGAGGCCTTTGGAGGCCTAGCATTTTGCATTTGAGGCCTAGCATTCCATGTTGGGGGTCTAACGTCACCCTAGAAAGGCATGATGTCATCTCTAAAGTGAAATTAGGGTTTTACATGTTGAGTTTATGTAAAATCTGGATTTTTGATGTAATTTGGCCATGTCGGCCTTTTATGACCTAAAAGATAATTAAAGGTCATTGATATTGTATAAATAAGAGATAAAACTCTCATATTTTATCATCATTCACTCATCACACAAGTGGTGGTCTGAAATTCGACCTTCTTTAAGGTTTCTTGGCTGAAATTAGTTGGAGGCATTTATTGGTGTACTTTGGCAATTTTCATGTGGAGGATCTTCAACTAGGGTTTTTTTTGCTTGATTATTCTTGGTGAGGTAAGTGGAAAATCTGCATTTCTTTATTGTGAATGAATGTTAATTTTACTTGTTTCATGTCTAACATTATGAAATTGTTTGCTTGAAACCCTAGGGGAAAGACATGTTATTATTTTTTTCCCTATAGTCTTCCATGTGCTAAAATTTCTTGAAAGGCACCTATCTTGCAAGTAGATACTAGGGCCCTACTATTGTAGCACTCTAGTAACCCTATTTCCATGCCCAATTGCATATTTTATTACAATTTGTTCAAGGAAAGGAGAAATCGCTAGGGCCTAACCTTTGTTACTTTCTAGCAATTATCTCTTGGAAGTGGATTTTTGAGGCCTTGGAATACCTTACCAACACCTTCTTTATACTCTCCATCCCTTTGACATATCATTATCATTGTTATCTTCCCTCTAAGATTTGTTGTTGCCATTAGTGACTCCATTTACCCTAGAAAGGCACTAGACTACCATCTACAAGTGTTGAATGATCAAACAAACACTCATACTTTTATCCTTGAAGCTTTTACTAACATTTGCTAACCCTAAACTAGACTAACTCCCAAGCTAACTTCTTGTTGTACCAAAATATTTCTACCACCATACAAACATACATTGATTTGATACATTTGCCTACATAACTTGCACTAAAACCATTCAAAACTCAATTGTGATAATTGCTAGTTAATCTGCTAGGTAAGTGCTAACTTTGTATGGTGTTTTCTTGCACTTTTGACCATTAGAATTTGTTGTTGTTGCAAAAGATTGCCACAGCCATCTAACTGCAGCAAATTTTCAACAAAAGTGATATTAAAAGCTAGCTAAACATTGCCAACTTTGTTTGTGACAATTTATTATCAATTTGCCTAGTCAAAGTTACTTTTTCTTGTCTTTTTCAAGCAATTTCAAGGCATAAATCTTGTGGCTGTTATAAAATATTACTTGTTATAAACTGTTGCATCGCTGCAAATTCATATCAGCTAACTTACTTTATGAAGGTTTATTGTCTTATGAAGAACTAACAATCATTTTGGTACTTGGAAAGTGCCCATTTTTGCCTTGTTGTCTTGCTCTGAGCAGGTACACAATATTATCTATTTGCTTCATCTTTACAAGACAATAAAGAAACCTTGATTTGAGTGATCTATGAGAGGGAAAGGATTTCCTTGTGATTACTTGCCTTGGCCTTCTCAAAACCCCCAGATCACCGGGGACGTTTCCCCTAGAGTAGTCTTGACATACTCCTAAATAGAAAGGGATCTCCTATAAAGGTGACAATGATAGGTTATTCTCAGTTACGCCAATTCTGTATCCACTTGCCTTGGGCTTTTGGGCAAGTACAAATCGCGCGATAACAGGGCTGATCTGAAATATATAACTACAGCAGCAAACAGCAGTATATACTTCACTCCACTTCAGTCCAAATCACTAGGTCACTTGAGAAAAGATACCAAATAAGTGTACTTGAATTACGACAAGTTACAGCATATAACAGATCTGAAATAACTTTATTACAGCATAATTTATAGCAGTGACTCTGCTCCCCATATGTTCAAGATATATGTTTAATCACTTAACAATTTCAGCCCAATGTTATGTAAAATCAGCATGAACAAGTGCTGGAAATTACCCAATCAAGAAGACAATACAAGCTGAAAATCAAATCTGCAAGTACACAATAGTTGGACAGCTGAAATACTTCATGTATATATATGAGATGAATTACATGTACATACTCATAGCGTATCACAAGCTGATACAATTTCAAGCTCTCCAAATCTCTACCTAGGTAAACCAAGAAAACCATAGCCACCAGCTCCTCCTAGCTAGGAATCACTCCTGAGTCCTAACCAAAGCTGGTCATTCCACCAATAATCCTCAACAATCTAGCATCATCATCGGCAAGTCTTCCTAGGCTCAAGAAAAACGCTTCCATCTCTTTTCCTCCTTAACAAGCATAAGTAGCACTAGGGTTTCCAAAACCCTAACCTTTTTCTCTCAGAAGAGCCACATGATACAATATTATCTTTATCCATCTAGGATTTGTTAGATTTGGTAGTTCGGAGGTACTTCTACATTGGTGGCGCCCAACATGCGGAAGTGACTGAGCATATTTCCCCCTAGTGACTTTATAAAGTATTTTTATGAAGTGACTTTATAAAGTGATTTTATAAAGTCAAGTTGAGCCTTTTAATTTTTTGATGTGTAAAAGTGACTTTATGAGGGTGTGGGCCACTTAAGTGACCTCAACGGAAGATTAATTCACAACCATTGATCTCATGAGGGCAAGATTTGATCTTGACCATCAATCTCATTGGAAGACCAAGGGTTAGGATAGTTACACATTGAATCACGGATAAAGGCAGCACTAGAGGAGATGAGGGCACACTTTTTGAGGAGAGAAAAGAGGCAAGGTGAAGAGGCACAAATCCCAAGAGATTTTTTGAGCTTAGAGAAAAGAGAGCAGCAGCAAGAGTGGGTTGGCACGCATCCCAAGGAGGGGATAGGCAAGCATCCAAGAGGAATTTCAGCATTTAATAGTTCAGTCCATACAGTAGCTGAAGGAGGAATCTGTACAAAATTTATTGCTGTTCGTACAGCTGAGAAAGGGAACGAAAATCAAGGCAGCCAGTTGTCATAGTTTGGCACGTTTTTCAAGGTGTTCTGCTGAAGGAATCCGTACAGCTGACTGTACTGCTCTGTCAAGTCTGGGCACATATTTTGAGGGCCGTACTGCTGCATTTCTGATGTACATGATCGTACAGTGCACAGAAATCGAGGCAGCTGGATTTGGCACAAAAATCGAGGAGTTTATGTGCAGATTTATAGAGATAAGTTGCTGTGAATTAATGCTGATATTGCTACTGTTGTAAACTCAGAAAATTTCCTCTAGCTCAATAATAGAAATCTCCTTGAACTGGTTTTCCCCTTGTAGGTTTTTCCAAGGGCATTGCCCAGAATTACTAGCATTAAATGGTGTGATTTGTCTACTTTTCAGTTGGTATTCCGCTGCTATTTTAGTTTCAGATCTTAGTCATTTCGTATTTCTGCTCATAAAGTACAGCTCTGTGTTGGGTTTAATGTTTTACTGTTGAAGCTTTATAGGAGGTTGAAATCTGTTTGTGACTAAGTGTTTATCTGAGCTAGTATTTTAACATGGTATCAGAGCTAGGGCTCTGAAGTTCAGTGTACAGCCTTCACACTAGGACAATAGTGACTTGCCAGGGCATTTGCTTGGAAGGAAGGGAAAGAAAGGGTCTTTGTCAATTGGACAAAGATGACTTCCCGTCTCAGGTTCGAAAATAGGTTGGAGGGATCTCCAACTACCTGCAGTGGAAGGTGAGGATTACAAGTGTTCTCAAGGAGAACAAGTTGTGGTCGTTTGCGAATACCATCGTGCTAGTACCTTCATCAGATCCCATTGCTCTTGATGTCCATGAAGTGAAGGAAGCAAGGGCTCAAAGAATAATCTTGGATGGAGTCAGAGACCACCTTATTCCACATTTGGCTAAGAAGCAGACAACAAAGAGCACTGAAAAATTTGTATGAGGCAAAGAACGAGAACCAGAAAATGGCTCTCCAGGACAAGCTCCACAATACTAAGATGGCCAAGGGAGAGAATGTGGCCTCCTACCTCACCACAGTTGCACAAGTGAAGGATGAGTTGGCAGCTGTCGGAGAAGTTATTCCAAACTCAGAGTTGTTAGCCCAAAATTACTCACGTTAAATGGTGTGATTTGTCTACTGTTCATTTGGTATTCCGCTGCTATTTTAGTTTCAGATCTTAGTCATTCAGTATTTTCGCTCATAAAGTACATTTTTGTGTTGGGTTTGATGCTTTACTGTTAAAGCTTTATAGGAAGTTGAAATATGTTTGTGACTAAGTGTTTATCTGAGCTATCATTTTAACAGGGTTTATGAGAAACCCTAGCTTCTTTGCCTCCTTAGGGTGAAACCTTAACCTAGAATATCCCAAGTGTCCTCATGTCAAGCACAAGCCTCCATGCAAGCAACCAAGCATGCCCATGCCATCTAGGGCTCAACGCCCTTGTCCGAGATGCCTAACGCTTCTCCTCCAAGGCAAAACATCCTATAAGCATCCACAGAAGGTCTAACAATCAATGAGCAAGCCACCTCGCATGTTTGTCTAACATGGAACAACCAAGGGTCAACCATAAACCATGCACCCCATATCACATGAAGCACCCCCAAGCATGGTGTAAACACTTTCGAAGTAACTCCAAAAACTAACACTCTCTCTTTAGAAGCAAAGTGTTTTCACCAACAACAATCTTCTCGCTCTGCAACTCAACCAAACCTTCCATCTACAAATATGAATCTACTACAATCACGAAATCAACCGCCTGGAAATGAACAATCGCCCAACTATCACACTTCTCCATCAAGGCATCATGCTTCACCTCAAAACAACTAAAAGGATCACAAGTGGAAGAAGCCAACACAACATGGTTAGCATATCTCCTTCAAAATATACTCACGCTCACTGAAGATCTAGGTGCTCCTACATTCTGCGATGCATCATGTAATGTCTTGAGTAAGCCAATTTGGCCTCCTACGAGTTGAAGTAGTAGGTGACGACATATCCATCCCTAATCTCACCTCGTCCACTCCTGCATCTGACTCAGCTCTGACCTCTGCATTAGCCTCTAGAACAACAACCTCCTCTCTCCATTCAATCTCTGAAACAAAATCTTATGAACTAAGATCTCACACCCTCATCAAAATTCACATTTATGCTCACCATAGTCTTCCACTATGTTGTAATGTAGATCCAATAAGCATTGGAAGTCTCACATGTCCAAAAAAACACCCTGATACTCGAGGGTTCCAACTTCGTCCCCTTCTCCTCAAGAACATGCATATAAATTGGACAACCAAATATACTAAAATGTGACACATTTGGTTTCACACCAGTGAATGCCTCTTCTAGTGTCTTGTCCTTCAAATCCTGTGAGGACACCTGTTCAAAATATACATAGTTGCATTACAAGCCTCTACCCAAAGACGCATGGGCAAATCCATATCATGAATCAAAGACTTATCATTCTCAACAATAGACATGTTCTTCCTCTTTGCAACCCCATTCTATTGAGCATTGCAAGGCACTATCAACTCCCTCTTGATCCCTACTTCCCTGCACAAAGAATCAAACTTTGCAAAGATATACTCGCCTCCATTATCTGAGCAAAACACTTTGATCTTCTTCCCTGTATGATTTTCAACCAAGGCTTTGAACTCTAAGCTTACTGAACACCTCTTCCTTAGTCCTTAAAAAGTAAATCCAAGTCTCATGAGAGAAATCATCAATGAATGTGACATAATACAAACTACCTATCAAAGAGGGGGAAGACAGGTTCACACACATTTGATCAAATCAAGACTCCCTCTCAATCTATGCTTGCTTCTAGGAAAAACAACCTTGACATGCTTATCAAGCACACATCCCTTGCAAATACCTTCCTTCTCTATTTTGAAGTCTCACAATACCTACAAAAGGTTCTTCAAGAAGCAAAGCATTCCATAGTGTAAGTGGCCAAATCACTTGTGCCATAACTCACACAAATTTGTACCACCATACACCAAAGCACCATGCTTCACCAAATCTACTTGCAATCTGTAAATACCTCCAACTCAAACCCCCTTTTCCATAACATGGGTTTGATCTCTAATAATTACCTTTTGAGCATCAAACTCGGCCACACAACAAAGATCTGCCATACAAGAAACTAAAAGAAGATTCTTCTTCGAACTAGGAACAAATATAACATCATTCAACTCAAGAACATCACCTGACTGCATCTAGAAAGAAATGGAGTGCAATACTCTCAAAACATAAGTGGCATCACTACTCAAATTCACACTCATACCTCCCTCTTGCTCTTGAATCTTATTGAAGAGTGTCCTATCATAAGTCATATGTCTTAATGCCCCATTGTCCACATAACATCCAACACTTGACATAGAGTTAGAAGATAAACAAGAGACCATGAAGAAGGTAATCTCAAGTTGGGATGATCCCTCATCCATTCCTTCTATAGTACCTTCACTCCTTGCAAACGGTCTCTATTGCTTGGCCTTCCCTTTCTTCTCCAGACACCAACTAGCATAATGTCCCATTTGGTGACACCTAAAACATTTCACCTTACTCAAATCCTTCTTTCCAAAACCTTCCTTCTTACCCTTCTTGTATCTTTTCTTGCTTCCCTTCTTCGTCTTCCCAAAGAAGGCTACTTCTACTTCCTCTTGTTGTGGTGAATAGGACTTTGTTGGCCTCTGCGTCCCTAGACAATGACAAAGTCCTAGATCGCCTCTTTATGGATTGTCATTTATCACTTGATGAAGTGTCATCGTTATCTATAGATGAGTTGTCAATATGAGAGCATAGCTAGATCTAGAGGTGGTTACATCCATGTACTATATATTGATATCATTGGGATGAATATATTGTTGAAATGGCTAAAGCCTTTTCTGCCTGTTTTTGAGTCATGACTCATTGCATAGTTTAACATGGTATTAAAGTTAAGGGGCCTAGTGGTTCCATGGTATTGATCCATGGAAGGTGAGGTATTGTAGCTCCTCATGGTAGTGAACCATGAGAGTGTAGCCTATGGTGGAAAAATGCTAGTGCTATGCTATGTAAAGAGCTTGCGACGCAAATACGTAGATCTCAATATAATGGCAAAGACAAAGACAAGATTTGCTGCCATAATACATAGATCTTTGTTGCCATAATAATACATAGATATTGTAGCTCCTCGTGGTCGTGAACCATGAGAGTGTAGCCTACGGTGGAAAGATGCTAGTGCTATGCTATGTAAAGAGCTTGCGACGCAAATACGTAGATCTCAATGTCATGGCAAAGACAAAGACAAGATTTGCTGCCATAATACATAGATCTTTGTTTCCACAATAATACATAGATATTGTAGCTCCTCGTGGTAGTGAACCATGAGAGTGTAGCCTACGGTGGAAAGATGCTAGTGCTATGCTATGTAAAGAGCTTGTGACGCAAATACGTAGATCTCAATGTAAAGGCAAAGACAAAGACAAG
>ML777334.1:882734-894096 GCA_009831015.1 Picea engelmannii | reverse complement strand
CACATCCAAGGATCAATCCAAGCACTAAGCAAGGATTCCCTGGAACACATCCAGGGGCCCTAGAACACATCTAGGGTCTTGTAACAGCTTGGTCCCAGACCACATACCCCAGGAGTGCACTGGGGGCCCTAGATCTCGTCTAGAGTCTTAGCCATCCTCCAGGAGAATGGCTCTCGCGGCTGCTTATAAATTTAACACTCTCTAATCAGCTTTGGTTACTTCTTGCTTGGTGCATTAGCCTTGCTTGGCTATTGGATTGCTACCAGAATTCTTCTCTATGTCAAAGTCAAGGTGCTCGGAGGGTGGCTTCGGCCTATGGTTGGGTGACAATAGTGATATTGTCAATGGTAAAACGAGCACATCCACTCATATTCTAACAGGAGAGACCTTGGGAGTGATGATGGTATCTACCCACACTCCTTGACCTTCTTCCCTTAGGAGTCTGATGACTCCATGTTCTGCTTGAGTCACTCTCCTTATCCAACTTCTTTTCTATTATCTCCAAACTCTTTAACAACTTTATGTTGAATTCTTCTTGCTTTTCCTGAGCTTTCTACTATCTGCTCGACGAGTTTGGGCATCTTTTTGCAATCCTTCAATGATCTTCCTTATGTTTCCTTCCTTATTTATCTCTTCTCCATGGCCATTGGAGTTAGATCCTTCAACTCCCAAATGTACATCCATTCCCTTTGCTTCTTCCTCGGAACTGAAAGTTGTTTGTGCCCTTTCCATTTCTTTTGCACTCAATGGCAATTCTATTCGATTCTGGTGCTCGTTAAACTTCTACAAACACAACGTGCAGGGATCCAGAATTGTCAGGTCATTATTCCTTAACAAATCCCACAGCATTCATCAACAACTTGATTCAAGAAAACGTTAAGTTTCCATGAATTTTTATGAGCTCTGCTCAGCTTTGTAGTGCACTCAAGCCTTAGCCCTTTTCTCTCAATTTCCAAACCCACTCGACCATGGCTCGTGACCAAGTGCTAGATCTCAAGGTCCTCTAATCGAAACTTCGGGGTTTTGAGGTTTCGGGATTTTGGTTCTGGAGGCTCTCACACTCGCTTCCCTCTCCAACTCCCAAATTCTAAACTTCCGACCATTCTAGCCACCGTGCCCACAGCACAGCTATCACCAACCAGGGTGGTGACACGTGTTGTTCTTAAGAAGGTCCATGTCACCCTAGGCGACGCCCTCCGGCCCCATTGCGTCTACTTTTTCCTTCGGGGCCCACTGGCACGTGGCACACATCCCATTGGTCCACACCCATCCAAGTGACGTTAACCCGACCCACTACTTCAATTCTTCGGGATTTCGTGATTTCGGGCTTCGGGAGTTTGTGCATCAGCGCATCCCACTTCTCTCGATAGTCGAACTCCCGAAATTACCCTCTGCTCTTCTGCTCGATCCAACGGTCGAGATCTTTTTCCCAAATCTACGATGTAGATCTTCTCGGGACTTCGGAATTTCGGGTTTCGGGGTTTGTGCCTCACCGCACCCCGCTTTTCCCAACAGCCGAACTCCCGAAAAGCTTCTCGGATATCCTCCCTCCACCTTCTCTGGATCTGACGGTCATAAAGGGCTCTCCTTTTTCCAAACAAATCCTACGGCTCCAACATCCCAAGTGTTGAGTTCCCTCTCTCTCTGCGGTTAAATGCCAGGCCCGACTACGATTTTATTTCACCGCTACTCCTCCTGAGATTCACACACGGCCAAGTAACCCCTTGGCACTTAAAAACATTCTAAGGTTCGAAATTAGTCCTCCAGACACAATTTTCCTCTCGAAACCTTAGGTCCAAAGACCACTAATCTGGCCCATCTAGGCTCAGCGTTGAAACCTGGTGCTCTAATGCCATATTGTAACGTCCCCGGCCATCAACCCATTTGCCAGGCAACGCTACTACACGAAAACATTCTCATACTCTGATACCATATTGTAAAGTCCCCGGCCATCAACCCACCTGTCGGGCGACGCTACTACACGGAAACATTCTCATACTTAAATATATAATATGCATTATTTATAAAGAATAACCATTAAATCAAATTAAGACATTTGACATGGATTTACTGTTGTCATACAAACTTAAACAAAATTAACAGCAATTCAAACTAGCAATGAAATACATGATAATATTACAAGTATCACAGAACATGCATTTTAATTAAGTACAGAATTAAAACACATAATGATACTTATCTTTGAAACTGTAATACACCACCAACTACGTGCAGACCTTCCACGAACCTCCCAGCCTTAGACCGCGTTGCTCATGATTCTCAGCAGTAGGTCACCCCCGAGCTGAGGACTAAGCTCCACTGGGCAAGGGAATCCTAAGCTAGGCAAGGTCAACAGAAGACACACAGTTTATGAAGAAGGATTCTCTCCCAGGAGCCACTTATGCCCACTGCTCACAGACTCTCATTCCCCACATGCTTGTCCCACCCCAGGAGTATACACCTTCATTGTCACCAAAACAGTGCTTCAGCTGCTAAACCTCCCTTGCCTTGGGATTCAGCAACATACCGGACCAGAATTCTCCGAGCTCTGTGGCAGCTACAGAACTCCTTCCAAGAGTTCTCACTTCCTCCGCGCACTCTCTCACCTGGAGAGAGTCGCTCACAAGCCTGACAACCTGCTTCTTCAACCACAACCACCTCTCTCACCTGGAGAGAGTGTTGCACACAGCCTGACAGCCTGCTTCTTCAGCTCTGTTCCAACACAAGGAGGGTAGCAAGGCTCAACAAGGAACGGATGACGGTAGCCAATCACACTTAGCCAAGGGACTGCGTGGCAACAACAGCCCACAGTTATAACACACACGGCATAGACAATTGCTCAAGTTTCACAGAAGACGCAGGTCAGCTTCAGAGGTGTGTGGCTATGCAGAGGTCCAGTGTAGAGACAAAACGGTTCTCGGGAATGATTCTAGTGAACTCAGGCGTAGTATGGAAGGTTCACAAAACGACTCAGGTGACGGATTTCGGGTCTCAAGTGTGTGCGTGAACATTGCAAAGGACGAATACAAAGGCCACGGAATTCACAGGAACACACCAGTCGACTTCCGGTTATGGTTTTTAAGATTGCGTGACAAGAAAATTAAGCAGAGGTCGTTCACAGACTCCCCACGATTCAAACAGTCGACGGTAGAATGGAGGACGAACCCCAAACTCAGCTGACGCTTCAGCTTTTAACCGCATGTGCCCAATTCGACACTTGTCTTCCTGGAGCTGCATGCGTTCCCTTTTTCACACTTGGAGCTGCATGCGTAGCCTCTCGCAGGACTTAGGATAAAAACATGTTTTGTCACACAACTTTAGACTAATAATATAAAATATTATTCTCAAGGACTTAAGCCCCTAATCTTAGCCCCTCTTTCCAACCTTTCAGCCCCTTTTCCCTTACCCACCTTGTGGAAGCTTAGTCCACCATCACTCTTTCTTCGTGGTCGTTTTGCACACAACGATGTTTAATCTTTATTAATGTTCTGCATATTACATATACAAAAACAGGCTCCTGGCCTTTAACACTTAGGCTCTGTGGCCTAATAAACCCATAAGCCTACCAGCTTATCAATACTCGGCTCACCAACCTACAAAACATGATTTACAATTCATAAACATGATTACAACAGGGCTCGTCCTTGGGGATATTACAATTAATGCCACATGTGCGATGACATCAAGCCTTCCTAAGCTAGGAGAGGGCCTTCAAAGGCCATGTGGTAGCAACCCAAGGTGGAGTAAATGGAAATGATGTGTCTCCTGACCATGGTCATGCCAAATCATCACTGGTACCCCAAGTGTCCATCAAACCCTAATGACATCAAACCCTAGGAGATGACATCATGATCAAATGGGGTGACGTCAAGGGTTTACGGCACTGTGTCCAGGCTGGAGAGAGATGCATCTTATCTATGCATGGTGTCTAGTTGTTTGTTGTTGCAACGTCCCTGATCCAGTGAATGAGCCTTGGGGTACTCTACCCAACCTGTGAGCTTTCAGCCCATCTATGTGCCATCATGACCAAATATGCTCAAACCAAGCCCATTTGTCCATCGTCCATGGGTTCTGAAGGTGTGAGAGCTCGTGTCAAAAGGTGGTGAGCCACTGATGACTCACTACTTTACATCACACGTGCCAATGTCCTGCAATAAAAACACAATGTCCTAGGTGAAAGCCTAGGACGTCCCTCAAAGAACCATGTCAGGGCCATCCAAAACAAAGCAAAGTATAAGACAAGGTAAACCAATGTCCATAAGATATATTAGTCCTTAAATCATGCAAAGTGAGTTATTACTTAAGATATAAGCCATGTAAACAATTCACCTCAAGCATCACACTAGCCCAAGACCTTATGTGAGTTGGAAAGTTTGAATATGGGAGGGCCTTCATCCAACCCTATTAGGTGTGCCAACCTAGACAGGGAAAAAAAGACCCAGGTAGAGGGATAGGTCCTGAGGAAAGCAGGAAAGAAAGAAACCCTTCAAGAGTAAGTGTGAAGTGATATGAAATAAGGCTTACTTCATGGCTTATGGTGTCATTAAATCCATTTCTATGAGCGCCTTTGTAGAGGGGGCACTTGCTACTTGTGATACCCTTTCCTCGATACCTTTTGCATTCTAAACCCCTTAATTGCCTTTTGATACCTAGTTATTATTTGCAAGTCCCCTTTACAGGTTTCAAGCTTTATTCCTTAATTTTTTTACTAGGCTATGGTTCTTTATAATTATGCATTCAAAGAACAAGGAGTGATTACCATTAGAGGGGGTAGAGCTCAAGTTGGCCTGTGGATTTTATGGTGGTCGTTATCATTTATAGCATATACATACATAACAGTTGCATCAACCTCTGGGCCTTTAGTCCCTCCTTCTCATGAAAGAATCGACCCTGACCCATTACTGAAGTTTGGTACACTATGAGAGGCTCCAGAATGGAAAGTGTTAAGTATGGTGGGGAACGGAATGTTACCCTTGTGAGGGTCCCCCAGTAATACCCTTTTTCCCTAAGCAGTGGCAACACGGGACTAGGGCACAAAGACTAACCACCAAGGTGAAACAAGACAACAAACACAATTTCCCAAGCCAGTGATCCATTATCCAACTTCAACCAAAGATTTTCATCCACGTGCCCAACAAATTAAGCAAAACACTTCGCATGAAAGGACTAATATACCTCATGGTGACGCTGGCCTACCATCTCCCATACATTGGATTGCTTGGATGTGATGACCTTCGTTGATTTGTAGTTGTAGATGCAAATGAGGGTTTTGTTGGGTTGATATTTGTGGACATGTTGATCATCATCATGGTCAGGATCATTGTCTCCATTACAGGCCATGAGACATGATCTCCTCTAGTTACCCCTAGGCATGGAGGGGTAACATCTGGCTCCAACATGGGGACATGTGTTCACCATAGAGTGCATGAGAACCTCAGCATCTCTGGTTGTCCAACACCTACGATCCTGCGCCCACTTCAAACAACAACACCCTTTAGAAGTATCAACTAGTGGGGTCAATGATAAATCCAAATCATGCTGAAAAGACAAATTTTCACAAAACTACAAAATGATAAAGCAATAATATACAATGATCAAATACAAGTTCCTAACATGTATGCATTATACACAAATGAGAATGCAATATATACAAGAAGATGCAAGACTATACTAGCATGAATGCATGATGCAACATATATACAAATGCAATGCAGGATGCAAATGCCCTACCTAACCTACACTAATCTACGCTACAAGGTCAAGTTTCTTTCGAAAAGTAGGGCTTGAGAAGGTATCCGTTAACATGTAACGATAGCTTCTCCCCTTCAAGCATAGCCAAGTTAAAGGAGTTAAAACTAGCGTCGCTCTCAATTCAGTAGGGCCCGATCCATAACTATCAAACTTCTTATGCATTCTTGGTTTCTCCTTCCTCTTGTCCCATATCAGTACTTGGTCACCTTCCTTAAATTTTATGTCTTTCTTTGTTATCAAACATTCCCTTAATCTTCTCTTGGTTACGCGCCATTTGATCCAAAGCATTCCTCCTAGATTCCTCTAGTTCTATCAATTGGTCAATTCTTCCTTGCAAAACCTCGTTGTCAATCATATAATGTTGTGCAAATCAGAGGGTAGGGATCTGGAGGTTGATGGGCAGTTTGGCTTCCAATCCATATGCCAACTCAAACAGGGTTTTTCCTGTGGAAGTCTTGGTTGTAATATGGTCTGCCCACATAGCATACTTGATCTTACTATCCCAAGCCTTCTTGTTTTCTTCTTAACGATATTCATCAGATTCTTATTACTTGATTTTGTCAGTCCATTTCCTTAGGGATAGTAGTTGGAAGAGTGAGATAAGACGATCCCATACTTGAAGCAAAAGTTTGCCAAAGCAAGGGAGCTAAAAGCCTTAGCATTGTTAGTGGTGATTTTGGCAGGGGCACCAAACCTTGTTATTATCCTATCCTCAAGAAAATTCATCACGACTTCCTCAGTTGTCTTTTTCGTTGGGATGGCCTTCACCCACCTAGTGAAATACTTTGTAGCAATCAAACCCAACAATATCCATTGTTGGAGTTGTCCTTAAATTCACCAATGAAATCTAAACCCCATTGTTGAAAGGGAGCTTCAATAATGACCGGTTTCAAAGGTAGCGCAGGCAGTCATTGTTTTCCTGTGAAGAAATGACAAGGCTAGCAGGCCCTAACATAACGATGGGTATCAGTAAACAATGTAGGCTAGTAATATCCAACTCTTAGGATCTTATGGGCAATGATGCAAGCAGTGAAGTGACCACTGCAATACCCTGAATGGACTTCCTTAATCAATTGGTCAGCTTTATCTTTGTTCACACATCTAAGGATGATTCCATCAGGGGTCAAACAACATTTCATAGCTTTTAGCTTCAATGCTCTCTTCTTGTGATCTATCAAGTGGTCGGGGCATGAAAGGTTCTTCAGGTAATAGATAATGTTAGCATACCATTCATCATGTTCTAGCTCACTCACTATCACATTAACTTGTTCATTTTCCCCCATTTGTATGGCGTCCTCATTACTTTCGGTCAACATCTAGGCCAAGCCTTGTCCCTTGATAATCTTAGTGGGTTTGATTTCTAAGTCGTATCCCTGAATTTTTGACACCCACTTTCCCCTAGTCCCAAGGAAATCCTACTGAGAAAGAACATCTTTGACAACGGGGTAAGGCACATAAGGTTTGATATTGTTGTATCCGACATAAATTCTAAAGAGCTTAGGGGACTTGACAAGGACATAGGCTTGCTTCTCAGTGATTGAGTAATTTAATTCAGCATCCCTAAGGGTTTTGCTCATGAAGGAGATGGGTTTCTCATAGTCATCCTTGTTCTTTTGCAATAAAACTCAAATATAGTGTCTTGAGAGGTGAATGAAAAAATTATAAAGTCACGACAGTAATCAGGGCTAACCAAGATCGTTGTCGTAGTGATTGCTTCCTTAATATCTTCGAAGGACCTTAAGCTATCATTATCCCATCTGAAAGCGACATCCTTTCTTAGCAAAGCATTCATTGGCTTAACCTTCTCAGCGAAGTTTGGATGAACCATCTTATAAAGTTGATCTTGCCAAAAAATGATTGCAAGGATTTCTTGTTAGTAGGTGGTCGGATGTTCTTGATAGACTCAACTTGATTGCAAGGATTTCTTGTTAGTAGGTGGTCGGATGTTCTTGATAGCCTCAACTCTTTTGGGATCGATGGAAATACCTTCTTCCAAGACCATGTGTCCTAACAACTTTCCTTTATCAATACCAAAGATTGATTTCTTAGGGTTAAGGAAAATGCAATACTTCCTATAACGCTCAAATATCGTCCTAAGGTGTGAGATATGTGCATTCCTTTCCTTGGATGCAATTGTCAAATCATCTTGGTATATTTCTATGATCTTCTCTATTAAATCCGTGAAGGCAAAATCCATTGCTCTTTCGAAAGTAGATCCAATTTTCATGAGACCAAAGGGCATTCTTAAGTACGTGAAGGTTCCCCAAGTGATGGTGAATGCAGTCTTAAGTTGATCCTCTCTCTTTCCCAAAACCTGGTTGTAGCCTAACAAACCATCCAACATAGACATCATTCCAGCACAGATAACTCTTTGTAATAGAGGTTCCATGTTCGGGAGAGGATAGTTATCCTTCAGCGACAATTGATTGAGATTCCTAAAGTCAACACATAGTCTAATGTCTCTGTTCTTTTTTCGGACCACCACCAAGTTGGACATCCAAGAGGAATACCTAATGGGGACTATGATCCCAATGTCAACCATCTTTTGGAGTTGTTTCTAAATTTGAGGCGCTAGCTTAGGGTTAATGTGCCTTAGCTTTTGTCTGAATGGTTTGGCTCCTTCAACAAGAGGGATGGCGTGTTGAATAACATCGCTTTCAGGTCATCATAAGTCCAAGCAAATATTTCCTTAAACTGTCGAATGAGATCTAGTATATTATCTCTCTCGACCTTAGTAGTTCCCTTCCCTATCTTTACCATCCTTGGCTCAATACCTGAGCCTATGTTAAACTCAAAGGCTTTATCATATTGGTTTACAACAGGCTTTCCCTTGTACATGTCAAGTTTGTCAAACATTTGCTCTAAGGGGAAACATCCTCTTGGGAGAGTGTTGTTAGGTAAGTCTATAACCTCAAAGTTCATAAAGTTTGCCAAGAAATTTACTTGGGAATCAAAGAACTCTTTGTTTCTTTGCAGGAATCTAAGTATGTTGATTTTCCAGAACCTAGCACCTGGCACTTAACATGAAATAAAATCACTTTATTTATTAATTGCACAGCTAGGTTATCAACCAAATATTAGCGGAAGCATTAAATCATAAACCAATCACACATTGCACAAGATATTCGAGTAAACACCCCTGGAAAAACCCTTGCAGGAAAACCAAATCTTCTTTTATTAATCTTGGGCTCCCTTCTTGGGATAATGGCCCTTTAGAGGATTACAATGCAAAGATAGCCTAGCCCACCTGGCTGTTATCTCCCTCGTTTCCCCTTTGCACCTTTCCTCAGCCCTGCCCACTCACACTTTGATGAACTCTCTTCATCCACTCAATGAGATCTCCTCACTTTCTCTCAGTGTGTCTCATCTTCTCACCTAGGCTACCTTTTATTACATTGAAATTAACCCTAAATCCAAAACCCTAGATCTCCTAAAGTGATCAATGGTTGAGATATAATCTCACGTTCACTTTAGATTTAACGGCTAGGACTTAATCAACTCACACTTAACTTACTAATGCCAAATAACTTAGGCATTTAACTTAATAATTAAAAGATCATTCACTTTAATAAATTACTCATAAAGTGAACTTCCTAAGGTTTTTTGAGAGTTTACAAGGACGACTTCCACATGCTAGACACCGAACCTATGTGGAAATACTTGTCTGATGCTAATACATCAACACTCCCTCTTAGCGAGGAAGGTACTTCTACCACTTAGAGGTGGCTCTATCTTCGTTATCAGATCTGTTACCTTGCCAACTCTGGTTGTTCCCACTAACACAAAATCTATCCCAATTGTCTCACTCGGACCTGTCTGCGAAGACTTTCCTCTGATCATGCTCCTAGAAGCCTCCTGCTCCTGAGAATCACGTTGTTAGCTTTTTAGCTCGGGAGGTACTAAGCATGTTTTGTATTGTATGCGGATGTTACCTTATGTTGACACTACTAGGCACCTAGCTTTGTAATGGGTTTTTATAAAGTTGTAAAGTGGTTCTTTTATTAAGGTGACTTTTTAATAAAGTGTACCTCCTAATTTTAAAGTGACGTTATTTCATAAAGTGCACTTATGTAATAAAGTGAAATGTATTTTAATTTTTTAAGTGATTCATTTTGGAGGGAATGAATCATGACCCTTGATCTTGCAAA
This sequence comes from Picea engelmannii, assembly GCA_009831015.1. NCBI lineage: Eukaryota > Viridiplantae > Streptophyta > Pinopsida > Pinales > Pinaceae > Picea > Picea engelmannii. Next base: position 884,197 of record ML777334.1, on the reverse strand, counting down.
AGGAAAGATTAGATCTTGGCCTTTGAATTTAGGGTTGGGGAAGGTGAAAAGACACTTTGGAGGGAAAAGGTCATTTTCAGATTTATAAAAGAATGCATTGGGTAGTGTGCAAGACACATTGAGAAAAGAGGAAGAGAGATTTCTGAGAAGAGTTTGGAGAGGAAAGTGAGCAGCAAGAGTTGGCACATTTTCCAAGAGAATTCGGGCACAATTCCCAAAGAGACATTTTCTGTTTTGAATTGTTGTTGAGTTATTTGCTGGGACAGGTCGTACTATATGGATCCGTACAGGCCGTATAGTAGCAAAACATTGGCATAGAAATCGAGGAAAGAGGTGGCACGGTTTTCAAGGCAAATTTTCTGGGTTTTTTGAAGGAGGTCGATCGTACGAACAACAAGGTACAGCAGCCTGTGGTTGGCACATTTCTCGAGGTGTTGTTTTCAGCAAATCCGTACAGTTGTACGGACTGTGGCATGGATTTCAAGGCAGATTTGTGGGGGACTGTTTTTGTGCTGTAAGTGGTTTTTCTCTGGGCTGGAAATGCACTGTGGTTGCTGATAAATCTTTCCTAAAACTAATAGAAGCTCTCTCTCTCTTTGGGTTTCCCCACATTGGGGTTTTCCCTGGCATTTACCTAAATTTCTGAGTTATTCATGGGTGATTGAATGTTGTTCATTGTGTTTATTTTCGCTGCATAATTACTTAGCAATGTGTATTTTTGCTTATGGAAATTTCTGAATGTGGGTTTTAAACATATCAAAGTTCATGCAAGACAGTTATCTCTAGGTTGCTAAGTGTATGGCAAAATTGTTAGCTTACTGATTTTTGTCATTAAAATTTACATGGTATCAGAGCTTGGGCTCTGAGTGACAGTGAACAGTGAGATTTTTTGGCAAGTTTGAAGGGGGGGAATTTGTGATTGTTTTCCTTGAGTTGTGACAGGGAATATGGTTGCATGCATTAGATTTGAGGATCGGTTGGATGGCATTTCCAACTATTTGCAGTGGAAAGTCCGGATGTCAGTTGTTCTCAAAGAGAACAAGATTTGGAACTATGTCAGTTCTGTTGTTGTAGTTCTCGCAACAGATCCTATTGTTTTGGTTTTGCACAAGGTCAAGAGGCCAAGCCTCAGAGGATTATTCTGGATGGCATGATCGATCACCTTATCCCACACTTGGTTGAGAAGAAGACAGCCAAGGAGATGTAGGATGCACTTAAAAACTTATTTGAGGCGAAGAATGAGAACCGGAAGATGGCCTTGAAGGCTAAGTTGCATGATACAAAGATGGGGAAGGAGAAGAGTGTTTCTTCTTATCTTACATAGGTAGCTCAAGTGAAAGATGAATTGGTTGTTGTTGGAGAGGTCATATCGGATTCAGAGTTGGTGAGGATAGCCTTGAAAGGCTTCACCAAAGAATGGGAAGTCTTCATGAAGTGTGCAGTGGGTCGTGAGCATCTTCCAA
>ML777334.1:850051-867813 GCA_009831015.1 Picea engelmannii | reverse complement strand
GTAGCCCACACTGGGTGAACCACGTAAATCTGTGTCTCTCTTGTATTGTGTGTCTTCTGTGTTTTGTTTCTGCATTTGTTTTATTTTATTGCTCCGCGGTACTGTTTTTCTAACATAATGCTGGCGGGGACAACACTGAGAAACAGAAGGCGAGGTATCCATGCAACTTATGCGCGGAAGACCACCCGACCCATCTATGTCATCGGCTTGCAGAAGCCCAAAAGTTTGTGACGCAGCAACAACCTGTTGTGTTAACCAATCCATTTCAACATGGGCAAAATCTAACACAACAGCCAAGGACCCTCTCTGTCTTCGAACAACCCCACATCCGCGAATGTATATATGGTGAAGGGTGATGCTTTTATATCGACTAGAGCGCATGACTATAGTAAACCAAGCACTTCTGAGAAGAGCAAAGAAGCCGAACTCCCATCTCTTCCTCTACAGATTGAGAAAACATTGGGTGAAACAATGACATGCATCCCCAAAGGCGCATTTAAAAAAAATTCTCACAACCCAAACGCAAGGGCCGCCCAGAACTATTCTGTGGTGGAAGATTTATCACAAACCCCTTGTGCGATGTCCACTTTGGAGGTCCTCCAAAGTTGCCCTTCCCAGAGAAAAGCCTTGTTAACCGCTTTAGGATCTACCGAGACTTGTAATCCAGGTACAATCATGCTGGATACAACTGACCTAAAACCTCGTCTACCTTACCACGTAGCGTTTCAGATAGTAGTGGCTTATCCCACGAAAACTTTTACTCGGAATATCTTCCGCACGGTGGTCGATGAGGGAGCCTCGACATGCGTTATGTCGTTGGCATGTTGGAAGGTCGTTGGCCAACCCGTTTTGTCTCCGTCACCTACTCTCCTCACTACTTTCGAAGGTCATTCATTCCGACCACATGGTATCATTCCCTCTTTCCCCGTGCAGTTAGGTGGGAAGACCGTGTGTGTCAAGGTCGAGGTAGTCGATGCGTCGCTCGACTATAACCTCTTGTTAGGAAGGAGTTGGACTTATGCCATGCAAGTTGTGGTTGCTACAGTTTTCCGGGTCTTGTTGTTTCCACACGAGGGTTGGATAGTGACCATTGATCAATTGTCTTTCTCCAAACCTGACCCTTCATTGGGGGCATCCACGGTCCCAATGATTGATAATCCTCAACCAGGTGTAGTCAACGTAGGGGTTGGTTTGTGCCCATCTTTGATGGGTACCATCGATTACCCGGCCCCTTAAGGCGATATCAAGTTTATATCCAGTCACCATAGGGTTGAGATTTTTCCAGTTTCGTCGTTCTGCATGACTTACTTCAACGATCCGTGGATAGTTCCTTCCCCATCGACCACGATGGATGGGACAGAGCACCTGGGCATGTCCATGCCCTTGTCCGCAGCTGAAGTAGCATATTCTTTAGTCCAGCAAGCTTCAACCAACCCAGATCCAACTCTTGCACAAGAGTTAGATCCGCTTCTAAAGCCTATTTGGGCTCAAGGTTCTCTCGCTGACATCGATTCGTTAGACTTAGTCTTGCCCTCTAATGAAGCTATAATTGAAGCAATGACTAGTCCGGACAAACCCTGGGAAGATCTTCATCACAGATCATACTTCCTCCCAGAGTTACGCAAAATCGAAGACGGAGAATTCACCTTGACTATGACAGGAGATAGGTCTTGTCCTATTAATCCCTTAGCTACACACAAGGTTTATGCTGAGGGTAATATGGCAACTATCGTTGTAACCTTACCGATCAATATCTCCCAAACCCCTGGCGTCGTAGACAATGTTTTCGTCGGAGCATACTGCTCCCCCGAGGAGATGCCAGGCATCGACCCACAAAGAGTCGATCATGAGCTAACTTTGTTGTTTTTCAAGCTCGCTTTGAGATCCGAAAGCAACATCCGGCGAGACTGCATTTATGCTTTTCGATCTCGTCCGGATTAACTGAGAAAAGTAACCTCTACGGGTCTTCGTTTAAGCCTTTGCAGACCCTCTAAACATGAAAAGATTGTCGAGCGATCTTGTGGCCTTTCACGCTTGTTAAACTGAAATTTGAAGTCACGTCTGTCCGGCGGTAGTTTACCCATTTTTTGGTCCGGACGGTCAACTGTACGAACAAAGGTATACTCTATGAAACTTCAGTTCTCTAGAAGAGTACTCTCAGGTATAATTTTACCCCTTTTTCGGGCCTGAGGGACTAAACTTACGAAAAAGGAACCCCCACGGAGTCCATAGTTAAGCTCTTTTCAGACTCCCTAAAATTGAAAAGATCGTCGAGTGACCTTATTTTTTCACATCGTTAAACTGGTCCAGAAGAGCATTCCTGAAGGAGTCCATAGTTAAGCTTTTTTCAGACTCCTTAAAAATGAAAAAATGGTCGAGTGATCTTGTCCTTATCACACTCGTTAAAATGGTTTTGAATATACGTCTTGTCTGTGCTAGTTTACCCCTTTTTCGAACCAACTAGACTATCTTCGAAAAAGGTACCCCAATGGAGTCTCCTTTTACGTTTTTTCATACTCTAAATATGAAAAACCACCAAGCTTACCTTCTCTTGGCTCGTTAAACTTACATCGAAAAATGTTACCATTGTGTGTTTTGTTAACCGCGTTTGCACACCTTATACGCCAGCCTTGTAGCACTTTGCTTCTGCATCTTAACACCCTTGGCCCCCGGAGGATTTTTCCCGAGTATCATTATTCTGAACATCAGTCTTGTCCTTGCGCCTTGAACTTGTATGTTTGTAACACTCGTTCTTCCATTGTAATGTAACATTCCTTTATTCTTTTTTCCAAAATTATTGAAAAAGACAAAAAAAAATCAAATATACCCCAAAAAGAGGAAGGGAAAAGTATTTTCTTTATTGGCAGCATAATAAGTCGCCCTTGGATAAAGCACATATGTCTGTTTGTTAGTCAAACTATGGGATGTAATACGACCTTAGGAAGTTGTTCTCGCTACATAGAGTTGTATCCTCCTCCGTTTGGTTATTCTTCCAAACATATGGAGAGTTTGTGTTGCCTCCTACTTCGTAAATTTATGATTAATGCCATGTTGCCTAAGTCTCATCATTTGTCCTGTTGTTGTCCAAGGGAAGTTTCTACCAAGCCTGAGTCGGCCCCTCTGCAATTTGTCTCTTGCCCTCATACCCGGCCATCCTAAATGTCCAATCAAGTCCTTGTTCGAAATCAATGAAGCCTTCAGTGTGATCATCAAGATTATCTAGTCCATGACCGACGAGCCGTCGAAGACCTCTAGGTAGTGAAATCGTACACTCATATTACACTCCTACTTTGAGTTTTGAAGATTTTGAAGTTGTTGCTCGAGCTCTGAAGATCTCATCTCCAGCCATCAGGCCGTATCAGCTTCTAGAAAATGGATACTCTATATGTATATCTTTTTTATTTCGAGATGTAGCTCCGTTGTGTATTGTTCGCGGCTACACTTTATATAGTTATTTGACATGGATCTACAGTGTATTTGATTGGTAGCCATGATTATATTCTATCCCGACCATGGGTATGCCCGCCTTGGTGAGACATTTGTTATTTTGTAGACGGCGCCTCCCGGTTCCTGGTCCCTGGGCTCACTTGTTCGGCACATCAGTAAAGATTGGTAATGTATTTCAGCCATCAGATGCTCTTCTGACCTCACACATTAGGGGGCATCTGTTATAACCCTAATTTGCACCATACATACTTACCTGGCATCAAGCCATCTCAGATCCCTTCTATGCCAAAGCACTGCTGAACAACTCTTTAAAAAACCTCTTTTATAAGGGCCCACGAGCCCGACTCCATTACTGCACGCGTGTACACGCTAGCTGACCTAAAACAACCCGCATGTACCTACAAAAGCACGAAAAAAGGAAAGTTGCTGACGGAACACAGCTTTGGGTGAGTTAACTGAAACTCCCAGCCATGCATGGCCGAGAGTTCGTCCAAACACCTAGCTTCTTCTAGCCTATAAAAGAAGGGTTAGGTGTCATATTTGGAGGAGGAGAATAAGAGAAAAACTCTACCCAATTACACATTCCCATTGTCCCAACCCTTTAGCCATCCTTGTGCAAAGAAAGATACAAAGCAAAGAAGTTGGAGGACATTTGAAGAGGAGCCCAGGATCAGGTTCGCGGAGCAGTGGACGATCTCAACATTGTAAGTTGATTCATTAAAGTTAATAATAAAGAAATGTTTTTCCCGTCCCACTATATGAGTTCTTCATAGTTTAGTGAATATATATTTGAATCTCTAACCCATTAATCTGTAGAACAAATGCATGTAGAGTTTGTTGTTTGTTTTGTACGCAGTTCAGTCTTAGGAGGATAGTTGCTAGCAAGCGATCAAGCGTGAAGAAGGATCGACATCAAACATCCGAAACAAGGTATGTTCGTTTAACCATGTACTTGCTTAAAAGAAATGGGGATTAGGTCTGGGACGACAGTAGAAAGTAGGATTCTTTCGGTCTTTTCTGCATGCATAATATAACCCTAAGTGCTAGTCCGTACGGGAATTTCCCACCATAATAGAATTGGCGACCATATTGGGGAAGTCTCTAGGGTTCCTGGAAATATTTTTGGGTAGTTTTAAAAGATTGGTTTTCTTTCCTGTTTTTTTAAGTTTCTGCAAAGTCTGAGCTAACAGAGAGTTTCGTCTTCCATACCAGCTATCTCTGTTATTTGCTTGACAGTGTTTTTTCGAGACCCATAGAGGTACACGCGGCCTGCATAAGCTCTACACGCGTGTACACGTGCCCTACTTTCTTACAGCTCGCGTGTAAACGCTAGCTGAAGAAGTAACAGTAGCGTGTCGATTCCAAAAAAAAAATTAAGCAGTCATCCTCTTCCCTGTCAGAATCAGTCATTCTCAAGGGTTTTTTGGAACTCTTTCTAGTCTTGGTTGTTTGCAGTCTCATCTCAGATTGGTTTGTTTTACGAATTTTTTCCTTACATTGTTTTCTTTTTTTTTTCTGTTAAAAAGAGTGTCTAAAGCCTTCAAGAGATCTTGGTTCTCAATATCAATGGTCTCTTCCTGGTTTGGATTGTCTGTTTTTGTTTGTTTCAGAGTTTTAGAGATACACGCAGCCTGTATAAGGCCAGCGCACATGTACACGCCCTCTGGCTCTACATAGCTCACGTGCACACGCTTGCTGTTGAATTGTCAGTAGTGTGCTTGTGCAGGATAGTTTTTGTTGAGGGTGAGGCAGTGATCCTTTCCCTTGACAAAAGTTATACCTCTCAGGTTTTTGAATCTCTGTCCTAGCAGTCAGAAGCTTAGGGTTGATCTTAGCCTTAGCTTTCTTTTCTCAGTTAAAAGTTGTCATCAAAAATTTCCTTTAGGGTTTTTAAACAAGTGTGAGAGTCCATTTTTAAGTTGCTAGTGTGTGATTTCTTGAAGTGATTCTTTGCGATCTACGATTAGGCCAAAAGTTTTTTCTTGGTTTTTTACTTGTTAATAATTTTGCTTTTTGCTTTGTTAGAATTCAAATAAAAATAAAAAAAATCTTTCATTTTCTTGTTTGGTTGAAAGTGTTGTTTTGCATTAGTAACCAGGGAAAATTCTTTGCTTTCTTAAGTTCTTGATAGTTTACTTAGATCGTAAGTAGCTCGTAGTCAAGTGAAATCCTGCTTTAAATTTGTTGTTCAAAAGATCTTAGAAAATTCTTTAAAAAAAAAAAAAAAAATTGTAAAGTTGTTGAAAATTTGCGTTAAGTTAAGATTTTTGTTTCCAACTTTCTGTTCATTTTTACTTTCGTCTTTCAAACATAATTAGTTTCACGTTCATACCCTTTGACATAAGACAAGCCATAAAATTAACGCTAAATCTAAAATTTATTAGACTTTTATGTTTGTAGGGTTAACGAATTAGTTCTGGATTAGGGCCTTGGATTAGGTTGGAGAGGAAACTCTTCAAGGCCATTACAATCAAACATTGGAGTCTGAGTTAGGGAGTGTCCAAGTCCAATATCGTAAAAGTTATCCGGGACCCCCCTCTAACACAGGGGATAAACACGAGGTCGCGTGCAGAAAGCTAGCAGAGATAACCCTTCCAAAGCTGGACCGATCGTAGTGGAGAACACATATAGAGGGCTTGTCTTGGGATTTCGTCGATTGCATTTGCCACGAAGCTTCATGCGTCTCGAATCCGTTCGAGGTCCTCAGTTGTCTTCCAGACCACTTGCTTTCGATACCCTTCACAGGTTTCGGGCTCGATACCCTGCTCATTGTGGTCTACCCGATTTTCGACTATACCCGCCTGGTGACTGTTCGCACGCTGGCAACCTAGTTGCCTGTCTTTTTTAGGGACATACACAGGTGACCACAGGGGTATACCGCGGTACCTAGGACAGACATCGGGCCACGCTTTGCAGAGTATACCCGGAGGGTGCTTCCGTTTTCGAGTTGCACTTGCATCGGTAAGTTGCTCTAGTGTTGGTTGTTGTAACTAATCTTCCAATTAATTTAGTATTTGCATGTCTTATCTTATAGGGACTTTTTTAGTGTGTGTTGTTTTTGAACGATTAGACTACCCTTGTGTGTCTTTGATCTTCTCACACAGTGGAGGATCACAAGCTCCGACGGTCACGAAGACTTCAAGGCCTATCCCCGGTTACACTGGAGCCACCCTCGCCACCACTAAGGCGAAAGCTAGACCAACAAGGGTCTTTTGAAGCGACCGGGTCACACGAAGTTGTGCCCGACCAACATCCGGAGGAATCAACTATCTTAGACTTTGAAGCACACGCTCTTGGTCCACCTGAAACCACCATCACTGATCTTTCGGCACCCACCATCGTACAGATTCATCCTTACGAGTGTCAGACAGTGTCGCACACAACAATGGAAACCAATGTTGTTACTCCTTCTGGGAATTCTTTAATTCCCACTACGGTTGTCACCACAGGAGAGTTTCCACCTCCTAACCCACCGTCACCGGTCTGAGCCACCATGGTCTCGACCGCCTCTACATCGCACAGTGGTCCGATCCCGTTTCTGGCGGCGGCCACAATCCCTTTCACACCAAGTGCGACAAGCCCTCCGTTCTCATACGGGATGCCTAGTTCAGGTACAAGTCCTGTACTTTTCTACTCCATTTCACAGACTTCAAGTCTGGGGGCAGGGAGCTTTAACGCTCCTCTGCAAGGACACATGGGGGGCACTCCTGCTCCTTTTAACGCTTTCCCTTAGGGTAGAGGTCATATACCTCCTTCGTCCCCTTCCCTCAGTGGCACGCATCAGCAATCAGCCGGACCACCTGCACACCATAATTTACTTAGAGCGGGGAGTCAAGGACCACCTTCGCATAATATGTCGATAGGTTCGACATCGTTTTCTTTGTTCGGTGTGTTTGGTAACAACGCCTTCTCGTCAGCTACTTTCCCAACTGGGGGCAACCCTGGTCCCGGACAACCTATTCCTGTGTAGGGTACTATTCCTGCACAGGGGGCACACCCAGGAACTTCTTCCGCATAAGGGCCTTGGAATTCTTGACAGGGATCAGTTCCCTCGTCAGGAATATCGATCTGGGGTAATTCTTTTCACAATCAATGGAACCCCGGACAAAGCACCATGTCTATCCCCACGAGACCGACATAGGGCAATCCTTCCCAAAGTCCTTCGAATGTAATGCATGCCCAACCATCTATGTCATGTTTTGGAAATCAACCGATGATGTCTCCTCACACGCAAAATCCATACGCTGGCCATGGCCATGGTTTTGACCCGAACCCAGGCCAACAGCCGAACTTTTCCTAGCAACCTGGTGCCAGCCAAACTCGAGGCCCCTTTTTCCTAGGTTATCACCAACAACCCAAACTACCCTTCCTAGCAACCTTGCATTTGCCAGACTTGACAAGGTTGTTGAATGACCCTATCTGTCACGATCCACGTTGGCCTCCTCTGCCGACGAAGTTGCCTTCGGACATCCCAAAGTTCGAAGCCAAGCCTAATGAAGATCCAGGAGATCATGTGACTACTTTCCATCTTTGGTGCTCATCTAACTCGTTGAAAAACGACTCCGTACAGTTGCGATTGTTTCAACGTACTCTCATTGGGAGTGCCGCGAAATGGTACATTGAGCTCAATCGCTCAAGATACTTTTCCTTCGGCGAACTAGCGATGACTTTCCTAAACCATTTCCAGTTACCTGTGAGATACGACGCTGGTACCGAATTGCTGGCCAATTTCTCACAAACAAAAACAAACCATATCTCTGATCACATTCGAGAATGGAGACGCCGAAAGAGTTTAATTAAGGTACCAGTCCCACCAGCATTCCTGCTCGAGTGGTTTCTTAAGTCTTTGGTCCCATAGTTGTCCAAAGACGTCGCGACGTCAAGAGTATTTTCCGAAGAAGCCATCATGAGAGCTCAACAACTTGAGCTAATCTATTCCCAGTCCAGTTTATTATACGAGATCTTGCCAGACTTTGCAAAAACTTCAAAAAACAAGAAAGAAAACCAGTCTTTTAAAACTACCCAAAAATATTCTCAGGAACCCTAGAGACTCCCCCAGTATGGTCGCCAATTCTGTAACTTTGGGAGGAAGTATGATCTGTGATGAAGATCTTCCCAGGGTTTGTCCGAACTAGTCATTGCTTCAATTATAGCTTCATCAAAGGGCAAGACTTAGTCTAACAAATCGATGTCAGCGAGAGAACCTTGAGCCCAAATAGGCTCTAGAAGCGGATCTAACTCTTGCGGAAGAGTTGCATCTGGGTTGGTTGAAGCTTGCTGAACTAAAGAGTATGCTACTTCAGCTGCGGACAAGGGCATGGACATGCCCAGGTGCTCTGTCCCATCCATCGTGGTCTATGGGGAAGGAAGTATCCACAGATCGTTGAAGTAAGTCATGCGCAATGACGAAACTTGAAAAATCTCAACCCTATGGTGACTGGATATAAACTTGATATCGCCTTGAGGGGGCAAGTAATCGAAGGTACCCATCAAAGATGGGCACAAACCAACCCCTCCATTGACCACAACTGATTGAGGATTATCAATCATCGGGACCGTGGATGCCCCCAATGAAGGGTCAGGTCTGGAGAAAGACAATTCATCGATGGTCACAATCCGGCCCTCGTGTGGAAACAACAAGACCCGGAAAACTGTAGCAACAACAACTTGCATGGCATAAGTCCAACTCCTCCCTAACAAGAGGTTATAGTCGAGGGGCGCATCGACTACCTCTACCTCAACACACACGGTCTTCCCTCCTAACTGCACTGGGAAAGACGGAATGATACCATGTGGTCGGAACGAATGATCATCGAAAGCAGTAAGAAGAGTAGGTGACGGAGACAAAACGGGCTGGCCAACGGCTTTCCAACATGCCAACGACATAACGCATGTCGAGGCGGCCTCATCAACCACCGTTCGGAAGATATTCCGAGTAAAAATTTTCGTGGGATAAGCCACTACTATCTGAAACGCTACGTGTTAAGGCAGACGAGGTTTTAGGTTAGTTGTATCCAGCATGATTGTACCCGGATTACAAGTCTCGGTAGATCCTAAAGCGGTTAACAAGGCTTTCCTTTGGGAAGGGCAGCTTTGGAGGACCTCCAAAGCGGACATCGCACAAGGGGTTTGTGATAAATCTTCTACCACAGAATAATTCTGGGCGACCCTTGCGTTTGGGTTGTGAGAAGCTTTTTTGAACGCGCCTTTTGGGATGCGTGCCATTGTTTCGCCCAACATCTTCTCAATCTGTAGAGGAAGAGATGGGAGTTCGGCTTCTTTGCCCTTCTCGGAAGTGCTTGGTTGACTATAGTCATGCACTCTAGTCGATATAAAAGCATCACCCTTCACCATATAAACGTTCGCGGATGTAGGGTTGTTCGAAGACGGAGAGGGTCATGTGGTCCAGCTCTCTGTCTGATGTTATCAAGTATTGAGCGTGGCGCATCTGGCAAGATCTCGTATAATAAACCGGACTGAGAATAGATTAGCTCAAGATGTTGAGCTCTCATGATGGCATCTTCTTCGGAAAATACTCCCGACGTCACAACGTCTTTGGACAACTGTGGGACCAAAGACTTAAGGAACCACTCGAGCAGGAATGTTGGTGGGACTGGTACCTTAATTAAACTCTTTCGACGTCTCCATTCTCGAATGTGATCAGAGATATGGTCCGCTTTTGTTTGTGAGAAATTGGCCAGAAATTTGATACCAACATTGTATCTCACAAGTAATTGGAAATGGTTTAGGAAAGCCATCACCAGTTCGCCGAAGGAAGAGTATCTTGAGTGATCGAGCTCAATGTACCATTTCGCGGCACTCCCAATGAGAGTACGTTGAAACAATTGCAATTGTACGGAGTTGTCTTTCAACGAGTTAGATGAGCACCAAAGATGGAAAGTAGTCACATGATCTACTGGATCTTCGTTAGGCTTGGCTTCGAACTTTGGGATGTCCCAAGGCAACTTCGTCGGCATAGGAGGCCAACACGGATCATGACAAATAGGATCATTCAACAACCTTGTCAAGTCTGGCAAATGCAAGGTTGCCAAGAAGGGTAGTTTGGGTTGTTGGTGATAACCTGGGAAAAAGGGGCCTCGAGTTTGGCTGGCACCAGGTTGCCAGGAAAAGTTCAGCTGCTGGCCTGGGTTCGGGTAAAAACCATGGCCATGGCCAGCGTATGGATTTTGCGTGTGAGACATCATCGGCTGATTTCCAAAATAGGACATAGATGGTTGGGCATGCATTACATTCGAAGGACTTTGGAAAGGATTGCCCCATGTCGGTCCTACGGGGATAGGCATAGTGCTTTGTTCGGGGTTCCATTGATTGTGAAAAGAATTACCCCAGATCGGCATTCCTGACGAGGGAACTGATCTCTACCAAGAATTCCAAGGCCCTGATGCGGAAGAAATTCCTGAGTGTGCCCCCTGTGAGGGAATAGTACCCTACATAGGAATAGGTTGTCTGAAACCGGGGTTGCCCCTAGTTGGGAAAGTAGCTGATGAGAAGTCGTTACCAAACGCACCGAACAAAGAAAACGGTGTCAAACCTACCGGCATATTATGCGAAGGTGGTCCTTGACTCCCCGCTCCAAATAAACTATGGTGTGCAGGTGGCCCGGCGGATTGTTGATGCGTGTCACAGAGGGAAGGGGACGAAAGAGGTATATGACCTCCCCCCTAAGGGAAAGAGTTAAAAGGAGTAGGAGTGCCCCCCATGTGTCCTTGCAGAGGAGCGTTAAAGCTCCCTGCCCCCAGACCTGAAGTCTATGAAGTAGAGTAGGAAAGTACAGGAATTGTACCTGAACTAGGCATCCCGTATGAGAATGGAGGGCCTGTCGCACTTGGTGTGAAACGGGTTGTGGCCGCCGCCAGAGACGAGATCGGACCACTGTGCGATGTAGAGGCGGTCGAAACCATGGTGGCTCGGACCGATGACGGTGGGTTAAGAGGTGGAAACTCTCCTGTGGTGACAATCGTAGTGGGAATTGAAGAATTCCCAAAAGGAGTAACAGCATATGTTTCCATTGCTGCGGGCGACACTGTCTGGCACTCATAAGGATGAATCGGTACGATGGTGGGTGCCGAAAGATCAGTGATGGAGGTTTCAACCAGACCAAAAGCTTTCGCTCCAAGGTCTAAAACGGTCGATTCCTCTGAATGTTGGTCGAGCACAATTTCTTCTGACCCAGTCGCTTCAAAAGACCCTTGTTGGTCTAGCTTTCACCTTAATGGTGGCGGGGGTGGCTCCAGTGTAACTGGCGGCAGGCCAAGAAGCCTTCGTGACCGGCGAAGCTCGTGATCCTCCACTGTGTGAGAAGATCAAAGACACGCTAGAGTAGTTTAACCGTTCAAAAACAACACACTAAAAAAGTCCCTATAAGATAAGATAGGCAAACACTAAATTAATTGGAAGAATAATTACAACAACCAACACTAGAGCAACTTACCGGTGCAAGTGCAACTCGAAAACGGAAGCACCCTCCGAGTATACTCTGCAAAGTGTGGCCCGATGTCTGAACTAGGTACCACGAGAACAGTTACCAGGCGGGTACAGTCGAAAGTCGGGTCCGGAAGACAACTGAGGACCTCGAACGGATTCGAGACCCACGAAGCTCCGTGGCAAATGCAATCGACGGAATCCCAAGACAAGCCCTCTATATATGTTCTCCACTACGATCTGTCCAGCTGTGGAGGGGTTATCTCCGCTAGCTTTCCGCACGCGACCTCGTGTTTATCCCCTGTGTTAGAGGGGGGTCCCGGGTAACTTTCACGATACTGGACTTGGACACTCCCTAACTCAGACTCCAATGTTTGATTGTAATGGCTTTGAAGAGTTTCTGCTCCAACCTAATCCAAGGCCCTAATCCTGAACTAATTGGTTAACCCTACAAACATAAAAGTCTAATAAATTTTAGATTTAGCGTTAATTTTATGGCTTGTCTTATGTCAAAGGGTATGAAAGTGAAACTAATGATGTTTGAAAGACAAAAGTAAAAATGAACAGAAAACTGAAAACAAAAATCTTCACTTAACGCAAATTTTCAACAACTTTTCAAAAAAAAAATTTAAAGGAATTTTCTAAGATCTTTTAAACAACAAACTTAAAGCAGGATTTCACTCGACTACGAGCTACTTACAATCTAAGTAAACTATCAAGAACTTAAAAAAGCAAAGACTTTTCCCTGGTTACTAATGCAAAACAACACTTTTCAACCAAACAAGAAAATGAGAGATCTTTTTTTTTTATTTGAATGCTGACAAAGCAAAAAGGAAGAATATCAACAAGTCAAAAACCAAGAAAAAACTTCTGGCCTAATCACAGATTGCAAAGAATCACTTCAAGAAATCACACACTAGCAACTTAAAAAAGGACTCTCACACTTGTCTAAAAACCCTAAAGAAAATTTTTTATGACAACTTTTAACTGAGAAAAGAAAGCTAAGGCTAAGATCAACCCTAAACTACTGATTGCTGGGACAGAGATTCAAAAACCTGAGAGGTATAACTCTTGTCAAGGGAAAGGATGACTGCCTCACCCTCAACAAAAACTACCTGCACAAACACACTACTGACAATTCAACAGCAAGCGTTTGCACGCGAGCTGTGTAGAGCCAGAGGGCGTGTACACGCATGCTGGCCTTATACAGGCCGCGGGTATCTCTAAAACTCTAAAACAAATAAAAACAGACAATCCAAACCAAGAAGAGACCACTGATATTGAGAACCAGGATCTCTTGAAGGCTTACACACTCTTTTTAACAGAGACAATAAAAAAATAAAAAAATAAAGAAACAATGTAAGGAAAAAATTCATAAAACAAACCAATTTGAGATGAGACTGCAAACAACCAAGACTAGAAAGAGTTCCAAAAAACCCCTGAGAATGACTGATTCTGACAGGGAAGAGGATGAATGCCTCAAAAAAAATTTGGAATCTACACGCTATTGTTACTTCTTCAACTAGCGTTTACACGCGGGCTGTAAGAAAGTAGGGCACGGGTACACGCGTGCAGACCTTATGCAAGCCGCGTGTACCTCTGTGGGTCTCAAAAAAACACAATCAAGCAAATAACAGAGATAGCTGGAATGGAAGACCAGACTCTCTGTTAGCTCAGACTTTGCAGAAACTTCAAAAAACAGGAAAGAAAACCAGTCTTTTAAAACTACCCTCTGCCATTCAGTTGTTGTTTGCCATTGCTCGCATAGGATAGCCCTTTAGCCTATACATGTTGCTCTCTCTAACTCCAAAGACAATTGTTTTGTTTGAGCTAGATCCTCTGGGCATGATCAACGCTTGTCCATCTCGGAATAAGACCTCATAGCCCTTCTTTTCAATCGTTGAGACTGAGAGCACACTCCTCCTGAGTTCTGGCACCCATAGCACATTTGTCACTCTCAATATGCCTCCTGACTCCATCAAGAATGGAACTATTCCAGATCCCTGCACTGCATGCTTGGTCCCTATTATCGTGCAATTTGTACTTGTCCAAAGCCCAAGACAAGTAGGGGAAATTGGCATAACAGGATATCCCACCATTGTCACCTCAGTGAGAAATCCAACCCAAGGGAGGCATCCCTGGTGACCTAAAGGGTTGGGTAGACTAAGGTTATGGTTAAGAAATACCCCCCTCTCACTGGTCACCTAAGTCAACAAGGTCTACGTCTGAGAAATTGAGGCAAAGAAGTGTAGTTTGTGTACCTGCCCAGAGCAATAACAATACAGCATATATATAGAAAGTCCAAGTACCAAAATGATAGTAAAAACTCAAAGACAATAGACAATGTAAAATATTTGTTGGCCGATATGTAATTGCAGTAACTTAAACAGTTTACAACAGCAAATAATGATTTGTAACAGCCAGAAGAATTATCACTCAGAATTGCAATAAATGACCATAGAAATTTAGCATTTATCGTGTAGATTACGTAGCACTTATTGTAGCAGATTTCTAACTAAGTTAGATAGTTATTAGAGTTAGTTATGCAGGACATTAGCAGCAGTTAGGGTGGCTGTAGCAGTGTTTTGCAACAGCAGCCACAAAATTAGTATTTCAAGCTAAACAAGGGTTAGAATTAGTTGGTAACAGCTTCAAAGAAGAGAGTGTAAAAGTTGTTTGATCAATCCGTCAACAAGATCAAGCAGAAATCAGTGCCTTTTGGGCTTATGGAGCCAATTACAACAGCAGCAAATAACTGGGAGAAATAAATGGTAATAATGATCTAAGGATAGAGAGATAAAGTCTTGAGGTGTTGGCTCTTCAAGGCCTCAGGCTCTAAGTCTCAAAGATAGAATTTTGGCTAGAGTGCAAGCTCTTTTGGGCTCTAGCGAATTCCTCTTCTCCTTGGACACTTGAAAAATATTTGCAACAAGTTCTAGAACAAACTTCTAAAGTGCTAGCACTTTAGGGCTTTAAAAGCCTATCTAGACAATATCCTTCTGACAATTAACAACTGGAAAAAACTAGAGAGAGGAAGAAGCACTTTATGTCCCTCTCCTAGGGTTTAAGAGCAAGCAATTTCATAATCTTAAATATGAATAAGTAAAATATACCATAGCCATTCAAAGCATGAAGAGAAATTGCAAATTTTACTTACTTCACCAAGAATAATCAAGCAATAAACACTTAGTTGCAGAAATTTCCACCAAAAAACATCAAAAAGCATCCATAACAAAGTCTCCAAGTGGTGTGCCTTAGTAATTTCAGCCAATAATGCCTCTAGGGCGAAAATTTCCGTCCTCCCTCTTGTGAGAGATGAGTTCTATGAAAAATGATTTTGGCTAGCCATATTTATATACCCTAGCCTTATTAACCAAAAGTTGTCTCTTTTCACAAATATGAGCCTACTTCTTAATTTACTCATTAAAATTAAAATAAATTCAATCTTTACAAAGAATAACCCTAAAAGGGTGACATCATCCTTTCTAGGGTGACGTTAGGCTCCAAGAAGGTGACGTTGAGGTTGCTTAGTGGAACGTTGGGCCTCCAAAGGTCAGTAACCATGCCACATGTGCCAAAACGTTGTGCCATAACTTCCTTCCATATGATCAAACCCTATCCTTCTTCATGGTGACGTCATAGGTTAGGTAAGTGGCGTCCAAGCCTCCAAAGGCCAGCGTCCAGGCGGGAGAAGGTGGGAGCCCTCCATCTAGGCCTGCCAGAGTGCCTCCAAAGGCAACGACCCCCTTTCTTCATTGTGCAACTGGTGTTCACAAGCCTGCCCCAGACATGGGGTCTCTGCATCCGTCAATGGGCTCCAAAGCCCTCATGGAGGTCCGAACAAGTCATCTCATCATGAATACTTGTCCACCGAGCAAGGTCCTGCAAAGACAAACAGGTACGCCCTGCAAGGGTCCATAAGTAAAAGCAATCATGCCAAGTAAGCCACATCTAATAATCAAACCACCCGAACATGTGCATCAAACCCCTCTTTTCAAACTAAACAAATGCTTAAAGACGTTATACAATTTGTCAAATTTAGGTGTGGGAGGGGTGTCAAGGCATCCTATTGGGCCAGTCAGTCCTCAAGTCAAGGGTGTTTTCCAGAAGAAACCCATCTAAGTCATGTATGAGTGTGAGGTGGACTGGGTAATACCTTTGGGCATGGGGTTCATGATATACAAGGGTTCGTATTATCTCATTTATGGGTACCTTTGTAGAGGGTGTAATGCACCTCTGTTTTGAATGCATCCTTTTTCCAAACCCATGTATTGCAATTAATTAATTAAAGTCCAACATAGTCAAGTACTTCAATTGGGTAACATAGGACTTGATGAAGTACCACAATGTCACTTGAAGGTAGAGGTACACAGAGTACCATGTGGGTAAAGCAAAGGGTATACCGCACTCGTGTAGATCTCTTAACAAGTGGGACATTTATATATGAGTTTTGCTTTTGTAAGGCTTCAATTTTTTTAACAGAAGCGTTTCATTGTTCTCAAGACCTCTTTGGGTGAGCATCTAGAAGGTTATAATTTTGGCATTTATCTTTTGTCAACTACATTCCCTCTGGGCCTTCGACCCCTTCTTCCCATGAAATAAGGTACAATCCCTTCTTGGGTCACTGCAACCAAACATCCCAAAAGATGAGGAAATGGAATGGAAGGAGCATGGAAGGTGATAAGTATGATTGGGAATGGACAATGACTCTTCAAGGAACCCCCAATAGCACCCCATCACCAAGGGTGACAAATTTAGTATGACGAAATGACACCCACCAAGGTTAAATAAGGCAAAGAGTATAATTTCCAAGCAAACATTTTGTAATCAAGAAAGAATTATTTGCAACATGTTCAAATGCTTCAATTATTAGGGTGACACTTACCACGATACCGTACTTATCATTGTTAAATTTGGCAGCATCGACATTCATTCTCCAATGAGAGGCCATATGGGCCACCTTGAGGCTAGCAATGGAGATTTGGAGAATCAACCAGTCTTGTCAGGTATTGACAAAAGCCAGGGGGAATGTACAACCTCTGTGAGTCAAACCAAAAGTCAAGACGAACAAGATGCTATATGATCTTGTGAGTCTAGCCAAAGCAAAGGCAAAAGCTTTGTAAGTCTAAGACAAAAGTCAAGATGTAAGTCTAATGCAAAAGTCAGGGGGAACGTAGAACCTCTATGAGCATAGACAGTCTAGTGCAAAAGTCAGGGGGAATGTACAACCTTTGTGAGCATAGACAGACTAGTGCAAAAGTTAGGGGGAACGTACAACCTATGTGAGCCTAGTCAAGCCTTGTGAGCCATGAGCAAAAGTCAAGGCATCTAGCAAAAGTTAGGTTGAATCTTCCTGTGCTTAAAGAATTACTTACATTTTACAATCAAGCTCAAAATTTAACATGGTATCAGAGCTTAGGGTGTGAAATAGCTTGTTGAAGTATTTCAGCAGGTACACACAGAGATCCAAGCGAGCTTTGTCAAGTTTCCAATGTGAGGTCCATGTCATCCTCCATTTCAGTCAGGGTCGAGGATAGGCTCGAAGGAGCTTCCAAATTCAATGTGTAGAAGCTCAAGATAATGAATATCTTGCAAAAGCATGATCTTGAACAGTTTGTGACCACAGTGATGGAGGAACCCACCTCTAATGCAGAGAGAGTAGCCTTCAGGAAGAGTCAAGCTTAAGCCAAGCGAATTATCTTTGACTCAGTCAAAGACACTATAATGCCAGCAATGACTTCATTGATGACTGCCAAGGACTGTATGGATACCTTGGTAAATCTGTATGAGAAACAAACACCAAGTCAGAAGAGGACACTTAAGCACAAGTTTAAGTATTTGAAGATGGAGAAAGGTGAATCAGTAGCATCTTT
>ML777334.1:816665-850001 GCA_009831015.1 Picea engelmannii | reverse complement strand
GGGTACAAGGAGATCCTCTCAGATTTCAAAACAAAATCTTTTGCAGAGCAAGTTGAGCTTGGGAATGACAAATGTTACAAGATAGAGGGAGTAGGCTCTATCTCCTTCATATTGGAATCTGGGGCTAGGGTTCATGTTGATGAAGTATTATATGTTCCAGGGCTTAGGAATAATCTACTATCAGTTGCAACCCTTGAGGACAAGGGATATTGGGTGATCTTTAAGGACAGGAAGGCTCTTTTGTGGGCTAAAGGTAGCCACTTGAGTACAACAGAAACTATTGGAACTAGCAGAGGAGGACTATACGTTGTGACAAGACAATCAATTCAAGCATTAACTCATGATGCGACCAGCTCTAGCAAGTTGTGGCGCAGAAGACTTGGACATCTTCATTACAAAGCACTTCCAAATCTGCAAAATATGGTATGTGGCATGCCCTCTATTTCTCTTGGTAAAAATGAATTTGTAAAGGATGCATTCTAGGTAAAAATATAAAAAAATAATTTCCTAGAAGTGACAACAGAGCTCAGGGCATCTTAGATCTTGTTCATTCTGATGTATGTGGTCCCATGGCATCTCCCTCACTCAGTGATTGTTTGTATTATGTCATTTTTATTGATGATTACTCTAGAAAATGTTGGATCTATTTCCTTAAAGCAAAAAGTGACGCACTTGATTAGTTCAAAGAGTATGAAGCTTTTATTCAAAAGCAAACAGGGAAACACATCAGAACCCTTAGAACAGACTATTAGAAATAGAGAAATAACGCAGAGTCGTTACTGTTTAAAAAAAAAACTTAGAGCGAACAGTAGAGATCTGAACTTTAAAACAAAAAATATGTGTGTAGAATTTCATTCTGAGCATAGACAATTCACAGATAAGCCCTTTCCAAATAGATTACAGATCTGGACAGTAGGCAAGCAAATCTAGATAAAAGCAAACAGTTATAAACCATAAGAACAAATCTAGAAGGTGAAAGATCAGATCTAAGTAATAGGAAAAACTAGTTGAAATTGATGTCAGATTTAGTTAGTGGATCTGTTATAGATCATACAAGATCTGACAAATCTAACTAGGAGAAACGATCTAGATCAAAACTCAAAATCATATTTAATATTCAAATCTGATAGGAATCTATCACATATACAAACTTTTAAGAACAGAAGACTATAGAACTGAACAGGAAACTTATCTTGCCTTGTAGTTTACCTCTGAAGGAGTCACAGCCACACATAAGAGATGTAGTACCTCTTGTAGTTATGCTCAGAAAAAGATTAGGATCATAGATCTAGCATGTAGGTTAGATCTCTTGCCAAGAGATGAATTTATTTTCTTGCCACCAAGGAGAAAGGGCCACAAAAACACCACAACAAAAGTCTGTGATTAAACCCTCACACTCTAGAGAACCAAACCCTCAAACACACAGGAAATTCATGGATCCAAGCCCTCACACAATCTGAAACTTCTAGTGACCCAAACCCTCATTCACAAGAAGGATTACAGGCTGCTATAGAGGGTTGTGGCTCAAAAGGAGGGTACAGAAATTAAAAACACAGCACAAAAGAGGGCCGCAGTCATGCTAGAGAGGTCACGGCTCAGCAGATGTTCACTGTGAAGAGGACGACAGCTACACATTCCTTTACACCAGCAAAAGCCCTTCGATTAGCAACCTTCACACAAAAATTTCATCATCAAGAAAAGGGCCTTCATCACACCACACATGGAGCTGTCAAGACAAGGCAGAAACGTTGAAGGAGGGCCGCAACTAGCAAGGACAGATCTGCTCACTGTTGCAAGGAGGGCCGCAACTTAGCAAGGAAAGATCTACTCACCTTAAAGATCATAAGAGTGTAGTGTGAAGGGTAGAGGGTAGGCTTTATTTATAGTTTAGGCTAGGGCAAAAATAATAGTAATTAAATTAAAAATAACATATTTTAATTAATATAAATATTAATTTAAAACATGTTATAATTTAAAATATTTAATTAATATTTTTCATTAACTCTTAAGACAAAAACAAAAACCCCAAACAAACACAAACAAGGGTAAAAGGGTTTTAGGTGGGGTAGCTTGGTGGCAATACTTGTCCATTCATATTCRAGGTGACCTTATTAACTTTATCATCATTCCATATGAGATACATCCCTCATGTGGTCATGCCCACCTTCAAGGAGGGTCATACACCAACAAAATACCTGATCAAGGATCAAGTTGCCTCAAAACATTTCTGGGGTCTTATCCACCAAGGTACAAGACCAAGGCTCAACCCATGCCCTAGGCATGGGTACCCTGGACCATGTCCAGGGGCCCTAGACATATCTAGGGGCTTTAACTGCTTGGTCCCAGACCAAGAACCCCAGTCATATACTGGGGGCCCTCTCAAGGGTCTTTACTGCTTGGTCCCAAACCAAGAACCCCAGTGATATACTGGAGGCCCTAACAAGGGTCTTTTGCCATGGCACTGACTGTTTGGTCCCAGACCAAGTACCCCAGAAGTGCACTGGGGACCCTAGATCTCAGCTAGGGTCTTTGCCATCCTCCTGGAGAATGGCTCTTGCAGCTGCTATAAATTTAACACGGGCAATGGAGGAGAGTTTGAATCTCTCCAGTTTGAGGATTTCTGCAAGGAAGCAGAAATCAAGAGACAGTTGACCGTGCCATAGAACCCTCAGCAAAATGGTGTTGCTGAAAGGAAAAACAGGACAATTTGTGAGGCAGCGAAAGCCATGATGTTTGACCAAGATCTACCAAATTCTTTATGGGCAGAAGCTACCTCCATTGCCGTGTATATTCAAAACAGGTGTCCACATGCTATCCTGAAAGACAAGACTCCTAAAGAGGTCTTCTCAGGAATCAAACCTGAAGTAGGGCATCTAAGGATATTTGGATGTCATGTATATATTCATGTCCCTAAGGAGAAGAGGACAAAGATGGAACCCTCGGGCAAGAAAGTGGTTTTTGTGAGGTACAATGAGAACTCCAAGGCTTACAGGATTTATGTACCAGGTCAGAGGTAGATAGAGGTAAGCAGGGATGTGACTTTCCATGAGGAAGCCACATTCAAGAAATCAAGAGAGCTTCAACAGGATTCAAAAGCAGTTCAGCCAGCTTCACCCCCTTCTGAGAGTGAAGAGTCAGATGTTCAGAGGGAGGAACCTCATGAAGGGCCAAGTGATGAGCCCCTAGAACCTGTTGAAGAGTTGGAAAGAACTCTTGAAGAACCTCCAGCCAAAAGGAAGCCAACATGGCTTAAAGAAACAGTGCAGGAAACAGAAAAGATAATTGCTCCCAAAGGAACTTTCAGGGAAAGTAAGAGGACTTACAGGTTTGGAGGCTATGTTGCACTAATGAGTAGCATGAGTGATGTTGAACCTTCTTCACTTGAAGAAGCAGATAAATTACAAGTATGTAGGGATGCCATGCTTGAGGAATACAAGTCTATTCTAAAGAACAATGTCTGGGACATTGTGTCGAGGCTAAAGGACAAATCAATGGTCTCTTCCAAATGGATCTATAAGATCAAACATGTAGGTCGATGGGAGTGTGGAAAAGTTCAAAGCAAGATTTGTAACAAAAGGCTTCACTCAGAAAGGAGGAATTGACTACGACGAGACATTTTCCCCTGTAGCCAGGTATACCTCCATTCAAGTTATTATTGCTTTAGCTTCAGTTCTTTGTTGGAAGTTACATTAGATGGATGTAAAAACAACATTCTTGAATGGAAAGATCGAACATGAGGTCTTTGTGGAACAACCAGATGGTTTTGTACTGCATAACAAAGACACTCATGTATGCAAGCTAAGGAAGGCCTTGTATGGTCTTAAGCAAGCTCCCAAAGTTTGGTATGACAGGATTGATGGCTTTTTAAAAGCCTGGGCTTTCAGAAAAGTGATGTTGATGCGAACCTGTACTTCAAGGTAAGAGGGAACCAACCTGTTATACTAATATTGTATGTTGATGATCTCTTTCTAGCAGTAGATGAAGGGTTAATAGCACAGAGTACATCAGAGGTTGAGTACATTGCAGCAAGTGATGCTAGCAAGGAAGCAGTATGGCTCAGAAAATTGGTTTCAACTTTCTGGGTTCTTCGATGACAAGCTCGAGACAACGGTGGTTCACTGTGATAATCAAAGTTGCATAAAACTGATAGAGAACCCGGTATTTCACGACAGGTCAAAACATATTGACATGAAGTACCACTACATTCGAGACTTGGTCCAGAGAAAAACTATAAAGCTACAGTACATAGCCACGAGCAAGCAGGTAGTTGATATCCTGACCAAGCCATTGCCATTGAAACAATTTGTGCAGCTGAGAGGCAAGCTTGGTGTGGCTAAGAATGAGTCCCTCGTTGAGAGGGAGTGTTAAATTTGGCAGCATCAATAGTCATTCTCCAATGAGAGGCCATATGGGCCACCCTGAGGCTAGCCAAGGAGATTTGGAGAATCAACCAGTCTTGTGAGGTATTGACAAAAGCTAGGGGGAACGTACAACCTCTGTGAATCAAACCAAAAGTCAGGATGAACGAGATGCTATATGATCTTATGAGTCTAGCCAAAGCAAAGGCAAAAGCTTTGTAAGTCTAAGACAAAATTCAAGATGTAAGTCTAATGCAAAAGTCGGGGGGAACGTACAACCTCTGTGAGCATAGACAGTCTAGTGCAAAAGTCAGGGGGAATGTACAACCTCTGTGAGCATAGACAGTCTAGTGCAAAAGTTAGGGAGAACGTACAACCTCTGTGAACCTAGTCAAGCCTTGTGAGCCATGAGCAAAAGTCAAGGCATCTAGCAAAAGTTAGGTTGAACATAAAATTCCTATGAGCTAGAAACAAACAATCTCCCTGATATTGCAAATGATGTAAATGTATCGATCTAGTGTGTTGGCACGTGTAACACCATCCACCATGAAGAAATTCAAATTGCCTTAAGTCAAGTTGTAAAGAGTGGAGATGAATGTCAAGGAACTCAAGTTGTATGTCTGGTCAAAGGCAAGTTGGCAAGTCTTGTTGCATGCATGTCTAGTTGCATGTTGAGTTGCATGTTGCATGCATGCATGACATGTGCATGCTGAGTTAGTTCGCATGCATTGTCAAGGGCGAGTTGTAACTGAAGTCTCAAATCCAGTTCTAAATTCAAACTAAAGTGTAAAGTTGAGTTATGTCAAGCATGCAAACAAGTTTCTAATTCGAGCCTTCTCCTTCTCCTTCTCCTTCTCCTTCTCCTCTCCACTCCTTTATAAGCAGAGGTCGACCCCTCATTCTTCACACAGGTTATGCAGCGTGAGGGTGAAAGGCAGCAAGTGTTTTATCAGTGTTGGTATATATCACTGTTAACAGAATGCACATATATATCAGTTAGCAGGCTGCATATATATCAGTTAGCAGGCAGCAAATATTTCTGTTAGAGGGCAGCAAAATACACCCACAGTCTTGATGTATATCAATCCAGAAAAGAGGCTTATAACAGTCCATAACAGCAGCTAATATCAATCCACAGGAGGCTGCTATAACAGTCCATATAGGCAGCAAATATCAGTACACAGGAGGCTGCTATAACAGTCCACAACAGGGCACAGTGTCAGTCCATTTTAGGGCTGTGTATCAGTCCAATAACAGGCAGCAGTATCAGTCGAATAAAGGGCAGCATATCAGTCCAAGAAGGCAACGAGTTACACCTTCAATGTTGGTCTATAACAGGAGCTTATAACAGCATAGTCTCTCAGTAGTCTACAGTCATGTTAGAGTCATTGGCAAGCTCTTTAAGAGCAGAGTTTTCATGGTGGATATGTTGTAAGTGGTCATACATTATCTTTGCAATAAAGGAAGTTTGTTTGCTGGGGTTTTTCTCCCTGTATAGGGTTTCCCCAGGGTACGTATGGTGTGAAAATGCATGTTGGTTATTCTCTATGGCTTTTATTGTTCAGTTTTGATTATGCATTAAGAATCTAAGTTAAATGTACAGTTAGAAGTAAAAGAAACTTACAATATTGAATCAAGCTCATAATTTAACAATTACCTCATGAAGCAAGACCACCTGTCCTTTGGGGCCAAACTGATGTGATGGATGTTGCTCGTATGATGGTGCATCAATGAATAGGAGGGGCCCTACGGGGCTATGCTAGTCAATCTGGCTCGTCAATCTGGCTCTCAACACTCCATGTCTGCTACCTGTGGACCTCGAGACATGATTTCCATAGTTACCCCTGGTATATGGGGGTAACAGTCCTCATACCATGTTCTACATACAATTCTAAGTCAGACTCTCTGAAGCTCTCGAACACCTCTCGTGCTCCTATCATATGACATGTGGTTCCACTATCTATTAACCATGCACCAGTTGATATGGTGCCCAAGGTAGTATGGGAAACAAGTAAGAGCTCTGACTGCTCAAACTTCTTGGAAAACTCATCCATCTAAGCCTTTGTCGACGCAGCTACCTTTGGTTGCGTCTCGTTTCCCCCCTTCTTCTTGTTCGGACATTGACCTGCATAGTGCCAAAACTTGTGACATGCAAAGCACTTGACTTTGCCCATGTCCTTCTTCTTCTTGCCATCTTCGTTGGCAATCTTCTTGCACTTCTTTACGTGGATGGCAAGAGCTACAATGTCATCCTCAACCTTGTGCATGCCTCCATTCAACTCTTCATCCTGAAGTTCCTCCTGAATGAAGTCATCCCACAACCTTGACCAATCAGGGAGCTTCTCATGTGCCACGACTCCTTTGATGAACAGTGTCCACTCTTTCCTAAATACTTTGAGTGTCATCCTGTCCAAAACTCTGAATCAGCCATTGTCTCCCCAACTGCAGCCAGTTCATCTTGAACCTGTTGGATCCGGGTGAGATAACTTGTTTACCATATATAATCCTATCATCTTCGTGTCCTTGAGCTTCTCTCTCAGCATTGTCTTGTGATTCTAGTTCTTGCTCTAAAACAAGCTTTTCAGAGCCTCGCACATGTGCCTGGATGAGTTTTTTCCCGATAAATGAGGGATCAAGTGATCCTTCACTCTGTCTAGGATTATCCTCCTGGCTTTCACATCCTTTAGATGATGGGAGGCCAAGTCTTTTGGATCTGTTGGTGGGGCCACGATGGAGTTGGTGATCTCCCAAATGTCATTCTCCATCAACACTAGCATAATCCTCTCCTTCCAAGGACTGTTGTTGGACACCTCGTGCAACCTGTCTTCGAATCGCAATCCCGACGCTACCATCTCAAAAACCTTCTAAAAAACTCAAAATTTTGACTTCCCGGACTTGCTGCCCACTGCTCGGACCCCTGCATGAGGTTGCTCGCAGCCTTCTACTGCTATTGCCCGAGTCCTTTTCTAGGATGCTTGGAGCCCTTCTGGGCTCGGCTATCTCATCCTATTGCCTGCCCACTGCTTGAGACTTATGCCCGTTGTCCAACAGCTTCCCTACCCCTGTCTCGGCCCTTCTGCGATCTGTTGTCAGTGGAATCTGCAGCCTGTCCTAGCGATTGGTCGACGGCCTTCTTAGTCGACGGCTACTCCTTAGCCCGTGCAGCCCTGCTCTCCTCGTTCTACCAGCAGCACAACCTTCACGTGTGGTTGTCCTCTCACCAACCACCGCCTCCTGCTCCACGGAACCTCTTCCCTGTTGGTACTCACGCTGTTGTTCACCGACCGCAAATGTCAACTCTCGCGCGGCTCTCTCAGTCGTCTTCTCCGCTCACTGCAACCTCCTCACGATGGCTTCAATTTATGGCGACTGCTTGTTGCAACTCACGCTCGTGATCCCTGCACCCAAATTCCATCAATCGTTGGTTTCTCTACGCCCAGCCAATCCTCCCGCCTTTCCAACTATCAGTGGTTCCTATGCGCGCAACCTCCCAGCAACCGTGCTCTCCTTAGCACTTGACTACAATGGCTACTATACCACTTCCACAGCACCTTCGTGTGGCTTCTACCTTATCTCCTTCACCCAGCCCTCAACTCGACCCACGATTTGTTTAGATCTGCCATCAAACGACCCAGCAATCCCACGCTAATTCAATCAAAGCGAACCAATCTCACCTGCTAGATTTGTACGCTGTAAATGTACATTTTTCTTTTTCCTTTTTCTTTTTTTTGTTTTTTTTTTCCTTTTTTAATTAATTTAACCCCACAACTTGTTCTACAAAAAGAAAAACCAGCAAACAAATTCTCGTTGCTACAAAATCTCACCTGCGCAACCTAGTTTCCTCAAAGTCTTGACTCCAATACCATGTTGATTTTGCAGAACTTATCACCCAAAACTTAACACGAAACAAAATCACTTTATTTATTAACTGCATAGCTAGGTTATCAACCAAATATTAGCGGAAGCATTAAATCATAAACCAATCACACATTGCACAAGATATTCAAGTAAACACCCCTGGAAAAACCCTTGCGGGAAAACCAAATCTTTTATTAATCTTGGGCTCCCTTCCTAGAATAATGGCCCTTTAGAGGATTACAATGCAGTGATAGCCTAGCCCACCTGGCTGTTATCTCCCTCACTGCCCCTTTGCACCTTTCCTCAGCCTTGCCCACTCACACTTGGATGAACTCTCTTCACCCACTCAATGAGATCTCCCCACTTTCTCTCAGTTTGTTTCATCCTCTCACCTAAGCTGCCTTTTAGTACATTGAGATTAACCCTAAATCCAAAACTCTGGATCTCCTAAAGTGATCAACAGTTGAGATCGAACCTCACGTTCACTTTAGATCTAACGGCCAAGACTTAATCAACTCACACTTAAGTTACTAATGCCAAATAACTTAGGCATTTAACTTAATAATTAAAACATCATTCACTTTAATAACTTTATGAACTTCCTAAGGTTTTATGTGAGGTTACAAGGATGACTTCCACATGCTAGACACCGAGCCTATATGGAAGTACATGTCCAATGCTAATACATCAACAAAGTATCTGGGCGTCATCCTCAAAAACTTGCCAATATTCTAGGTTATTAGGAACTAATGGCCTGAAGACCACTTCCATTTTGCATAAGTCTCGAAGGACCTCTTAGATGCAGAGACAGCTAGAGTGTCAGCGAAATAGTTCTTTTCTCTACGGATAGCTTCAATTAAAAAATCATCGAAGAGTTTTAGTGTCTCACACCAAGTCCCTATATTTTCTCAATCTTTCATTTTTCGCAGCAAACTTTAGATTTACTTAGGAAACAACTAGATCAGAATCTCCTATGAATTTCAAGCGTTTTATATTCCTATCAAGAGCTAGGTTGAGTCCTATGAGCAAAGCTTTGTACTTGGAAACATTGTTCGTACAATCATACTCAAGCCTATATGAGAAATAGGCAGCCTCTTTGGAGGGCGCTATGAGGACAATTCCAACCCCTACACTAGAGTTAGAGTGAGCACCATCGAATTCTAAAGTCCACATGCCACCAATATCCTGACATTGCTCCATTTGGAGTGTAGGATGAATGGCATAGAAATTTCCCAATTTTTGGACTCTACGGGTTTTCAACTTGGTATCGTACAACAGGGTTTGTATAGAGGGTGACAAAGCCTCCCTCAAGATGGGGAATGGTGGCATATGATAGATCCATCTGAAGGTTACCCCCCGAGGTTATGGCAAATTCCCTGGATCACAACATTTCCCAAACATAGGGTATATCAATTACTACAACATTCATGACAAGGGAAATGTCGGGAAAGGCTGCCAAACTAACCTTAAGGTCCTTAATAAGGCCATAAACCTTGATAGGTCAAGAATCCACCCCACATATATTTTGATAATGTCGTGAGATTTCTAGGCCAAGTTGTTGAATTATTCTCAAGGGCATGATATTCATGGAAGCACCTGAGTC
This sequence comes from Picea engelmannii, assembly GCA_009831015.1. NCBI lineage: Eukaryota > Viridiplantae > Streptophyta > Pinopsida > Pinales > Pinaceae > Picea > Picea engelmannii. The sequence continues at coordinate 840,182 of ML777334.1, read as the reverse complement.
TAGCATGCAATTATGGAGGATGAGCTCGTTTACTAGGAGAGAGATGAAGAAGGGCGCATGTTTCCCATTCTTTCTACCAAGATTTTCAGCGTGGAGCACTATGGGAAGGTCCTCTTTATGTTGGGGGTCTTGAGATTCTTCGGTGCTAGAATCTTGTGAGGGCATGGGGCTCTTGGGTTGTCCTTTTGAGTCTTCTTCATTGGAACTCAATGAGGATGGAAGGTCATCAAGGTGATTAGTTTTCAACTCATCGCCATCTTCCTTGGGGATTGTTGGCGTGGCAAAGTGGGTTTCAAGGGGTTCATCTTCCTCTTCTAACTCCTCACTCATGAGTGCCTAGAGTTGTATTTTGGTCTCCCTAGCAACCTTCACAGTTTCGGTGTGCCATTTTTTCTTAGTAATGGGGCATGACTCCTCATGGGATGCATTTGCCCATCCAATATTACCCATATCTTGTTGATAAAGGGCACATCCTTCGTCTAAGGCATTCACTTTGGTCATGAGGGCCTCCTGAGATTGTGCAAGGTTTGTAATCTTCTGCTCGAGAACAACTATCATGGGAGGGGTATCAAGTTTGCTAGAGTTCAGGTTGGTCTCTATATGGGAGGTGAACTCTTGTGCTTCTTTGAGGATTTCAGGGAACTTATCTCTCAACAAGAATTGAAAGTGCTATTGGAAAGCATTTAGATACTGTGCTAGGGTAATTCCTTTTGAAGGTCTGATGTTGAGAGGAAACTCCTCTACCAGGGCATCAAATCTTGTGTTGAATTCTCTTACAGGCTCTTGTTCATGCTTTTGGATTTTGTCAAATTGAGAGAAAAGCAACGCTTGAGTCTTTCCATTACCCCATCTCCTAAAGAAAGCATTCTCAAAGTCTTCCCAGGTCTTTATACTCTTGCTTGTGAGGTTATTGTACCATGCTCTAGCATCCCCTATGAACGAGGCAAAGAAAAGCCTCATGATCACGTCTGGGTGTTGGGGTTTACTTCATGTGCCCCATACTCGTCATAGAATCTACTCAAATGAAAGTCAGCTTTGGTATCATCTTTACCGTAGAATTTAGAAAGCCAGGAACCAGCACCACTAGGCATGTTATGAGGAAAACCACAGATTCTACTCATGTCCAAGGGTTTGAAAATATTGTCAGATGCCCATTTCGGAGGAGCCATAGGGTTTGAACACTTACATGCAATAGAAATCAGCAAAATTACATATTTGGTGTCTAATTGTTCGTACTTATATTGATGTGTATAACTTTTTAATAATTTATGTATTTTTTAATTTTGTTGAGTTGACTCTAAGTCGAAGTCCAAGCTGAGTTCGAGTCTGACTAATTTGGTTTGGGTGCCACAATGCTAGGAGTATGCTAGTGAAGAACAGAGTAATGGCCTAACAAACATATGCAGTTGCACAAAAGCAAGTTCTATGTGTCTAGCAAGGGAAATATTAAAGACGGAAGCATTGTTTTCCACTCATGATATTTTTTTCATTATCCAGAGAAAAAACATATAATGTTTTATATGCAGACTTGTTTTTATTTTAGCTCATCCCTGTTTTTTAAAATGGATCCAATGATTCTCCTACTAGTCCGTAACCAATAAATAATATGCTCCTTGTCACATCCTGAAGTGGGCTCTACCGAATCCTGCAAATTTCCTGCAGTACAGGGAGATAGGAGGGATAAAGAATGATAGTAAGGGGCATGCTCCCTTTCAGATAAAGGGAAATAATATGAGAAATATAACTTCTACCATCCAAATCAGATACATATACAGGTTGTTTCCAGGATTTATCTTGAAATGAATATTGCTCGATAACAACCAATATTTCCATTCATTACCAGAAGACAAGCAATATTTCAAGTTAATAGTAGTGCAAGATGCCAAATCAAGAATAACCTTGTTCAAAGAATGGTGTGCTTCCAAAACTGCCTTCAAATTTAGCATGGGCTCCCCCATTCCCATAAACACGACATTTGTCACCCTATGCTTGAAGAGTTCCTCTATGACCAATACCTATAAAGAGAATGGTAGACACACAATTCCATGAAAAGCATTAAAATGGTTTTTTATCCAGTCATTGGATTGATAAAGACAACCATGTCAAAGATTGTCACCTCTAGATTAACTGGTAAATTTACCTGTTCAATAATCTCATGTGGCTTAAGATTTCGAGAATATCCTCCCTTGCCTGTAGCACAAAATGTACACCGTAAGGGGCAGCCAACCTACAGAATATGAAAAATTGAATCACTTTAGCATGACAAGAATAAAGAATAATGCAATAAGATTCGTAAGGTACAAAAGTCATCAAAGGTCAAACCTTTTAATTCATGCATTTTTAGTCTAACAGAATTTCATAATTTTATGCAAATAGTGTGAAGTATGTTTTTTCTTCAAAAACTCTTGAAGCAATCAATAATAGCCATCTACAAATACAGTTATCCCCAGGTTAAGACCAAGTTGATCCATCAATAATAGCCATCTATGTATACAGCTATCCCCAGGTTTATACCAAGTTGAAATTTATTTCCTTCAAAAAACTAAACAAAATATTAAATAACAATCCCATGATCCATCCCTACACATTGTTTGCTCAAACACGGCAATTTACCTGGGAAGACACACAAGCTGTGAGACGACTGGAGCTCCCATCCACTTCAGCAGGTATTCCAACCGTTTCCACAAGTCTGCTGTCTTCAAGCTTTAACAAGGCCTGAAGAAGTATTAAAAGCACAAATTGCAAGTGTCATATTTGTTTGTATGTGCACAGCAATATAAATATTGCAAAACATGGAAACTAGCAAAGAAAATCCACCAAAAAATTGAGCATAAGGAAACAACCTTCAGTATCTCTGCATGTAGATGTGCATGGTTACATGGATCTGTGGCATGTTTTTAGGATAGAAGGATGGTATAAGTGAGAAAAAAATTCAGATTTAGGGATGTGGCACAAACTCTAGCCATTCCTTTTCCTCATTATTGCCAACAATAATCACCTGCTACTACTTTTAGAATCTGCCAGATCAAAATCCTGCATTGTTAGGTATACATTTTGGCATATGTTTTCTGCAGTGTTACACAGGAACGCATTTCCAAGGGTAGGGGACACACTCCCCGTGCTCACGAAATGTAGGTACTTCAAGGGGGGTGTTTCCCCACATCCCCTTTTGGGTGGGACACAAGGAAATGCACTAGGGGAAAATCACCCTCAAAAAATGAGATGCTCCCATGCTCCCTTTATACAAAAGTCTGCTGTTTCGAACCCCCCTCCCTCGTAACCTCCAGTGTCTGTGTGTGTAGATGTGCATGCTTACATGGATTTGTGGCATGTGTTTAGGAAAGAGGGATGCTATAAGTGAGCAAAAAATCAGATTTATGGATATGGCACAAGCTCTAGCCATTCCTTTTCCTCATTATTGCCAACAATAATCACCTGCTACTACTTCTAGACTTTACCAGATCAAAATCTTGCATTATTATGTATACGTTTTGGCATATGTTTTTTCTGCAGTGTTACATGGGGGATGCATTTCCAAGGGTAGGGGACGCACTCCCCATGCTCCTTTTTTGGGGGGACACACTCCCCGTGCTCCCAGGACACGGGTTCTCCAAAGGGGGTGTTCTCCAAAGGGGGTGTTTCCCCACATCCCCTTTTCGTGGGGGCATAAGGAAACAAACTAGGGGAACGTCTCCCTCAAAAAATGATACACTCTCATGCTCCCTTTATACCAAAGTCTGTTGTTTTAACTTTTGAACCCCTCCCTGGTAATCACTAGTAATATTAAATTCGTTAAGTAAAGGATGGCGTTCTCCTTTATCTTTCAGTTTCTATCCTTTTACTTAAATTTTTAACATTACCATTAACTGTCCCAAGATGTTTGCGAGTGGTTCCAACCTCATCAGACTTCATATGGAGAAAGAAGAATTGCATATCCCATTCAAAATTCAGCAGACTTAACAGGTTTTACGATTTCAGGATTGGCCAGATTGCAACGTTTCCATTGAATTCTATCATCTATGAGGGTATGGGATTGACGTTTAATCAAGAGCATGAAGCCCTCTGTAAGATAAGTGTTAGAATTAGGGAAAAAAATAGAAAACAATAATGCTTTTAAATTTCTGTTCACTAGATCAGCACATATAAACAGATCTAAATTAAATTCTTAATATAAACAAAAATTCTGAGTGTAAAAACAAACCTTTAGCTTACCTCCTGGTCAACGAAGGATGTACCTGTCATATGTGTGGATGTAGACCTCTAGAATATGCTCAGAAAATTAGTTTAGGTTCATGGATCAAACCTCTAGGGTTTGATCTCTGTCATATGGACTAAAAGACAGTTTTGCCAAGGTATAGACCACCAAAAGATGCTGTACACAAGTTGAGACAGCAAAAGCACCACAAAGGAAAACAGCAGGACCTCCAAGAAGAGAACAGCAATACCCTCCACAATTGAAACAGTAAAACCCTCCACAGGAACAAAAGACAGCACAGGGATAAATCTGGACAGCAAGAGAATACACCACAGGAGCCCTAACAGCCCTAGCGGTAGCCAAGAGGAGAGGCCGCGACTCTCACACACCAGACTGGTAGCCAAAGGAAGGGGCTGCGGCTCTCATACACAGGACTGTGGCTCTAAAAGACATGTCTGGCAGCCACAGGAGGTACCACATGCACCTCAGCTTGAGTAGACAGGCCAGGCAGCCAAAGGAGGGGGCCGCATGCACCTTATACACCAGCAGACAACGAGATGGAGCTCCCAGCCAACACCAAGACGAAGCAAATACCTCAGATCTGAAGCTGATAAACCAAAAAGAGAGGCCGCACCAACACAAGGAGAGAGTAACTGAGGTAGCCGCATCAATAGGAGAGTGAGAGTGAGTGTGTGTAATGAAATGCTAGAGGGTAGGGTTCTTTTTATAGCTAGGGAGAGGGGTTAGGGCTAATATAAAATATAATTAAATATTGACAATTAATTAATATAAATATTAATTAAATGTCAATTAATATTAAAGTAAATTATAAAAACCCCAATCACATAAAACAAGAGGGAAAGCAAGACAACAAGGGGGAACTTTTTAAGACAAAGTCAAGGGGAGTCCATAATGGCAAAACATGTCCTCATGAGTATCATAATGACTTATAAACTTTATCATCACTGCATAAGAGGGTACATCAACAATGTGGGTATGTCCATCTTCATAGGCACTCCTAGGTCTCATGGACCATCCTGGGAGAGAGGAAGAGGATCACACATCAACACATCTTGGTATTTCACCAAGATCTACCTAGTCAAAGACCAGGTTGCCCAAGATCTACCTGGTCAAAGATCCACCAAGGTACAAGACCAAGGATCAACCCATGCATTAAGCAAGATTTCCCTGGAACACATCCAGGGGCCCTAGAACACATCTAGGGACTTATATCAACCACCAAGGAACACATCCAAGGATCAATCTGAGCACCGGGCAAGGATTCCCTGGAACACATCCAGGGGCCCTAGAACACATCTAGGGACTTACTGTTTGGTCCAAGACCAAGAACCCCAGTCATGTACTGGGGGCCCTCACTAGGGTCTTTTTCCATGGCTCTCACTGCTTGGTCTCATACCAAGAAACCCAAGGAGTGTGCTGGGGGGCCTAGTCCTCAGCTAGGGTCTTATGCCATCCTCCCGGAGAATGGCTCTTGCAGCTGCACTAATTTCAACAATAAGATAAGATAATTTTATTAATTTCTGACTGATGACCACAGAAGTAGGTCAAAGGGACTACCGAGTATAATGATGTCAATACAATGCGGGAGTACCAAAAGGTCTCCTATAAAAGGAAAGATGCAGAAAGTAAAGTGCAATAAGGTAGAGTAGTAGAAAGTGAGATCAGCTTCGAGGCATGAAGAACCCTCGCCCCCAAGCTCAGAGACTTGCTATGATGATGAAATGAACCGTAGGGGAAGGTCTAAGGAGAAGAGGAGCTAGAAGAAGAAGAAGAAAGGAAATGGGTCTGTCCTGGAGTGGACCCATCTGTCCTACCATCCGAGGCCGAATGAAAGAAGCTGAGTATAGTGGGGTGTCATGAGGGGGAGCTAGTAGTTGCCTGGATCGTCCATGTGAGATTTCTAAGACCCAGTTCACTTTAAACCAATCAAAATTAATTTTAACTGATTAATCAAGGTTTTCCTTCACAATAAATTAAATACACAGCAGAAATAAATTACCAGGAACTGAAAGTAAAGAAGACAATCACATCAAATGTACACACTTATTTTTGGACAATAGTCCCCGAAACCCAATATAGGAAAACCGGTGCAGCAGATCTGAGGATTTTATTATTTCTGAGCAGGAAAATATGGAAAATTCTTACAAAATAAATCAGCCTCTACCAACAATTGAATATCTTCAACAAAACCCTCTCCTAACAAAATCGTACGGCCTCTCTAGACCCTCCAGAATAGAACCAAAACTAAACAACAACAATAAGATGAGCCTCTACGTGATTGTACGACCCTCCTGCATCACTCTGTATGGCCCTACCAGATCTGAAGCTTAGCCTCTGCGATTTGGTGAAGAAGTGAGTCGATCCACCTGCTAGACTCTCCTCTGTCCTCCTGCAAAACTCTCACCCTGCAAATCTGCAATCGATCTCTCTTCCTCTTGTGCGCCCCCTTAGCCCAGCCAATCTCTTTATTCTTCATTGAGCAAGTGAAACCCTAACCTCCAAAAGGATGGAGGGATGAGATCAACCCTCACCCTCATGATGAGATCAATGGTCAAGATTAAAAGACCACAACTTAAATTATTTTTCACTTTAACTTTAGAAAAAGTACTCAATAAAGTCAACTGAAGGTTATAACACATCAATAGTTATTTTCCTAAGTTAGACTTAGGAAAATATTTAATTAATTGACTTAGCCTAAGTTTCATTGTCCTCCATCATCCTAAGACGTTGTAATGATGATGGAAGACCTTCCTTGCTACAATCTCAATAGTCCATTGCGTTGTTGACTGGTAGAGATAGTGCACCAACGAGATCTAGGAGATCTTCACCTCTTGGGAAGGGATCTGGTCTAGTCATGTCGTTGAAATCTCGTGGGATGAGGGAAGGTCTCACGGATCCATATTGATCTGGATTCCAGGACTGCGCTAGTGTCGATCTGTCTCTTAGTGCCCCTTCCTGAGGGTAGCACCGTGAAGAAGGAGGTGATCAGTCGAATAGGGTCTGGTCTCATAGGAGACTAAAGAATATGGGCTCGGAGCACGAGGGCCTCCTGTATGTATAAGGCTAAGCACCGTTGATCCAAATACCTGAAGAATCCCAAGAGGGTCTAAGTCCCCCTGAATAAGCAATGAAATCGCCCCCTGATCTCATAATAAATGGGGCAACGAAAGATGAAGTGCTCCTCGGTCTCTACCTCCTGAAGCTGGCATAGCTGACATAGCATGTCTGATAAGTCGATCTATGTCTCTACCCAAAGTCTATGAGAGCCCACTCTGAATTGGCCTAGAGGAATGCAAAGAGCATGCACCCAATGGCAAAATGTATACTATGGTCGAGCGATGAGTCCATCCCTAAGCTCCAAGAAATGTTAAACATAAAAGGCCATCTTTGGGCATAACCCACCAGGAGGGTTAACCTAAGTGATCTGGATAAAGTTATAAATCGCCTATAAATGTTATCTCTGATAATCTTGTTCAACACCTGTCAGGTCGGTAGGAGATGGCCAGGTGCATCTAAGGAATACCAAAATGGAGGCAAGTAGTCAATCTGAATGCCCACAAACTCTAAAAAATCTGAAACCCCTGTGAACAAACCTCGAGCCCGACCGAATGGACTAGAGAGGGCAATGGTCTCCGAAGAGCAATACGCCAAGTACGGGTACCGATAATGCCCCTTCGTCGAGTCAACTAAACCCCAGATGCAATGTAAAAAAGAGACCAGTCCAAACATTGTCTCAAGAAGGAAGGGTCGAGCCCCAAACTCTGTTGATCTAGGTCGACTAGGGGGGGGAGTGGCGGGGGAGGTTGGTACGCCAGAAGTTTTTAGGAGAGTAAGGGAAATGGATAATTCATGTCTACTTTGAGAGACCAACATGTATGTACCCTGATGTTGGTGGTGTTGATTGTTGAACTCCCCTATCATGATTTTAGCAAAAATGTACTGAGGAAATATAATTTATGTACATCATTTCATTGAAATTCTATCTCACGTTACCTTACTGTTATTATGCCAAAATGACAAATATTTCCTTGTGATGTTCAAGGAAATAGTACCTAACGTTTTCATCCATGTCGAACCCAAAATTACATCGATATTATCCCACATTGGCATTACTTTAAACTAGGGATTTAGAACAATCATCAATTGTCATTTGTAGATCATTTACTTGATATTCTTCGAATTTGCCTAATTTTGGATTCTCAATTATGCTTGACTCTGGAATTTGTAATTGATTTGCCAATTTGATATCAATGCGAATGTCAATATCGCTTGGATCAATAACAATAGTAACTTCCCTTCCTTCAACAGTCCCTTCAAGTTTTAATAAGACGGAAATGAACCTTCTGAAACCATTATAAGAAAACCTTCCTGTAATCTTCTTGGGTAAATTAAAGTCAAAATTTTCATCAAGGAATTCCATATTTTCTTTTTTCTGAGAAGTGACGGTGTCCCTTATGACTTTTTAAATGTAGCCCTACTTTAGAAATGAAATTGAGACCTTCGAACTTTTATATGATATAGTACAACCTTAGGTTAAGTCTATATAATATAGTATAAATTTTTATTGCTCAAAAATATTTTCTATATGTGCTTCAATGGGCTACACTTGTATTTTTATGTTTCCCTTTTCATATTTCTCCTCTTCACACATTATCTTTATAAGTATAAAAAGAGTATTATTATTCTAGTTGTCTTTTTTATTTTTTTCCTTTGTCTATAGTTACTTTAACTTTTGTTTGAATTATGAATAGTCATGACGGTATATTACTTGTGCCCACAACGATACACAACCAAGACCAAAAGGCAACGAAATCAATGCGACATGAAGGCCGCTTCTATTTTTTCCCTTGGTTCCCAACAAGAGACGAGGCCAACAACAAGCAGCTACTATTGTAGAAGCTTGGCTCGTTGTTGTGACCCCAACAAATGGTGTGGGAAACCAATCGTTGTCCCAAGCATCGGTGGCTAGCAATATTGAGCTTTTTCTATTAATTTTTTCTCCTATGTCAATTTTTTATGGCTCACATTTCTTTGGGGGTTTATTTTTGTTGAAATTAATGCAATTGCAAGAGCCATTCTTCGGAGGATAGCTAAGACCCTAGCTGAATTCTAGGGCCCMTAGTACACTCCTGGGGTTCTTGGTCTRGGACCAAGCAGTTAGAGCCATGGCAAAARACCCTAGTGAGGGCCCCAGTATATTACTGGGGTTCTTGGTCAAGGACCAAGCAGTAAGTCCCTAGATGTGTTCTAGGGCCCCTGGATGTGTTCTAGGGAATCCTTGCTCGGTGCTTGGACTGATTCTTGGATGTGTTACTTGGTGGTTGATGATATAAGTCCCTAGATGTGTTCTAGGGCCCCTGGATGTGTTCTAGGGAATCCTTGCTTGGTGCTTGGATTGATCCTTAGATGTGTTCCTTGTTGATTGATGTCAATGATATAAGTCCCTAGATGTGTTCTAGGGTCCCGGGATGTGTTCCAGGGAATCCTTGCTTAAACGCTTGGGTTGATCCTTGGTCTTGTACCTTGGTGGATAAAGACCCTAGATGTGTTCTCGAGCCCCAAATGTGTTCTGGGGTATCCTGGTCTGGGACCAGGTGGTTCTTGGTTGAATACCAAGATGTGGTGATGATGTGTGATCTTCTTCTTCTCTTCCGGGATGGTCCATGAGACCTAGGAGCAGCTAGAAGATGGACATGACCACATCATTGATTTTTCCTCTTATGCAGGAATGATAAAAGCTTGTAAGTTATCATGAGACTTATGTGGACAGTTTGCCATTGAAGAAGACCCCTTTGACTTTGTCTTGTAGCCTCCCCTTGCTTGAATCTTGTTTCCCTTCTTGTTTAATGTGGTGTTGGTCTTTTATAAATCACTTCGACTTATTTGACTTTCTAATTAATATTTTTATTAATTTAAAATATTAATTTTTTTTTTAATTATTAGGTTTTTAATTAAACCTAACCCTAACCCCTTCCTATACTATAAAAGGAACCTCACCCCTCACTCTCATTACATTCTCTCACTCACTCTTCTCTTGGTCTGAATTTTTGGTGCGGCCTACTTGGAGGGTTCTTCTAGTCTTGTTTGAAGGTTCAGCCTACTTGTGCTTTTCTTCTCTTTGTTGTTTTTGAAGACCTTGTGCTGGTGTAAAGGCGCGGCTGGTCTCCTTTTGTGGTGTGGCCCTCTTCTTCTTGCTGCTACAGCTAGTTCAGCCTTCTCCCTTTGCTGTCTAGGTGCCATGGCCCTCTTATACATGCTTGCCGCTGCCTCCTCTAGCTTGCCATTGCCTCCTCCAATCGGTTGTGCCTCTTCCTTGACTGCTGTAGCTCCTCCCAGTCTGCTGCTGTCCTCTCCTAGACTGTCGCTTCTCTTTCTTTGGCTGCCGCTGGTGTTCTCTTTGTGCTGCTGTCACCACAGTCATTTAGGGTCTGATAGGACAGCCCTAAGTCTCAATCTTAGGCTGCCTATTTGGTATATCAGCCCTATATATTTTGGCTGTTTTGATTGGGCTGTTTGGGGTTTTATATCAAACCTTCTTGCTGTTGTTGTCTTTCAAGGCTGCCAGTGGTTCTTCTTGAGTGCTGCCACTGTCACCTGCTTATGCTACCTTGTTACAGCCCTTAGGGCTTGGTGGGGCAGCCCTATTAACTGCTACTTAAGTCTACCCTATTTACTGTAGCAGTTATTTATGCTGGACTGTTTTTGAGTAGGGCTGTTAGGGGTTCTTATTTCAGCCTCTGGTTGGTCATTGGGGTTTTTGTATCAGTCCTAGACTTATGCTGATTTATCCTTAAATTATGCCCTACTCTTCTTGGCACTCTGTCCACATAAATCATGATGAGATCAAACCCTTGAGGGTTTGATCCATGACCTTTATAGCCTTTACTGAGCATACAGAAAAGAGGACAGCAACTAACTCCTAAGGTAAATATGTTCTTTGTTTTTGATCAAGGTAATGTTCAGTTTTTAGTTTTTTAATTATTAGATCTACTTATGTTAATATTCAGAATTATTTTTATTGTTAATGTTCAGATCTAGCTTAGAATTGTTTTCTACATGTTCAGATCTATCGTACTATCGTTGTGATTGATCTACTTCAGAAATATTGATTTGACTGCTGATCTATATCTACTGTATTGAATAAATTTAAAAGAATATCTCTGTTCTAGTTTTCCCTTGTATTTCTAACAATTTTCCCACTATTGCCTATGCTGCAATTTTTTAAAGAAACTTCCGGCTTAATTTGTCTGTGATATTTTACTCCAGCCACTTTTGGTATTCAGTTTATGTTGCAAACAAATCTGCAGTAATATGGGTTTTTCTATGCAAGTGGCAGTTTCAATTTATGACGATTTTCTTTCTTAGATGCTTAAATCTCTCTACAATATTATTTTCTGAAATAAAATAAATAAATAAAATATTAAAAAAAAACATTTATTCTTTCAAATTCTATCATGTTTGTTTATATTAAACATTAATCTCTACACGTGGCAATGGCTCTGTTGTGATTATTATATTTAAAACAGAGTTCAATGATGCTCTGTGGCAGTGGCAATTAGAAATGATGGCAATGAAAGGTTGAGTGCCTAAGTATTGGTGTATTAACACTTTAGTGTTCTAATTCTTCATTGAGACCTTTTCCCTAAGTTTTACTTGTTAAATGGTCACTAGAGGTTACATCTTAAAGTCCATGTGGTACACATGAGATTAGGCGCTCCCTCGTTGATATGTGTTGATGTAATACACTCAGAAAAAAGCTAGTTCGCCCTCACATTAGCCTAGCCTTGTTCACACGTGCTAAGTCCTTCATGCTTCATCTTGATCCATTAGCACGAGGTTTGAGGAGTTAGTTGAGCCATGAGTTGACTAGGGAAGACTATTTACCCATGCACCCTGTTAGTTTTTGGGTAGCTCAGATAGGTACTTCTGCATTGGCGGTGCCTAGCGTGTGGAAGTGTCCGAGCAACGCTCTCTAGATCTTTAGCTTTATAATTGCATTTATAAAGTTAATGTGGCTTTTATTTAATGACTAAAGTGACTTTTTTATAAAGTTGAGTGACTTAAGTGATTTAAGTCAACTCAACGAGAGATTAAGTCACAACCGTCAATCTTGGAAAAGCAGGATCTAATCTTGACCGTTGAGATCTTAGGGATATGGATTTGGTCATTAAAAGATTATAAAAGGAGATCTAAAGAGAGTGAGAGGCACACAGAGAGCGCATAGGAGCAAAGAGGGATTAATAATAATAATCTATTTTTAAGGTCACAGCCAAGTCAGCACACCAAATTGGTGTATGAGACCCCCTTGTTTGTGGGACAAGGGACCCCCCTCCGCCCAGCGGTTTGACTGGTAAAGTCTACGAAGGTATACATACCTACCCCCTCTGGATTTGAACCTGTGACCTCTTAAGAGGAAACACAGTGTGTCACACACATTGTGTGAGGAGGTGAGAGAGTCACATACACAATGTGAGAGACTCAAAGAGAGTGTGTGGGTGTGAGAGGCACACATTGAGCTGAGAACGCATTGGGCGATTTGGCTGAGGATGAGGGTGAATTTGCAGCTAGAGGAAAGGCATTTTTTTTCTGAGCCGAAAAAGCTGCACAAAAAAGTTGGGCCAACAAAGTTGGGCCGAAAAAGTTGTGCGAAAAAGCAAGACCGAAATAGCAGAGCCAAAAAAAGTTGCGCAAAAAATAAGGTTGCATTTGTTGCGCTGTAATAAATTTCTGAATTAACTGTTGTAATTATTTTCTTCCTCTGAAGCCAATAAAATCCTCTCATTTACTGGTTTTCCCTTTGGGGTTTTTCCAAGGGCATTGCCTAGAAATATATGTGTTCAAATGTGTGTGTTGTTTATGATTCCGCTGTGTATTTTTTGGTTAAAACTCAGCTATAAATTTTCTGCATAGTTTACAAAATTTATATCAGCAGTAGATTAAATTCTGACTTGTTAAATTATTGGCATAAAAAATTTTATTGTTGGGTCTCAAGAAATTAACATGGTATCAGAGTTGGGACTCTGAAGAGTGGCACTTAAGACTTTCGCACAAGGATTTGCAGGGATTGCAGGGGTTTTGCTCAGATAAAAGTAGGGAGATGGAAAGATGGACATGAGCAAAGTGAAATGCTTTGCATCTCATAAGACTGGCCGCTATGCAAGCCAATGTCCAAACAAGAAGAAGAGCAAGGAGACACAGGTAGCAGCATCAACATCTAAATGAGATCGATGATTTTGCTGAGAAATTCGAGAAGGAATTTTCTCTTGCGTTTTGTCTTTCAAGCAGTGGTAGTGCAGAGTTTGGGGACATTGGAGCATGGATTGTGGACAGTGGCTCATCTCACCATATGACAAGAATGAGGTCGATGTTCCTTAGTGTTACAAAGATAGACTCGGACTGTCATGTGGATTGTGGGACTAGTACCATGCATGCAGTGAATGGGGTTGGATGTGTGAGATTCCAACTAGAGTCAGGAGGATCTCCGGAGGTGGCAAAGGTGTTGTTTGTTTCGAAGCTGAAGGCAAGCTTGATCTCAGTATCAACTTTGGAGGATGAGGGATATGGAGTTGTGTTCGAGCATGGACAAGTGTTCATATATCCAAAGGGAGCTACCCTGATGCAAGAACATTGCTTGGTGTCAGACAAGGGAGGTTATACAGGTTGTCGGGATAGCCTGTGTGTAAGTCCAAGGGGATCTTGGATTCAGGATCAATGTCAGTGACAAATGGTATTGTCATGAGTCTTAGCTAGTATGAGATGACACAGTTGGATGCTCAGGAGTGTGAGGAGACTCCTAAGGGTATGGAGAGGAGGAACAAGTCTTCAGCATAAGATCCAGTGCAGGTGGCAGGGAAGCTTTCTGCTTCAGAGGGAGTAGCTACAGCAACAGATGGAGTGATGGGGTTGGAGACAGATCCAGAAGTACCTTCCTCATTAAGAGAGAGTGTTAGTTTTTGGGTAGCTCGGAGAAGTACTTCTGCATCGGCGGTGCCTAGCATGTGGAAGTGTGTGAGCGACGCTCTCTAGATATTTAACTTTATAATTGCATTTATAAAGTTAATGTGGTTTTTATTTAATGACTAAAGTGACTTTTTTATAAAGTTGAGTGACTGAACTGATTTAAGTCATTTCAACGAGAGATTAAATCACAATCGTCGATCTTGGGAAGGCAAGATCTAATCTTGACAGTTGAGATCTTAGGGTTAGGGATTTGGTCATTAAGAGATTATAAAAGTAGATCTAAAGAGAGTGAGAGGCACAGAGAGCACATAGGAGCAAAGAGGGATTATTTGCTCATGAGCTTGTGTCACACACATTATGTGGGGTGAGAGAGTCACATACACAGTGTGAGAGACTCACTGAGAGTGTGAGGGTGTGAGGCACACATTGAACTGAAAGCGGATTGGGTGTTTTGGCTAAGGAAGAGGGTGAATTTGCAACTGGAGGAAAGGCGTTTTTTCAAAGCCGAAAAAACTGCGCAAAAAAGCAGGGTCGAAAAGGTTACGTGAAAAAGCAAGGCTGAAAAAGTTGCACGAAAAAGCAAGGCCGAAAACGTTGCACGAAAAAGCATGGCCAAAAAAACTACACGAAAAAGCAGGACCGAAAAAGTAGGCCGAGTTTGTTGGGCTATAAGAAATTTTTGAATTAGCTGCTGTAATTATTTTCTTCCTCTGAAGCCAATAAAATCCTCTCATTTACTGGTTTTCCCTTCGGGGTTTTTCCAGGGGCATTGCCTAGAAATATATGTGTTATTTATGATTCCAATGTGCATTTTTTGGTTAAAGCTCAACCATAAATTTTCTGCATAGTTTACAAAATTTATATCAACAATGGATTAAATTTTGAGTTGTTAAGTAATTGGCATAAAATTTATGATTGTTGGGTTTCAAGAAATTAACACACCCTAGGGTTTTGACCCTCCATATCATCCATCCACCTAATCCACTCAAGCACACATTCCCAAGTGGTGCGCTCCACTAAGAGGACAAATCCACTTTTTCCATAACCTTATCCACACCTTGCACATGTGTGTAGTGACTAGTGATGATTTGACTTGGTCAAAGGGCACCTATTTCCACACTTTTCAAGGAGCTAAGCTAAATTTGATAAAGACCCATTTACATAAGTGGCTAGGGCGCACCTTCTAGGGTGAGAACTTTTGGGTTGACTTGGTCAAAGTGGACAAAAATGCACATTTTCAAGGGCGCACTCCTCTCTCTTCAAGGGCACACGCACGATGAATATTTTATTGTCAGGAGGTTGTTAAGTGCACATGAGGCACTCCTTCCTAGGGCACACTAGAACAAAGATTATTCTATTGTTTTAATCAAGAAAAAGGTGTCCACAAAGCTCAAGGACCAAGGGCACACTCGTTCATGAGGGAGTTTTATATTATTTCTTGGTCAAAAGACTTCTAGAAGGAGTTAACTAATGAAGACACGTGGCATATGTAGAAGTGCACCCTCCTTTCTAGCTTTACACGTGGCATTTGCATGTTATACACTTGGCAAATCACTCATCCATTTGGAAATTCGCCCTACTCATTTGACCAAGCAATATTATTGTTTGGAGGTGGTTATTTGTTGGAGAGTGCCCTCATTGAGAGGCTTGTACATTGAGAGGCTTGTACATTTGGCATCCATGCACACATTTGGGAAAGCGCTCAACCTCATTTGACCTGGCAATTTTATTATTTTATTAAGCTAGTTATCTCTTGGAGAGTGCCTTCCACATGAGGAGAACAAATGGCATCCAAATTTTGCCTTTACATGAAGATAAGGATGGAGGAAGGTGACGTGTGGCACTACAATCATCTAGAACATTGTATCCAAGCATTTTTCTATGGGCTTTTGACCCAATTTGCCCTCATAGGTAGTTATTGTAAATATTTTAATATTTTCTTAGGAAAATAATATTTTATTGTAGAGGAGAGTTGAGCTAAAACCTATATAAAGGTTTGTTCTCTCCATTTTTTACTCGGGAATTTCTTGAATGGAAGAACTTGTGAGCAAGTTGCTCCAAGCTTATGGAGTAAGGTAAATTATTGTTTGATGTTGTAATTTTAAATTTGTACAATCTTTTATGTGTGGCAATGTTCTAGGTGCACCTCTAGTAAACTTGTGATTGCAAATTGAAAACATCAAAGCCAAGTCTAGGAGTATTTGCTTGAAGAGAGGAGTTGAAGCCTTAGATGTCCTATTGTGAGTGAGAGCTTGCCCCTTGTCCAAGAGATAAAGATGTTTAAAGCCCTAAACCTCCTATGATGAGTAAATGCTTAACTACTTCTACATTTAGTTTAGTTGAGGAGCTCTTATTGTAAGGCCCTTCCCTTCTCATCATGTTATCCCTTGCTTGTTAATCCTTAGTAGAACACCCTCTTAGATTACATCTATGAATCCATAGCCCAAGCAATAAGGCAATGGATCCCTTTCATCCATCATCCCCAACTTTTTAAACCTTTTCCATTTCCATCTGTTCATGTTGTTAGGTTCCCTTTACTCAAATTCTATACTACGCAATGTGAGCCAAGCAACCATAGGGAAGCCCCCCTTGACTTAGGTCTATTCTTTGTCTAAAGTGCAGAGGAGTATTGGTGAGGTGACAGTGGCCAACCTCCTAGATTCACATGTCTCCATATAGGTGTTAGGACTTTTCATCTTTGGGTGTGAAATTGTGTATTAACATTACGCAATTAGTTTTGCCTCTCATGCTACCAAATACTCCTTTGGCCTACTAAAGGGAGATCCAAAGCTAGACATTTTTATTGGTCTTGTCGCCTTCTTTCCAATCTTTGGCCTATTCTCTAAGATATGACCAAAGATCTTAGCAAACAAAGATAATCACCAATTCCTCCTCATCACTAACAACGCCCAGAGGTCAGAAACTATGGTCGACTCCTAACACTTTATATAGGAGACACTACCAAATCTTGTGGACACGCCACACTTCGCCTTTAGAGGGAGAAGTGCTCAAGCGTTAAGAGTAAGAGTGGTTAGTTTCTTGAGTTGCAAACTATCCAAGTTGACTCTTTTGTTTATAGCACCTTCTCACATCAACTCTCTATCTCTACCACAAGTTGATTGACAATAGATTCCAACTAGAAATGATGGCAATGAAAGGTTGAGTGTCTGAGTATTGGTGTATTAACACTTTAGTGTTCTAATTCTTCATTGAGACCTTTTCCCTAAGTTTTACTTGCTAAATGGTCACTGGGGGTTACAACTTAAAGTCCATGTGGTACACATGAGATTAGGTGCTTCCTCTTTGGTATGTGTTGATGTAATACACTCAAAAAAAATCTAGTTCGCCCTCACATTAGCCTAGCCTTGTTCACACATGCTAAGTCATTCATGCTTCATCTTGATCCATTAACACGAGGTTTGAGGAGTTAGTTGAGCCATGAGTTGACAAGGGAAGACTATTTATCCATGCACCCTAGGGTTTTGACCCTCCATATCATCCACCCACCTAATCCACTCAAGCACAGTTACCTAGGTGGTGCGCTCCACTAAGAGGACAAATCCACTTCTTGCATAACCTTATTCACACCTTGCACACGTGTGTAGTGACTAGGGATTATTTGACTTGGTCAAAGGGCACCCATTTCCACAATATTCAAGGAGCTAAGTTGAATTTGATAAAGACCCATTTGTATAAGTGGCTAGGGCACACCTTCTAGGGTGAGAACTTTTGGGTTGACATGGTCAAAGTGGACACAACTGCACATTTTCAAGGATGCACTCCTCTCTCTTCAAGGGCACATTTTCCAGGATGCACTCCTCTCTCTTCAAGGGCACATTTTCCAGGATGCACTCCTCTCTCTTCAAGGGCACATGCACGATGAATGTTTTATTGTCAGGAGGTTGTTAAGTGGACATGAGGCACTCCTTCCTAGGGCGCACTAGAGCAAGGATTATTCTATTGTTTTAATCAAGTCAAAGGTGTCCACGAAGCTCAAGGACCAAGGGTTCAATAGTTCATGAGGGAGTTTTATATTATTTCTTGGTCAAAAGACTTCTAGAAGAAGTTAACTAATGAAGACACAGGGCATATGTAGAAGAGCACACTCCTTTCTAGCTGTACACATGGTAATTACATGTTATACACTTGGAAAATCGCTTATTCATTTGGAAATTCGCCCTACTCATTTGACCAAGCAATATTATTGTTTGGAGGTGGTTATTTGTTGGAGAGTGCCATCAAGAGGCTTGTACACTTGGCATCCATGCACACATTTGGGAAAGCGCTCAACCTCATTTGACTTGGCAATTGTATTATTTTATTAAGCTAGTTATCTCTTGGAGAGTGCCTTCCACATGAGGAGAACAAATGGCATCTAAATTTTTCCTTTGCATGAAGATAAGGATGGAGGAAGGTGACATGTGGCACTACAATCATCTAGAACATTGTATCCAAGCACTTTTCTATGGGCTTTTGACCTAATTCGCCCTCATAGGTAGTTATTGTAAATATTTTAATATTTTCTTAGGAAAATAATATTTTATTGTAGAGGAGACTTGAGCTAAAACCTATATGAAGGTTTTCTCTCTCCATTTTGTACTTGGGAATTTCTTGAATGGAAGAATTTGTGAGCAAGTTGCTCCAAGCTTATGGAGTAAGGTAAATTATTGTTTGATGTTGTGATTTTTATTTGTACAAGCTTTTATGTGTAGCAATGATCTAGGTGCACCTCTAGTAAACTTGTGTGTGGCAATGTTCATGGTACCAAATCCTCCCTTGGCCTACTAAAGGGAGATCCAAAGCTAAACCTTTTTATTGTGGTCCTGTCACCTTTTTTCGAATCTTTGGCCTATTCTCTAATAAGATATGACCAAAGATCTTAGCAGACAAAGATAATCACCAATTCCTCCTCATCACTAACAATGCCCAGGGGTCGGAAACTATGGTTGACTCCTAACACTTTATATAGGAGACACTACCAAATCTCGTGGACACGCCACACTTCTCCTTTAGAGGGAGAAGTGCTCAAGCGTTAAGAGCAAGAGTGGTTAGCTTCCTGAGTTGCAAACTATCCAAGTTGACTCTTTTGTTTATAACACCTTCTCAAATCAACTCTCTATCTCTACCACAAGTTGATTGACAATAGATTTCAACTCCTCAACCCACGCTCACCGAACTCTTCTCTACCGCTAAGTAAATGGGCCATTCTTGACCTTCAACATTTTCCTTTAAGAAATTCCTTATTAATGATATGTATTTCAGCATAGGGGTTTCTTTATGGACTAGTGAAGTACTCCTCAAATTCTAATTTCTACGAACAATACTATTTCCCTTACACATCACGCAATACCACAAGACTAAAGGATATGCCATAACAAGCATTTCAAGAAATAGACATCAACAACGACCTTTATTTACATCTATAAGAAAAGTTACATGAGCTCCAAAACACTCATCTTTACAACTAGTTCAACCCAAAATCAGTTGCAACAAGACAATTCACTGCCTAGCCATAGGCATTCCAATCAAATATCGACCCCATGAAGGAGTCAAAAATGGATCTCACTAGCTCAGCAAGACAGTTCAATATAGTTGATGTTCACAATGGCTTATTAGACCCTTCCCACAATGAGATCTAACAATATCATACATCTCCTAGGACAACACTATTGTTGCGACAATCTTCCCAAGCCTTCACACACAGTCGTGAGTCTGCATTAACTCCCACCCTTCACACACAGTTGCATGCGCAACCCTTCACACGCAATGTTGGGTTCCTTTATTCTTACAATTATTTGGACAGTTGCAGCTCAACCCTTCAAACACAATCTTGAGCATTAAAACAAGCCTCTACAGCAGCATACTTTGATAGACATCTTCCACGGCCATCCCCTCTTGGATGTAATTTCAAACAAGATGATCACAGATTCTCAGGGTCATTGATTCACAGCAATATGCCACAATGTCCTTAATTTGCTCATAACAACAACTGCTCAGCACCTATTTATGGTCTCTCCAGAAGGTTTCACCTTAATAAGTGCATGTTCTCTCTTTCTTTCCTCAGAGCCAAGTATTTATAGGAATTTTAGGCAATAAAAATAGTAGGTAACTGTCTAATCATTAGATTGAGTGCGATGACATTGGGATGTGTTTCATTGGCGAGGTACAAACTTCATGGGATAGTGAGCCAGCTAGATTTATGACAGATCGTTAAGCGCATGCCACGTGTCCTGACTTGTAAATTTAAGTAACCCCCCCCCCATTCTTCATTGTAATATGTAGCAACCAAGTGCGCTACACCTCCTTTTATTACATTTAACATCAAAATCTTGGCATCATGAAAACTACTTTATTTCCCTCATACAGAACCTTCTCCTTGAGGTCCCATCAAGGTACATTTATTGCATGAAATACTTACACGGAACCTTAGTTTTACAAGATCAAAGGTGGGGTATTACAGAAAGCACAACAGGACTAGAGTTCACCTTCACAGTTCCATCTGCAGCACTCACAGCATGATGAATTGATGATCGCCCAACCTTCCATCCTGCATTCTTAAGATCCTCCCGAAATTTAAGCGGTACTGATCACAGCAGTGACAATGAAGTGGACCTGTAAGCTTTGATCAAACATGGAATTCAAACCTAGCACTCTGCATCTTTTCAGAAGAAAAGATTCATACAGCAATCAATTTTAATGAAAAGATTAAAAAAGAGTCAAACTAATTTATTATTTTTGCAAACAGAAAGTAATCAAGCTGAAAAGTCCACAAAATAAGATTAAACGCTTGATAAATCTGTTCATTTCAAACATCTTAATGGCAAGTGATCTAAACAAATTGTTGATAAAGAAATGTTTTGAATCAATCCAGTGACAACTTTTGAAATGTTCACTAATTTCCATACAAGAAGTAAACCTAAGGTTTGGATGTCAAAGGTGTTTCAAAAATACAAGCTCTCGTGTGCTTACTTCATCCGATAATATATCATAAGTTAAGCTGCTGAGAATTCCCACAACTAGGTGTCTTACTCTAATTTTCACTGCTAGTAAACTAAAATCAGTTCAGCGGTGCGAAATGGATTGAAAAGAAACATACACTGATTCTGTTCATCAAGGTCTTTGAGCTTTGCTTTGTACAGTAAATGATGTAGCTGTTTTCCTCGGTATGTTTGCTGCAAGAAAGCAAGCCAGACCTTCAATTACAATACAATTTATACACAAGGAGGATCAATTTAACCATCCCGGAGGATCAATTTAACCATCCCGGAGGATAATACATATTGTATAGCCTTCCAGTGTCCACAATACATTTAGTAACAATTCTGAATAAAAAGGGGAGGAGTAAGTTGCTTGGGAAAAAATGCTCCGAGGTCAGGGGCTATGCTGCATTACACGGAGTTCCGTTGGCTTGGGTGCCAGGTCTAAGGGATATATGTTCCGCCAAAGTTGCCCGGACTTGCACCCGGCCTTATCTCTATTTGACGTGTCATTCAGGCAGGGCAGACCATAGCTAGAATGATACCTCGACCTTCCCATTGAACAAAAGCCTCATTGACCATATCGAATAACAATTTTGCAAAACTTCTGTAGTAAACCCTATATATAGTATATCAATCAAATATAACAATTGCAGAGACGGCACATTATGTAGTAACGGAATACTTGCCTGGCCCAGCTCCTTGGCTAGCTTGCGGAGTTCACCTTCTGATTTTCCCAATAAGAACTGATCCTTCTTATTATTATTATTGATTGTCTGCTGCTGTTCATCGGTCTGAGGATTTGAGGTGAGCAGGGGAACTGCACTGACTGCGAGGAAATTTCTTGCTGCGACTTGAACACGAGATGTGGGGATGCTAAGAAATGGCGATTGTGTGGTGTGAATGCGGTGGAAAGAAGTAGAGGAATGAAAGGCGCGCCATTGCCATAACCTGTGAGAGGCCATAGGAGTTGCCATCGCCATGAAAGGAAGGAGGCAAGGAGTTTCAGTGGAAGATTTTCACATGTCTCAATCTTCAATCTTGACTCTTCGGATTTTCTTTGCAGTTCCTTTGCATGGTATATGGTTTAGGGCATGGAGATATACTTGGATTGGTGTATATTGTTTTTAAAGGAGGTCATGTGGATTTGCATATTGATTTTTGTGGGGGCACAATTTATATTACGCATCTACTTACTCAAAAAAGTTTTGTACCCAAATTTTGAAAAAACCCAAACCCAAATTTTAACGGTTCTATAATTTTGATCTCATAATTTTGGGTATTTTTTTTTTGGATTATCTTATTTATATTTCTAAAGTTGTACATATTTGTACACAAGTTGTACTTATATGCAACTTTTTTTTCCAACAAATTGCTATTATATTAATATGTAATTTGTTCAAATGGCAAAAAAAATTGAGCGAGTTACATAAAACCTCCAAACTGTGAAAACTTAAGTATGAGTTTGTTTGCATAAGGTAGGATCCGAGCCAAAAAAACATAATGAAAGGATTGTAATTTTGATTGTCCCTTTGCACCTTTTCTTGAAACAAGTATAATCTTAAAAAAGAAGTTGACAACCTTCAGCTGACTATGTAGAAATAAAACACTATAAGATGGGTTGTATGCTAAAAGAGATTAAGAAAGAGAGGGGGGCCCTCATGTCCATCAACCCAATGGTTGTATGCGATTTTTCCTTCTTCTCCTGGAGTGCGATCTTGGAGAGTAAATCAGCATCTTTGTTGTGATCCTGATAGATATGTGTGAAGTTGATCTCCCTGAAGAAGGTTTGGAGCTCTCTGATTATGTCCTTCCAACCCAAAAGAGAAATAACCTGCAGTTTTCCTTTGCGATTCAACCAGTCGATTATGATTTTGGAGTCACCAAAAATTTGTAATGCTTCAATGTTCAATCTAGCTACGAAGTTTAGAGTAGCCCAAACTCCGAGTAATTCTACCTTGATGTTGGTTCTTGGATCACAGTTAAAGGTCCATTTGTAAAAAGAATTATCAGTTAACCTTGTCAATCCTCCTGCCCCACTCTAAAGACCATTAGACTGTGTTGCTCCATCAAACCAACCTGCAGAAGTGCCTCCTTGTAAGTGGATCTTGACTTTTTTGGGGATCGCCACTTTTGTTGGAGTTGTCGAGTTAGCAACAATTCTGAGTGTTTTATAAATGACTACACTTACAGAAGGGATCCCATTTTCAAATACTTTCTTGTTTTGTTCCAGCCAAACAAACCAACATACCAATGAAGGAAGGGTGAGATAGTTTCTTTCCTTTTTGGCCCAATTTTCATAACAAACAGTTAAAGAGTTCCCTTCCCAGTCAAAATTTAACTTTTGTTCACTTTTTATCCTAT
>ML777334.1:794178-805023 GCA_009831015.1 Picea engelmannii | reverse complement strand
TACATTATTACTGATTCACCCCCCCCCCCCTCTCAGTAATCCAACAATATGTCCCAAGTAAGAATTTTATTTTCAATGGTTAGCCAGGTGAACAGTCTGATTTTTTGTGCAATGTTCCAAGACCACAGGTGTCTTCTCCAACCACCAATAGATTGATGCTAGAGTTTATTTGTTAAAGCAGTATAAAAAAATTTGACAGAAATAAGTCTCGATTTATCCCCCCCAGTCCACATGAGCTCATCCTCTTTGTTTTGTAGTTGGATACACTATCCCGATAACGCCCTGCAGAAGTCATCACATTCCAATGCCAAGTCACCAGTGAGCCTGATCTCATCACTGGTTTTCCAGCTGACTGAAAAAACCTTGTCCTAGAGATACCCAAGCTTGGTAAAGGTATCTAATGTTTTTAAAGTTTAAGGAAGTTATGAGTTGTGGAGATAAGAAAGAGGACTTCTCCAATCCCTAGATACAATCCTTACCAATAATTATCGAGTGACCGGACCCTGGATTCCAACACAACCAGTGAGTGATCAAATTTACTGACTTCACCATATTTTTCCAAGCCTGTGAGGCCGCTCTCGCTATGGAATTAGTTGTTTTGAACGAGGTGGCAACCGGACAATAGGGGAGATATTTGTCTTTTATAACTGAATGCCAGATCCCCTCCTTTGTCAGCACACGCCAGAGAGAATATGCAGTTAAAGCTCTGTTAAAATGAAAAAAAAAATTAATCCCCCAGCCTCCCTTTTGTTTTGGTTTGGCAAGCAAATCCCAACTACATAAGTGAAAATGTGGTTTTTCTATACAACCCGACCAACAAAAATTGTAAGTTAACTTTCTAATCTTGTCTAGTACTGAGGTTGGTATGGATGTCAATGCCATCCAAAAAACAGGTTGGCATTCAAGTACTGCTTTGATTAGAGTGAAGTGACCTCCTAGGGAGAGCCATCTGTTGCACCGGTGACCGATTCTTTTCTTAAACTTTGCTACTAGCCAAGTCCAATATGTTGCCTTATAAGAATAAAATTTTAGAAAGTAACCAAGATACTTAAAATCCTCAGATAGATCTACAAAGTTGTATGGGAAGACTTCTTTTAAAAGTTCCAAGGATGGCCCTTGAATTCAAGCAAAGTGAAAGGTCTACTTTGTCCACTTTATCTTCAAACCTGAAGCACTACAAAAGATGTTCAGAATGTCTTTTATTTCCTTCCATTCTTGTAAGGAGTCATTTGTCATGATTAAAACATCATCAACAAATAAAAGGTGAAGGATCTTTACAATCCTAGAAACTTTCACCCATGTCAGCTTCCCTTCAGCCTGTCCTTTTTTAGTAGCAGGCTAAGACCTTCCATGATCAAAATAAACAGCAACGGAGAGAGTGTACAACCCTGCCTCAGGCCTCTACCATTGTGGAAAAAAGGTGAGGTCTCACCATTTATAAGGACTGCAAAGTTTGCACTAGTCACATAGCTCATTAACCACTTTGTGGTTTATTGACTGAAGCCTAATTGAATAAGAATAAATCGTAAAAAGTCTCAATCAATACAGCCAAAAGTTTTCTTTAGATCCAGCTTCAAGATTATCACCTTTGATTTCTTCGTCTTTATATTATGCAAGCATTCCTGGGTCGTGCCAATGGCATCAGAAATAAATATGCCCTTTAAAAACCCCAATTGTTCACCCGACAGAGTCCATGAAAGTATAGGCTTTATCCTATTTGCGATAACCTTTGTGATCAGTTTATAACACAAGTTACAAAGAGCGATTACTTATGTGCAACTTGATTGGGCCTAATGGTTAAGAACATATGTTTATCTCTTTAGACTTTACCATGTTTAATTCCTAAGGTACCTCTTTAGACTTTACCAAAAAGAGTTTGAGTACTCTTTTTTTTTTAAATCTTATCCATATCTCTAACATTGTACCAAGGGTTGCAATGTAAAGTGTTTGGAGTAAAAACATTTAGCATAAAACTTTGCAAAAATAAACAAAAAGGTAAAGTGTTCAACGTGGAGTAAAACTTAGTAAATAAGTGAAGTGTTGATTATCATATGCGGGAAGCAATGTAGTATGTTTGGAGGTTAGCATGGATGGGGACCAATGCAGAGTGTCTACGCAAATATAGCTTTTGCACCTCCGCATAGGTATATCTCCGCACAACGAACACTTAGTGTAATACTTATCAATGTTATCAATAATAAATATTGTTATGCATATGAATATCCTTAACAAAATGTTTTTTTACATATATATGTATATTAAAAATAAAAATTATTTTTTTCCTAGAAAAAAAAAAAAAGCCTTTATATTCAAAAAGAGAATATACAAGATACGGTCTCTCAAAAGGCCTTTACAGGCACCATCCCATATTCATTGTTGAACTGTCAAAACCTCTCAAATCTCCTTATTTATATGTCCATTATGTTCATAAAACAGAACATACAACTCGTTTCCGTCATAACATTTCAGTCCTCCAAGGGACTCAAAATTGAAATTTCATTGCTTCAGTTTAAATGCCATCCAAGAACTGAAGGTATCACTTTGGAGTTCAAGGGAATTTTTGGATAATTCATCAGCTTTAGTATTCAGCTTCAACAAAATATGGTGGAAGGACAGCCATTCAAAAGACTGGAAAGCAAGCTTCATTTCTCCCATAACCGAAGCCAGTCTGATATTTTGAATGTTGGTTTTTCCTTGGGCCCAATCAATCACTATCGGAATCCCCCAATATCTACAGCTTGCAAAGGTCCTTTTCTTTGGTTGTTTAAAGAAGGGTCCATAAGGCTATTAGCTCTGCAAGATTGTTAGTTCCTCCACCCGGAGCATATCTAATATGAATATAATAATTATGATTGATGAAAAAGACCATGCCAACACCACACTTGGGCGGGTGTCTCTTCACTGCACCATCAAAAGATCCCCAAGGGACCTCAAAATCCAAAGAAGGGAGAACATGACATCTCTTCCTTGCTTCTTCCGAATCAACTTTGAATTATGTAGCTTGGCTCAAGGTGATAGTTGTTGTGACCTACGATGGAACAAAACTATCCTAAAAGATGGTTGAGTTGCGCACCCACCAAATATTTGAAACCATAAGACTGGGCAATCCTACATATAGTGAAATAGACATGTCCATAAGCCAATGCATGAGGCAATCTTCCATGCTCTCGTTGCTCCAAACAGAATTGGCACCAAGCTTATCTTTGACCATCATTGAAACTTTTCATGCATAAGGGCACGAGACGAAGACGTGAGAAACATATTCAACTTTGGGTTTGCAAAGCACAAATCTACTAGGTCCAATCCACCCCTGCTTCAGTCCATTCTCCTAGGTGAGAAGTTTGTTTTTTAGAGCAATCCAAAGAGTAAGTTTGCACCTAAGGGGGGATTTTAATTTCCAGAGGGGTTTCCACCACCAAACGAGCTGAGTGGCCCATCTGTCCTCAAACTAAGATTTATAGTTGAGTTTTGCAGTGAAGGACCCATTGCTTGTGTTCTTGGACCAACATAAAATGTCCTTATAATCATTATCAATATAGATAAATTTCTCACATAATAAGGCAATGTAAGAGTCTCCTTCCTTCGATAAATTATACCGAGGCCGCGAAGAGCCGAGTCTTTCCATCCCTGTCGACCCCATGGCTGGGGGATCCTGATACATACGTCTACTAAAGAGTGGATATTAGCACCACATAGATGTTGAATCAACGGATCGAAGAGCCTAAAAGCGAGTCGTGAGTCTTCACCCACTCTTATCTGCCTCCCATTTCCGACTTTCTAGGTCGTTTAGTCGCCTACAAGAGGGAAATCTTCTTCTAGAGCTTTCCAAACAATTGAACTTTTTGTAGATTTAACCAGAACTCTAAACCATTCTGCCAACGAGAGGTTCGCCAGATATTTTGAATGCATCACCCTCACCCACATAGAATTACTTTCAGTTAGCCACCAAAGGTTTATCCCTGCTAAGGATTTTGGGGGATGGGGGAGGCTATAGAGGTCCAACATGCTAGATGAAGCCCACCCGAGGCATTTTGACCAAACCATAAGTACTTAAAACAAAACCTTATGACCTTGTCCAAAATATCTTTCAGGATGGCTACTATATAATTCCAAAACAATGGAATGCTTTCCAGAACTGACTTGATCAAAACAAGCCTTCCTCCTCTGCAAAGAATCTTGTTTGTCTAAACTGAAATTATGGCTTCCACCTTGCGAATAAGCCAGCTCCAATCCCCTTTTTTATAGCTATCTGGCTTGAGATAAAAACTGAGATATTTAAAGCCTTCATCGAGATTCCTCTTTTGGGCTGGGAGCAAGGAAAGAAAATAATTAACTTTGGCTTCAGAACAGTTGTTGAGGAGTATACAAGACTTTTCCAAATCGATCATCATACCAATAACTTTGTTATATAGGTCTATTATTCCTTTTAAAATCAAGACATCTCTCATTGCTCCGTAGACAAAACAAAACACATCATCGACGAAGAGCATATGGGATATTCTTTTTGACTCCAACACCAGTACTCCCCAAAGTCATCTTTGCGACCGGGCCTCTCTAAACAATTTGCTTAACCCCTCTGCTACAAGAAGAAAAACAAAAGGGGAGAGGGGGCATCCCTGACGGATGCCCCTTGAAGCTTTGAAGAAACATGGAGGAGATCCATTAATAAGCACGATAAAGAAGGCACTTTGGATGCAATCCACGATCCAAATGACCATGTTTATGCTCATGCCTATATCAATTAGAGCCAAGCGTAAGAAGGTCCAGCTTACTATGTCGTAAGCTTTGGACAGGTCCAGTTTTTTAATAGCATCCTTGACGTTCTTTTTCTTCACAGTATGAAGGACTTCTTGAGCCATGGCAACAACATCGTGAATCTGTCGGTTTTGCAAGAACCCAAACTGTTCTTTGCCTATGAAAAAGTTGAGTAAGGGTCTTAACCTCCTAACAATTAACTTGGAAATTAGCTTGTACACCACACTGCAACAATATATGGGTTTGAAGACCTCAAAGGAGTCGACATTTGGCACCTTTGGGATAAGGAAAAGGAAGGTGGAATTCAGTGCTCCATGAACTCTATCAACCCTTTAAGACCCTTTGACCATTAGTAATAGATCATCCTTGAGGAGCTCATAGAAAGATTTGAAAAATTCTATTGTGAAACCATCCGGACCTAGACTTTTTCCATTCTACATAGAGTTTAAAGTAGCCCACAGTTCTTGCTTTGACACTTCCATGCTTAAAGCCTAATTCATATCGTTCGTGAAAATTGTAGGTAGCTCAGAGACTACTTCGAGAGTCTCTTAGATTGGACAACCTGTCGGGGCCGAAAAAAAGTTTTCGAAGAACCTTGCACCGACTTCATCTTTGTCTTGAAAATAACTTACAATTATGCCTTCTTTATTTGTTATTTCCCAAAAAGAGTTTAAGTTCCTTCGATGATTGGCATACTGATGGAAAATAATTGTATTATTATCTCTTGCTTGAAGCCATAAGGCTATGCTCTTTTGGTTCCACTCATATTCTTCATCTTTTAGCCACGAGAATTTTCTTTCGTCTAGTCGCTTTAGCTCATCCAATTGGGGCTCATAGAGGGACCCATCGTAAATGCTTCATCTAAAGCTACAAAGATTGACTTCTATCTCTGAAATCTCCCTTTTTTTTGGCCTTCCAAACAAGGATCCATTGTTTGATGGCTTCCTTCAATTTTTTCAAGTTAGCTTCAAACTGCACCATCATCGAAGTTGACTTCGAGGTAGAAAGCTTGACCCAGTTTGAGTAAACCAATCTTTTGAAATCTTCATTAGCCAACCAAACTTGATTAATCTTCAAGGGGGAAGGACAAGCTTCTGACCTAGCTTTCAATAACAGAGAAATGGGCCTATGGTTAGAGATTCCCCCTCCCTCCACAGAGGCTTTGAATCTGATCCCCAATTCCATCATCTGCTCATAAATTAGAAATTTGTCCAACCTTTTAGCCACTTCATCCCTTCTAGTTCTAAAATTCCTTCACGTATGAGAGAGTTTGGCCGACTCCACATCAACCAGGCTATAGTGTTCAAGACAGGAATGAAAAAACCACTTTGGTAGTCCTCCCTGGGGTTTGGACCCCACACCTCTCTTAGAGAGAGAGTAAAATTCAGATCATCGCTTATCACTATCAAGGGATCATCAAAACACCTGCGAAGGACAAATCTTCCCAGAAAGGGATTCTTTTAGAATATGGGTCATAAATATTAATCACCGTAAAGTCAAAAGAAATTTTTTTGTGTTTAAGTTTGACTAAAATGGAAGTCCTAAGGAACAAGGAGGAGATTGTTTTAAAATACAGGCTCCATCCTAACAGAAGACATCCAGACATGCCTTTTGTTAGCACTAGAAGTCACCTTTAGATTGCATAGAAGGTAAGCCCAGTACCCATAAGAATTTAGGTGGATCTTGGTTTTATATGGATGGAGGTCAATGGACAAAATTTAGAATTCGAATGATGTTCAACACGAAACCAGACATGAAATGCACAGGGACGTGAGGGCGACATTAACTTCAATCGGGAAAATTGAGTTAAAGCGAGAGCAGAGGGAAGACTTAGTGAGAGAAGTGAATGAGACCACTATGGGCATCCGGCCTTCCAACAGCTCGAAGATGAAAACCTCAAAGTCAAGAGAAGTCCTGAGTTCATGCTTCAGACACCGAAATGTGTTGCAAGCAACACAGTCACAACAATAGAATGATCAAACCTCCATCATCCTGTAACTGTGACAGCTGGACTGGATCCTCCATGCCCAAGCCATCCAGTGTGAGAGGGAAAAGACAACACATGGAAATGAATGAAACTGATCATGACATTGCCATGATCAAACCTACATCATAACAACATAACGATCCTCGGTTGGATCCTCCATACCCGAGTGTTTCAAACAACATTTATAGACAATATGAAAAGAAAGAGGAAACTGACTTCTATTAACATGAAAATCTCAAATCGATTACATAACCAGAGAACAGCTCTGGGATCACAAGCATTATAAAATTGGGAGCTCTGCTCAACCAAGGACCATTACCAAATAACAAAACTCCATACATATACTCAAAAATTTCATAAACAACAACAGAGGCGTGCTTGAGCTTCCATGGCGTTGCGTCTTCTTAGTCAGATGCGATCTAAGCTCTACTGGCCCCTTTGTGTCTCTTCGGTCAGACTGCTCATGCAGCTTCGCTGTCAGACGCAACCTTAGACTGTCTGGGCTGAAAGACTGCCTTTACAGTCAGGTCGATCTAATTTTCCATTCATAGGGGAGATGATGTTTTAACCACCTCCCCAGCTTTCAAAACTGTTTCATCGGGGTCTGGACAGGCGCAAGCTCACTTGGCACTTGGAAGACATGGCGGCCTCTCCTTTGTCGCCTCGAGCTTCGCTGGATGTTTGCAGGGGAGACATGCGAACATACGTGGATGGAGCTGACAAGGACTGGCGGACTTAGGATAAAGCACATGAAGTGTTTTTTTTAAGCCCCTTTCTTTACATTTTGTCATCTAGAGGCCAAATCCAAGGAAAACATCCCCCTTACAAGGATATGTGTTAACATTAGGATCCATGGGGAATAGAGTCCTCCCCGTGAGGCTCTAAGATCTTCTTTGCAGTTCCAGTCGCCTTCTGCATTGGGCTATGGAGTCAAGCTCAAAACACCCTGCTGAGGAATACATGCCGATAAGTAAAAAAACGAAAACAAACATACATGGGCTCCATAGGAGCTTATTTATATACAGTCCTAGACTAATTGATTTTTACATGGTGCTAGGTGAAAACAAATTTCCACCATAGCCATTCAAGTAACTTCATGACTGGAAGTTCTTTTACTCTGTTAGCAACTGATAACAGAGGATGCAACTGTGACAACAAAACAATTACATCCTTTAGCTTTCCTCCAAAGGCTGAAGTTGAGATAAAGCTAGGCGACTCCAAGGCATGAAGGAAATGCAGCTCCATGTACTCGCTGACAGGCTCATAGAATGAGTGGCAAACTCCATAAAATTTGTAACAGACAACCTAATCTACTCCACAACTGCTCACACATGGTTGAATATCTCTGGTAAGCACAGGTGGATGAGAAGCTGATGCAGGTTGACTGATCCGAGGTGGTGGTTGCTCACTTACAAGCTCTGGGCAAGCTATAGACTGTATCTCCAACTGCTCCTCTTCTTCTTCATGGCTCCCCCAAGGATCAGATTCATAATCGTCATACACATGAACCATGAAAAATCTTTGCTCTTCATCACCTTCACCGGGATATTCATCAAAGATGGGTTGCTCTCGGTCAGTATTTGCAACAACTTCTTCCTCGCAAGCAGGGATGCTCAAAACATATCATTTAGAGACAGAGATATCCTCTGCATTTTCCTCATAAGAACAAACAACATCTGCCTCAGTCCCGTATCTAGGAGAAGTATCTACTACAGAAAACATTTGCTCATAGACATCAAAATTTTCAAAAGAAACATGTTGGTCTTCATGAACATCTAAAATAACAAATACATCTGAAATGATGCCAGATGTTTCTGTGCTACAACCATCATAATGAATATCATCCAACACCTCTAGACCTTCATAGCAAATGCTTTCCTCCACAGTAAAAACTTCATCACAAATATGGTTTTCATGGCTAGCAGAATCTTCATGAAATAAGGAAAACTCATCACAACAGTTTTCATAAAGATACTCAGTTGGAAAATAATCTTTACAAAATGAATTGAAAGCTGCATGAAAATTGTGCAAAGAGTCGATGCTTGCAACGGGAAGATATCAACACCAATCAAGAGCATCTCCTTTCAATGAATATCTGAAAAAGCTTGATCTAAACATCTTCATGCACGATATGAAGTTGATGAATAAAATCGTGAAAAAGGAGCAAGTGTTCAGCTGGTACTTCCCCCTCCTTTCCTTGAAACTTGGGAAGGCTACATTCCCATTCCTCTCTACTAGGTAGTGGGTTAGGGGAACCGACTATCTTTGAAAAATCACAGAAAGAAAACCTTCGAGCCAAGATTTTGTCCATTTCGAACCAGTGGAGTCGCCAATTGATTCTTCAACCATGGAGTCGCTAGGTGAATGATGTGCAGAATGAGTGTATCTAGTCTTTGTTCACCATCAAAGACCAGATCTAATCGTTGTGCTCTCCCAGGGGGCTATAGCTATAGCCAGAGGAAGCCACACTGAAACAGTGGAGTCGAGACAATGGAGTCACCAGATGCAAGTGTAATCTTCAAAGGTTATGATATATGATGCACCTTCAGAATTAGAAGTTTGTTGTCATTCTACCCAAGGAAAGGTCTTCAATTCGTTCCCCAGCAGCGATGCTAGAAATGTTAGCACTAGAAGTCACCTTCTGATTGCATAGAAGGTAAGCCCAGTACCTATCAGAGTTTCGGTGGATGTTGGTTTTATATGGATGGAGGTCAATGGACAAAACTTGAAATCTGAATGATGTTCAACACAGAACCGGACAGGAAATGCACAGAGACGTGAGGGCCACATTAACTTCAATCGAGAAAATTGAGTTAAAGCGAGACCAGAGGGAAGACTTAGTGAGAGAAGTGAACGAGACCACTATGGGCATCCGACCTTCCAATAGCTCGAAGATGAAAAAATCAAACTCAAGAGCAGTCTTGAGTTCATGCTTCAGACATCGAAATGTGTTGCAAGCAACACAGTCAAAACAATAGATTGATCAAACCTCCATCATCCTGCAATTGTGACAGCTCGATTGGATCCTCCATGCCCGAGCCATCCAATGTGAGAGGGAAAAGACAACATATGGAAATGAATGAAACTGATCACAACACCGCCATGATCAAACCTACATCATAACAACATAATGATCCTCGGCTAGATCCTCCATACCTGAGTGTTTCAGACAACATTTACAGACAAAATGGAAAGAAACAAGAAATTGACTTCTATTAACATCAAAGTTTCAAATCGATTATATAACCAGAGAACAACTATGGCATCACAAGCATTACAAAATTGGGAGCTCTGCTCAACCAAGGACCATTACCACATAACAAAATTCCATACATATACTCAAAAATTTCGTAAACAACAACAGAGGCGTGCTCGAGCTTCCATGGTGTTGTGTCTTCTCAGTCAAACGTGATCTAATCTCTGTTGGCCCCTTTGTGTCTCTTTGGTTAGACTGCTCATGCAGCTTTGTTGTCAGACGCAACCTCAAACTATCTAGGCTGACAGATTGCCTTCACAGTGAGGCCGTTCTAATTTTCCATTCATGGGGGAGACGATGTTTCAACCACCTCCCCGTCTTTCATAACTGCTTCATCAGGATCTGGATAGGCACAAACCTACTTGGCACCTGGAAGACATGGTGGCCTCTCCTTTGTCGCTTGGAGCTTCGTTGGATGTTTGCAGGGGAGATAGGCGGGCGGACGTGGATGGAGTTGACGAGGAATGGTGGACTTAGGATAAAGCACATGAAGTGGGTTTTTTAAGCCCCTTTCTTTGCATTTTGTCATCTAGAGGCCAAATCCAAGGAAAACATCCCCCTTACAAGGATATGTGTTAACACCTTCAACATCTACCGAACTAAAAGATCAGTTCTTCACCCAAGAACCTACCAGCTTAATGACTATATCACCCTTACACATTGTCTCCTAAAGCATGATGATATCAGGCCTAAGGCTCAAGAGGAGCCTTTCAAGGGAAAAGTTTTTAGGGGAGCCCCCAACCCCTCTACAATTGAAGGAGAGCATAATCATTTCGAGGGGGAGGAAGGGAACTCCTTTCTCTAAGGGCCCTTGAAATAGTTGATTGAGTACCTTTCCTGACCTCTA
>ML777334.1:774520-793781 GCA_009831015.1 Picea engelmannii | reverse complement strand
AGAGGAAAGGATAGGGGCCTTTATCGAGGAAGACATACTTTTTTTTCGACGGAGGAAGAGGCAAGCCTTCCACATCCACAAAAGAGTTGACCACATTTTCTGCTGACAAAGAGACAGAGGTTGGCTTACCATCCATGAAAACCTTTTCCACCTAAGTTTGTCTTCCAATAGTTTTCTTTGCATGCTAAACCTTAAATGGAGAATTTGTCAAGGGCATAACATTTGCACACTGCGCTTTCAATTAACCAATGTCATGGCATCCATGATAGTGAAATTGAAGCTTCCAATAATCAACACGTTGATGCCATTTCCTGTCGCCAAGCACAATGTTGATGCTACCGACCAACCCCTCCAGCACATCAACCTCCACTTGAACCCACACCCACTTGTGGTCTTTCTTAGAGGTCCAATTGGGCTCTAGACCCATAAAGGTCCTCAATTTGGTGCCAATCACTTCCAGTGCATCCCTCGACCAGAAAATCAAGGGTAATCTGGGAAGGATGGCCCAGGCTTTCATTCAAAAGATTATTTCTCGGATTGGATCGAAATCCATTGTCCAGAATTTCAACAGAAGACCCACCATACCCCATAAGCAACTCTTATTAAGGAGCGCATTGCAATTCGCTTCTGACTGCAAAAGAAAAGAATACCACCCCCTTGGTAAAACATGAGCTTCAGGTAAATATCATAAGACTGGCTTCCATTCCTTCATCATCCAATTCATAAAAGCTTTCATTCCTGTTGTATTTCCATTGAATCATCTGACTAATGTTTTACCAACATACTGGGATACCTATGAAACAAGTATATCCACCCCCACTGCCATTTTCACAGTACCATCCTTCTTTTGAATGCACCTCGAACTACACTTTTGACCCGAGGCCTCATAGTACTTAACCTCATATCCTCCAAAGTTCGCTTCTAAAACAGAAATGAAACCATTCTTGGGATGTGAAGGAGAATGCTCCTCATGACGATTAGAGAGCATAGAAGCATCCAGAGACTATTTCGAAGGAAACAAACCATTAGATCTGCGATACCCAAGGACAAAATTGCTTGTCGGATCCGACTCCGGGTACTTTCTATCTTCTACACGCTCGGGATCCAGGCTAGATTTGTCGCCCTCCGGTACGAATTCCACATGGGGACCAGGAGAAAGTGTTGCCCGAAGCTCAAGAAATTTGTCCTATGAAGGAAAGGCTCTGCCTAGCGTTGGATTGACCTCATAGTCCACTAGATCATCTCATGGCAAAGCATATGTCTACTCTAGCTTGATAGAACGTCGTCGAGGGGGAGAGCGAGGAAGGGAAGGAAGCGACAAGGACAAGAACGTTGGAAAAATAATTTGTGAGGACGGAGAAAGGACAAGGATGGGAACGGGGAGCGAAAAAAAAAACATAGGGAGGAAAAGGGCCCGAGGCCTTAAGGGCCGAAAAAAACCATTGCGTAACTAACCACAAAGGCCCCCCCAAAAACCACCATAAATAAAAATTGATTATTAATTTGATAAAAGTTAATTATACATAATTAGCACAGACATATAGTCCACACACATATAGCTTATGCATCTCTGCACAAGTATATCCCCGCACAACAAACACTTAGTAAATAAAATACATCTTCAACACAAACATGTAGTCCACACACATATAGCTTTTGCACCTCTTCACAGGTATATTCCCGCACAACGGACACTTAGTCTAATAATTATCAATGTTATCAATAATTGAATATCGTTATGCATATTCATGTGCTTAACAAAATAGTTTTTACGTGTATATGTATATTAAAATTAAAAATTAATTATTAATCTAATAAAAGATAATTATACATATTCAACACATACATATAGTCCACACAAATATAGCTTTTGCACCTCAACACATGTATATCCTCGCACAACGAACATTTATTAAATAAAATACATCTTCAACACAGACATATAGGTCACACACATATAGCTTCCACACCTCTGCACGGGTATATCCCTGCACAGATATATAAAAAATAAAGGTTAATTAAAAATGAAAGTTAATTATTAATTTAATAAAAGTTAATTATACATCTTCAACACAGGCATATAGTCTTCGTATATATAGCTTCCGCACCTCAACATTGGTATATCCCCGCACAACGAACACTTAGTAAATAAAATACATCTTCAACACAAACATATAGTCCACACACATATAGTTTCCTCACCTCCACACACGTATATCCCCGCACGACGAACACTTAGTGAATATAATACATAAAAAATGATGTAGTTATTTTTGTAAGTGATTGAAATGGGCGTAAAAGATATAAATTATGACTAAATTTTATAAGACACTATTTGATATTGATGTATGTTAGTTGGTGTAAAAAAGACTTTTAAATTTTTTTAATATAGATCTATACAAGTAATTAAAAGATTAATAAGTATTTATTAATTTAATAAAAGTTAATTATACATCTTCAATAGAGACATATAGTCTGCACACATATAGCTTCCGCACCTCCGCACATGTATATCCCCACACATCGAACACTTAGTCTAACAGTTTTTTTTTAACAAGAAAAGAAGATTTGTATTAAAAAAGTAGTGTAGGAACATCTACATAGTTCAGGTATTCATCATGTGCATGATATCCAAAATTATATATATAGGAGGCATATAACCAATTCCATAAATGCCTATTCAGGCTAGAGTTCCAAAATTTAACTACTATGAAAGTTGAAACCAGTAAACAGAGTTTCTTCAGTGCTAACATAAACTGAGCAGGAACCAGAAAAAGAACAAGAACCAGTCATTACGCCTGATGCTCGGTGTTTGGAGGACCAACACCTGACGAGCCCATCGCCCCTGCATCTTGATGAGGGATCATCCTGGTGACTTGCAACTCCAACCTTTCCATTCTGACTTCTAAATCCGCCATACGATCGCTAACCACCTGCACAGACAACGTGAGAGATTCTGAAGCATCCTCCTTGATTTGGATGAGGTCTTCATCCACCATGTCAAACCTTTTGCCACCTTTCGTGTCCAACTGGAGCAAGAATATTCTCTACGCTCTTAATTTCCTTTTCAATTCACGAATTTCCAATTCCAGCGGTGGGGGAGGATTGGCGGGAGCAGCAGACTCAGAGCTAGAAGCCATGAGGGGAGCCGATGATAATTCAGGAGGTGCTTGTAGATCCAGAGACCATGCAGAGGGAGCCAATATTACAGACTACCAATCGGAGGGGAGAATGCTAAACTGCAAGGAGGAGATTCGAAAACAACCCCTATATTACTTCCAAAAATAGCGTGATAGTCCATATTTCGGAGGGGAAATCTCACAAAAATGTCATGAGGGTGAGACATAGGCACATTATCAACCTGCTTATTAGACATAATGGCAACCTCGATCAGGATTACATAGAGTGACGAGGACTTGAGAGGAAGGAACCTTCGCGCATGAGTTTCATAAATAACTGAAATGATGCCACAAGCCGGTGTATGGTGAGGTGTGACGTCATGCTGCCTCCGGGCTTGACGACGTGACCACCTGAGAGTCGCCCCCCTCAAGCCATTAAGGGATTGGAAATAAGAATGTGTTAAGTTCCTAAATACCAGATCTACAAATATACTTCAATAATACCAAGAATAAACCATAAACCATTCACCATAAAATGAACACAAGAAATAGAGAAAACCCTTGAGGTAGGGTAACACCATATATTAATCCTTATGGAAGGATAAAACTCTTCAAGCAATCCTTGTTTGTACAATCACAATATTCTTCTCTCTACTTCATTACATTGCTTACACTTCTTTATATAACTATCTCTATCTCCTAGGAACCTTCTARAGAGTCTTCTCACATTTATTACATCAAACTACCATAGTGGGCCTTTATTAATATAGTGGACCTAGTCCACCTTACATTTAATGACCACATTCTCATATATTAAATGACTTCCACTAATAACACATAACTACATTYCCATTGGGTACCTCCCTAGGTATCCCATATTACCTCCCTAGGTATACTACATTCCATCCCCCTTCACATGTTTCGTCCTCGAAACATGAGAAGAAACCATACAATATGACCGACTAAGCAATGTAGCCRACTGGTACTAAGTACGACCATCCATCCATCCCAATGGAAGTCGAACATGATGTCTATATGTTGCCTTGCCACCMTGATCTTGCTCTGCATCAWGTCAGGGTTTCCATGGGATTGTTTTTGTATCTTGAGCTCTTCCAGTAGTGYYGATAGTCCTCCATGCATCTCTTGATTGGTTTCCTATCTGGTGCCCTGCTGGTGCATCAATGTGTTGATGCACACGCCCTTGCCTTGATGACTGTTGTGTTTCTATATGATGTGGATGACAATATACAACAACTGTAGTGATTTGTTATTTTTTCTTCAAATCTGCAACACTTTGTGCCTTTGAGTCAATGACCTCCTTGGCTTCATGATTATGTCCTTCTTGTAGTTTTGCTTCATCTCCTTCTGTAGAATCTGGCTCTGATTCAACTTCAGACTTGACAATAACTTCTTTGCTAGCTTGCATGGGCCCATCTTTGTTACTGAGAGACACATCCTACAATGTAATTTTCTTTTTCTTGTACCACAACTTCAAAAAATTATTTTTCACATTAATATTAATGGTACCCACTGATTCTATCCAAGGATATCCCAAAACAATATCCACTTCATCCATATCCATAGCATAAAAATCTAAATGCAACACATATTTATCCATGGTAAACTTCAAATCTTTAAAAATTTGAACATTTTCACCCTCAACCTATGTGATTTGAATATTCTTTACTGGAACTTGGAATCTATTAACCAACTGAACATTGATAAAATTATGCATGCAACTAGGGTTAATAGAAACAATGTTATTTTCTTTATGAATACAACCATGAACCTGTAATATAGATTTGTTACAATCAAATGAATAGATTGGAGAGTGTCATCATCTCCTTATAATCAAACGATTTCCACCAAATGGCAGCATCACCTTGCAATTTGAGATCTACCCAATGGGTCCAATTCTCTTCCCATGATGACTTTCTTTATTTAATGAATGATTCAATACCAGGGCAATCACATTTTCCTGTAAAATACATCTTGCTATGAAAAACACAAAAAATAGAACAATAAGTTATGACAGAAAATCGCGGCGTTTTCCGGAAAAACCCTGTTGAATTTAAAATGCTCATAACTTTACTTCTCAAACTCTGTTTCGGCTAATTTTTTTTTGAAGTTGGGTATTTTTCCGAGAGGAATTCAAATACCCAATTTTTTTTTCCAAATTAAGCTCGTAAAGCTTCATATCTAAACCTGAAGTGCACTGCCGTTTTTTTCTTCCCTAGAAAAAATTCTACAAAAAGAGAAAAAAAAAGTATTCCCTTCTTTGGCCAAGGAAAGTGCTCCAATACCAATTGTTAAGTTCCTAAATACCATATCTGCAAATATACTTCAATAATACTAAGAATAAACCATAAACCATTCACCATGACATGAACACAAGAAATAGAGAAAACCCTTGAGGTAGGGTAACACCATATATTAATCCTTATGGAAGGATAAAACTCAAGCAATCCTTGCTTGTACAATCACAATATTCTTCACTCTACTTCATTACATTGCTTACACTTATTTATATAGCTCTCTCTATCTCCTAGGAACCTTCTAGAGAGCCTTCTCACATTTATTACATCCAACTACCATAGTGGGCTTTTATTAATATAGTGGACCTAGTCCACCTTACATTTAATGACCACATTCTCATATATTAAATGACTTCTACTAATAACACATAACTACATTCCCATTGGGTACCTCCCTAGGTACCCCATATTACCTCCCTAGGTATACTACATTTCTATTTTGTGGGTTTTTTCATGACGACTGTGGGATTGAAGAGTTCATAGGGTGCTCAGATGGTTATTTCCTCTCAAACCCTCAATGAAATTCCACAAATTACTGAAGCATTCAAATCTCAATTGTATGACACATTGAATGTCAAATTGGATGGCCTCACAAACTACCTCAATGATAGTTTTTGTAGTATTCAAGATTCATTGGAAAGCATGCAGGAGAGATTTCTTATGGCAAACATCAGGGATGAATATAATCGAGAAATCTATGCTTGGTATGATTTGGAGGCCGATTGCGATGATTGGTATATGGATAGTTGTCATTTATGGGATGACAACCACTTCCATATTTTATTTGATAACTCTAATTCACCTTCTGTAGAGAGTATCAATGTGACAAATCGGGAGCCAATGATTATTACCAACGTCCATCCTGCATATTCTACAGTGATATTATTCCTTCCAGATTCTGCTACGCCCATTTTCCACTATGTGGATGGATCTTCTTATTTGGATCCACATGACAGGCATCAGTCTTTGGAGCATCATTTCCAGTTAGTTATTGGGTGCCGATATCTTCCATGTGGGGTTCACATGAGCAATTGGACATGGGACCCTGGTTTACAATGGCAGTTGGACTACTTCAGCATGGTGGTTTTCCTTTCTACATGGGACCTTGGTTCTCCAGTCTTCTTCAACATTATGGTCCACAATTATCCATGGGACCCTGGTATATGATTGTATATCAAGCGTTGAGGACAACACTTTCATAAGGGGGATGGAATGTAAGGTAGCTAGAGAGGTAGTGGGGGGGCCCAAAGGGCCCATAGTGATAATAGTGGAGGCCATTCAATGTAAAGTGGACTAGGTCCACTATATTAGTAAATAAGGCCCACTATGGTAGTTAGATATAATAAATGGATAGTTAGATATAATAAATGTAAGAGGACTTCTTAGAAGGTTCTACCTCTAGAAGATTCCTCCTCTAGAATGTTCTAAGGTGATGGTAGCACTATATAAAGGGGTTCACGCAATGTAATGGGATATGAAGAGAGTATTGTATTTGGAGCTGAAGCTCATTAGGCGGTTTCCCCCTCGAAGAGGCAAGTGAACATGAGAGGATCCCTTCCATAATAGGATCCATTGTATGGTGTTGCCCTGCCTCAAGGGTTTGGTAATAATAAAGTGTGGTTTCTTCTATCTTGCTTTGTGGATCTATTGTGTATTCAATATTTGTGGTGATTATATTTGTAGATCTATTCAGGTTCTTAACAAAATGTGGTCTCATTAAGTGAGAAAAGTCCCTTGCCTAAGGGGATGGAAGATTTTGCTGCCTTATCGGCTTCTCCATTCAAGTGTCGAAGGACATGGAAAAAATCGATCTTTTGAAAGGATTTAGTGAGCCTCTAGATTTTCTTGAATGTTTGCCGAATTTTCATTTGTTTTGGCAATGAATTAGTTACCAAGGCCTAGATTAGAAACCGAGAGTCTCTTATCACCGTGATTTCATTAATGCCATGCTCCCGGGCTTAGTTAAGGCCTTTCCAGGGACCCAAAGCTTCTGCCATGTTGTTGGTGTCTTCCCCTAGTCCCTAAGAAAATACCCATTCTTGAACTTCAACGGGGCCATAGAGCACCCCTCCCACTACTGCCTCCCCTAACACTTAGTCTAATAGTTATCAATGTTATCAATAATAGAATATTATTATGCATGTGCATATGTTTAACAAAATGTTTCTTACGTATATACGCATATTAAAAAAATTATACATCTTCAGCATAAACATATTGTCCGCATAGATATAGCTTCCAGACCTCCGCACATGTATATCCCCACACAACAAACACTTAGTAAAAAAAATGCATCTTCGCAACAGACATATAGTCTGCACACAAACAGTTTATGTACCTCCCCATAGGTATATCCCCGCACAACAAACACTTAGACTAATAGTTATCAATATTATCAATAATATAATATTGTTATGCATATGCTAATGCTTAACAAAATGTTTTTTTACATATACATATATTAAAAATAAAAGTTGATTGTTAATTTAATAAAAGTTAATTATACATCTTCAACACATACATATAATCCGCACAAATATAACTTTCGCACCTCCACACAGGTATATCCCCGCACAACGAACATTTAGCAAATAAAATGCATCTTTAACACACACATATAGCTTCTGCACCTCCACACAGATATTTGATAATGTTGTATGTTAGTTGGTATAAAAATATTTTTTTAATATAGTCCTATACAAATAATTAAAATATTAATAACTATTAATTAATTTAATAAAAGTTAATTATACATCTTCAACACATATATATAATTCACACACATATAACTTTCGTACCTCCGCACATGTATATTCCAACACAACAAACACTTTATAACATAGTATTTGATATCGATGTCTGTTAGTTGGTGTAAATTTTTTTTTTTAAATTTTTCAAAATAGTTCTATACAAATAATTAAAAGATTAATAATTATTTATTAATTTAATGAAAGTTAATTATACATCTTCAGTACAAATATACAGTATGCACACATTTCACTTCCGCACCTCCACATAGGTATATCCCCGCACAACGAACACTTAGTAAATACAATACATAAAAAATGATGGAGTTATTTTTATGAGCGATTGAAATGGGCGTAAATGATAGAAATTATGGCTAAATTTTATAACAAAGTATTTGATATTGATGTCTCTTAGTTGGTGTAAAAAAAGGATTAATTTTTTCAATGTAGTGTCATACAAATAATTAAAAGATTAAAAATTATTTATTAATTTAATAAAAGTTAATTATGCATCTTCAGCACAAACATATAATTCACACACATATAGCTTTCATACCTTCGCACAGGTATATCCCCGCACAATGAACATTTTATAACATAGTATTTGAGATTTTTTTTTTTACAAAAACTAGAGAAAATTTTATTAATAAAA
The DNA here is from genome assembly GCA_009831015.1 of Picea engelmannii. Classification (NCBI taxonomy): domain Eukaryota; kingdom Viridiplantae; phylum Streptophyta; class Pinopsida; order Pinales; family Pinaceae; genus Picea; species Picea engelmannii. Next base: position 784,948 of record ML777334.1, on the reverse strand, counting down.
AAGCGCGATCGAAGTCGCTGGGTACATAGAATAGTGTTGGTAAAGAAGAAAATCCAGCAACATATAATTGTCGATTACAATAAAATAGTCATTATTCCTATAATGCTTATCATGTTATACTGTGTCCAAAAACTTTAACATTAAAAAACATTTTCCCTGCACATTACATAGATTTGCAAAATTCTGACAAGATATACTACTTTTCTTTTTTGATGAATTCTTCATCTGTTGGTGGCACCAGAGCCACATTCAGATCGGGTAAAATCATTCTCTCACTGTTCTCTGGTCTGCTATGTTCTACTCCATTTTGATTCTGGACTAAAAGCTCTGAAGATGACTCACTCACATCTAATTTTGTTTACATCGACTTCCCCTGTCTACGAAGGAAGTCCACTTCGTCCTGGAGTTGTCTAATGAGTATTCTGTGTTGTGCCAACATTTCCAGGGAAAAGGAGAGGGTCAAACTATGTAAGTCTACTTTGAGAAAAAATTGGTGGGTGAAGGTAAAGTTATCCTCCACCAACTCCTCATCTTCATGCACCCGAGCTTGCTAAGGAGCTTTCCCGTGTGCCATGATGAGAGACGAAATGCAAGGGTCAAAATCTATAAAAGTTTGAGTCATCACCAACATGTGACCAATTAAGCTTGCCAAAAACCTCCTTCGAGTCCAGGAGGCGGGAGAGAAGAGGTAAATTTCAACACATGCTTTGAATTTATAGACAGTGGTATTTGGCGACGACAATGAATTTGACAGGAGCACAGCCAAAATAAAAAGGAAACCAGAGTAACTGACCAAGAATATGTCCCAATTGAAGTGCAGGATGTCAATAGGGAGCAAAGGGATATGAACTCCTTCACCAAGCTGATTTACATTCTTCATAATTGAACTCTGCACCTCAATTAAATCGTGCCTCTCTAAGATTTATTCCAAACACTGAAGCAACTGTGGTGGAGAATTTGGTTCTCCACCAGACCACCAGGTACCCAAATTTACATTTTCTTAGGGGAATTCATTGAGTTTCAGTAAACAGACCGAGAGATGGAATTTTCGCCCAAGTGATAGAGGCTTCTTGATACTAGCCAACATCGACATTCTCCCAATCTTAATAGGACCTCGAACAACAGGGATGCAGATCTTCCCACAAACCAAAGGTCCTGATGGGGCTATCGTGGCCTATACTTTATGGGTTTCCGCACTTCCTTTTATGATTACAACCTTTTCATACTTCATCAAATCCATTAATGCTTGGGCTGACATGATGTTGTGAAGTACATAATGTTGAGAAATACAACAAGGGTAAGAATTCAAAGAATGTTTGCACATCATCATGGATGGGATTGGTTCCAAGTGCGACCTGCACATCCCCATGAGCCAAGAGATGATGGGAGTACTGGATCACCATTCATGTTTATATCTATCCCCGCTTTACATGAAAATTCCATGTGTCATCCTTTGTTTGTCATGGGCCAATCTGACTCTATTTTAATTTGGGGTCTTTTCCATTAGGGAGGGGCTATGAATAGGACAATCCCTTGGACTTTCAAGGATTTAGGGACCATTTCGATTGCCTGGTTAGCCATTATGTCGACTTCTTAGTTGTTTCCTCTCAGTATATGATATAAATTAGCTTGAATGGAGGACAATAGTTCCTTTGTTCGATCGATAATTATCTGGAGCTTGGTGTCTTTAGGACTGATTCCCAGAACAAAAAAATGGATGATGTTTTTTGAGTTAGATACTATTGTGATACACTTCAGCTGTTGCTCCTATGCTAACAAAATCCCCTGATAAATCACATAGGATTCGACCATATTGTTGGTAGTGTTGCCCAAGTTCCAGGAGAAGTCTAGCAAACAATTTCCTCTAGGGATACACAACACCCTTTCTGCACCTACCTCCCCTAACATAGTATTTGATGTCGATGTCTGTTAGTTGGTGTACAAATGATTTTGATTTTTTTTCAATATAGTTCTATACAAAATAATTAAAAGATTAATAATTTCAGTGTTGATCGGATTAGCCGCAATTTTGTCAATAGACTGTCGACGTTTTGGATCCAAATCAGGATCCATATTCAGAACAATGAGTCTGGGTTAAAATGAAGGGAAGAGATGGTATTTAAATACTGGAAATGTGGGAAAAAACTAGGTGTCGTCTAAGTTGAAATATTAAGATTAATTCTTTTAAGTTTTATTAAGGTTTCATATTTTGGTTTATTTTAGGGTTTTTTATTAAATTATTTTATTATTTTTTATCTTAAAAGTAATAGATTTAGGTATTGTATTAAGGAAGTATCAGGGTTTAATTATTGGTTATTTAAGTTTTTTTTTAATGTTTTTTTATCTTTAAAATTGATTGATATAGGTATTGTATTAATGAAGTAGCAGGGTTTAATTATTGGTTATTTATTAAGTTTTTTTGTTTTTTCATTATGTTATTGAGGGGTATATTCTAAATATTAATTAATTAAAGTTAATTTTTTTTTAATTTTTAATCAATTATGTTCTAGGTTCTAAGTTATTTGAAGAGTGTAACTCAGTTATTTTTATATTAGGTCAATATTAATATTTAATGTTACAAATATGATTTTTATATTCTTTAATTTGTTTATTTAATAAGTGTTTTTATTAGGGTGGGATTTATAATTAGGCGGGGTTATTAATGAAAAAATTAATTAATTAATAGTATTTCCATTGTTTAAATAATTATCAATGATTATTGTTGTTTTTATGGATTAAAGGGAACCAATTTTTGCTTAGTTCTAACCCATTATCTCTATTTAGGTTACTAGGATGTTTTTGGATTTCAATAGTATGAGATCCGTCAAAGACAAACTTGATCCTCACATTGGCAAAGGAATCTACAAAATAGAGTGCTCATGCAGAAAATGCTACATCGGTGAAACTGGTCGCTCCTTCTAGATTAGGATAAAAGAGCATGGAGCTGACGATAAGAATGAACGCATCCGCACCTCTGCCCTAGTTGAACACTCCCTTAAAACAAGACACCATGTTCACCTAGAAGACACCAAAATCCTCGCCAAAGAAAATCACCTCTTTAAACGACATATTAGAGAAGCTATTGAAATCCGAAAACATCCTAGTAACCTAAACAAAGATAGTGGATTAGAACTAAGCGAAAACTGGTTCCCTTTAATCCATAAAAACAACAATAATCATTGATAATTATTTAAACAATGGAAATACTATTAATTAATTATTTTTTTCATTAATAACCCCTCCTAGTTATAAATCCCACCCCAATAAAAACACTTATTAAATAAACAAATTAAAGAATATTAAAATCATATTTTTAACATTAAATATTAATATTGACCTAATTTAAAGATAACTTAATTATACTCTTCAAATAACTTAGAACCTAGAACATTTGTAACTTTAATTAATTAATATTTAGAATATACTCCTCAATAACATAATGAAAAAACAAAAAACTTAATAAATAACCAATAATTAAACCCTATTACTTCATTAATACAATACCTGTATCAATTAAAAAAACTTAAATAACCAATAATTAAACCCCAATACTTCCTTAATACAATACCCAAATCTATTACTTTTAAGATAAAAAATAATAAAATAGTTTAATAAAAAACCCTAAAATAAACCAAAATATGAAACCCTTATAAAACTTAAAAGAATTAATCTTACTATTTAAACTTAGCCGACACCTAATTTTTTCCCATACTTCCAGTATTTAAATACCAGCTCTTCTCTTCATTTTAACCCAGGCTCATTGTCCTGAAGATGGATCCTGATTTGGATCTGAAACGTCGATAATCTATTGACAAAACTGTGGCTAATCCGATCAACATTGAAAATCCAAACCACGGAAATCTTATTAATCAGATGAATAATTATTTATTAATTTAATAAAAGTTAATTATACATCTTTTACACAGATATACATTATGCACACATTTAGCTTCCGCACCTTCGCATAGGTATATCCCCGCACAACGAACACTTAGTAAATAAAATACATAAAAAATGATGGAGTTATTTTTATGAGTGATTGAAATGGGCGTAAATGATAAAAATTATGGCTAACTTTTATAACAAAGTATTTGATATTGATTTTTTTCCACGGAAAAAGGATAATTCTATTCATTCGAAGATAACCAAATTACATTGTGGAGGTGCATGAAGCACGACCCAATCATGGGTAGAAATATCCCAAAGGGACAAAAAAGCTGGCTGGTAAGACATAAAGAAAATATAGAAACAAGAACTGGGAAAAAACCCCAAATAGGCTGGAAAACCTGGGTCAATAGATCTCGTCACAGAAATAACCCCAAAAATGCAATCCCAACAAACCCTAGTGGGTAGATGGACCATGTTAGAGTGGTATGAAAACCCTCACATCAACATAACCAAATAACAACAACGTCGATGGAGACCTCGACCAACAACAATAAGACTAGAAGCTGAACACCCTCTTAAAGGATCTCAAAGTGCCAGACTACAACATCGCATGCCCAAGATAGGACCTCAAAGCTCTGGAACAACCCCCGCTAGATAGGAGTAAAAAAAACATCGATATCCACCAATAGGAGCCGTATTTGGGCATACATAAAACCCTAAACAAACCATAGAAACCAGAGAGCGGAACCACAAACTAGGAGTGGAATAAAGCAGAAGAACCAAGCCCCAAGTCCCAACCCCAGATCTACACACCCACGAAGGTTGAACCACCACAAGTAGAATAAACTATAGAAAAAACCTCTAGAGACCAAAGTCGATAGATGACACACAACATACCTCCAAAGAGAACCCAAAAGCAGGACAAACTAGGTCTGAGAGGCATTGAATCCTCTCCAGAATAAGAGAGGGACCAAAAACTCCAAACCCTGGCCAAAAAAAGTGTGAGACTCAACACTCAAGCTTTGAAACCAGTAGTGTGAAGCCCATGGAATGCATCAAACTCTAACAGCGACCTCGATACTAGAGAGGGAGGTCGGATGGAGATACCACATACGTTGGCATGAGAGTAGAGGAAACCTCTTTGAGAAATACACAGATCTGAGAAAAGAGCACTGGGAAGTCAGATCTGAGAAAAGAGCACTGGGAAGTGCCCCCACAAACACACCCACAAGCATACTGCAACCCTAAATGGAGGTTGCAAGCATCGAAACCGCATCACCAACCAAAGCAAGGACAGATCCAGGCAAAAAGACTTGATCTGAGCAAAGCAAGAGGTCCAGGGCAAAGACATTGCATCACCAGGAGAAACTGCAGCCTTAAACGACGAACCACCACCTCCTTCTAGAGAGTAGCCTGATCTGCGCTCGAAGATAGACTCTGTATCATGGGAAAAACGTTGTGGAGAAGTTGGCTTTAGGGCGAAAGAGTTCGCTAGGAAAATCCATGCTCGAGCATCAGAAGAGAAAGGTATAGCGAGGGGTCTGCGGCCAGGGAAAACCTAGCCACAGACCCCAACCTCCGAATTTTTCCTTCCCCAATTATTATTGTTATTATGACCAAGTATTTGATATTGATGTCTGTTAGTTGGTGTAATTTTTTTTTTTTTTTTTTTAATATAGTCTCATACAAATAATTAAAAGATTAATACTTATTTATTAATTTAATAAAAATTAATTATACATCTTCAACACAGACATATAGTTCACACACATATAGTTTCCGCAACTCCGCATAGGTATATCCCCGCACAACGAACACTTAGTTTAATAGTTATCGATGTTATCAATAATAGAATATTGTTATGCATATGTTAACCAAAATGTTTTTTAGGTATATACGTTAATAAAAGTTAATTGTACATCTTCAACACATACATATAGTCCGTACATATAAAGCTTTACCATCTCCGCACATCTAATCCCCGCATAATGAACACTTAGTAAATGAAATACATATTCATAACAGAGATATAGTCCACACAAAAATACATTTTCATAACAGAGATATAGTCCACACACATATGTCTTCCACACATATCCACATGTATATCTCAGCACAACGAACACTTAGTCTAATAGCTATCAATGTTAACTATAATAGGATATTGTTATGCATATGCATATGCATATGCTTAACAAAATGTTTTTTACGTATATTAAAAATAAAAGTTAATTATACATCTTCAACACAGACATATAGTCTGCACAGATGTAGCTTCTGCACCTCCGCTCATGTATATCCCCGCACAACGAACACTTAGTAAATACAATACATCTTCGACACATACACATAGTCCGCACACATATAGCTTCTGCATCGCTTCACATGTATATCTCTGCATAGCTATTTGATAATGATGTTTGTTAGTTGGTGTAAAACAATTTTTTTAATTTTTTTAATATAGTCCTATACAAATAATTAAAAGACTATTAATTATTTATTAATTTAATAAAAGTTAATTATACATCTTCATCGCATACATATAGTTTATGCACCTCCGTGTTGGTATATTCTTGCATAGTGAACACTTTATAATATAGTGTTCGATATTGATGTTTGTTAATTGGTGTAAAAACTTTTTTTTAATTATTTTTAATATAGTCCTATACAAATTAAAAGATTAATAACTATTTATTAATTTAATAAAAGTTAATTAGTAATTTAATAAAAGTTAATTATATATCTTCAACACAGACATATAGTCTGCACACATATAGAGATTTTGTACCTTCGCACACGTATATCCCCGCACAACGAACACTTAGCCTAATAGTTATCATTTTTATCAATAATAGAATATTGTTATGCATATGAATATTTTTAGCAAAATGTTTTTTTTTTTTTTTATGTATATACCTATATAAAAAATAAAGTTAATTATTAATAGTTAATTATACATCTTCAGCAAAAACATATAGTCCGCATAGATATAACTTTTGCACATTTGCACAAGTATATCCCCGCACAACGAACACTTAGTAAATAAAATACATCTTCAACACAAACATATAGTCTGCACACATATAACTTCCACACATCTACACATCTATATCCCCACACAACTATTTGATAATGATGTCTGTTTTTTCCAATAGGAAAATTTCCCAATTATATATATTTATATAATTTGTGCTCTTTACCAGAGTATTACAGTCTCACAATGTTACTAGAATGTCATACTTTCACCAATGGTTGTCTTTCGATCAGCATGGGGTGAAAGTCAAGTTCAAAAGGAGGAGAAGATACAGAGAAGTTCATGCCGCTGTTGCGAAATGTCAATAGAAGTTACCAAGAATGAGGAGGAAGAGGATGTGAAGAATGAGCCTGTTGATCAGATATTTGCCCAGCTTTACATCTAGAAATCCTATTAAGGATGTTGAAATGTTTGATCTTAGAGAAGGGATAGAAAGACCCGGGGGGGGGGGCTCATGTCCTTCTATCCAAAGATTATATGAAATGACTCCGGCTTTAAGAGCAGTGCCTTTGATAGTTGATCCACGGAATTGTTGTACTCGCGATGAATATGTGTAAAGCTGAGTTTATTGAAGGTGGACTATAGTTGTCTAATTCTATCTTTCTAGGCTAATAGTGAGACTACTTGTAGTTCTCCCCTACTGCTCAACCACTCAATAACGATTCTAGAGTCTCAAAGGACCTGTAGGGTATCTAAATGGAGTTTATATGCCATAAATAATGTGGCCCAGGCACCCAAAAGTTCTGCCCTAGTATTGGTGCCCAGGCCACAGTTGAAGGTCCACTTATAGTAAGTACTTTGTGATATTTTGATTTGACCTCCAGCTCCACTCTGAAATCCATTTGTTGAAGATGTGCCATCGAACCAACCTGTGATAGTATCTTCAAGCTCAGGTACCTGCTTAGTTCTGTGTAGTGATGTCTTTTTATCATGTGCATCCAACCAGGTATAGTAATGCCCAATAACTTTTGAGGTTGTTGCAATTGTCGATGGAGTCATATTTTAAAAAATTGAGGAATTTCTAACTAGCTAGACAGTCTAGCAAATTAAAGAGGGGAGGTGAGTATGTAAGCGCTCTTTTTGTGTCCTAGAAATGAGGCAGTCTTCGAGCTTTGTCCCTTCCCAATTGGTGTCAAGTTTAATCACCAGAGCGATTTTCTACCATGCCTGCTTAGTGAATTGGTAGTTGATGAAGAGATGATCAACTATTTCTGAATCATGATGGCAGAGGCAACAAATGTTTGGGCCAGACCAACCCTTTCTTAATAAGTTGTCCCAAGTATTTAATTTATTTTCTGTCAATATCCAAAAGAAAAGCTTAATCTTTTGAGGGATACGCCAGGCTTAGAATCTATTCTTCCATCCACTAGTGTTATTGGGCCAAAATCATATTGGCAGTTGCAGCGTAAATGTTTTGTGCAGAAATTTGGCTTGATTTATTGCCCCCTGACCAATGAGGCGAATTTGCTGAGTTCGTGAGGGACAAACATAATTTCTTCCATTCGCACGTTTGATCCGGATTGAGGCCAAGGGTAATGCTACTGATCCATGAGTCGGGGAGGGCATTCGGTCTGGAGGTGGCTCTGATTTGGAATAAAAACCAAATGTTTTTTGAATGGAGAGTGGATAACATATGCTTAGATAAAGAAGTAGATCCGTCCATGCCTAGAATGTTATCTTGCCCAAGAAGGATGGTATGTCCGGAGCCAGGACGCCAGTAGAGATGAGAGGAGATTAGATGTTTGGCTTTTGATAAATATCTCTAGAAAAGTGAGGCCGCGCTGGGGTTGTTCGTCTCTGTAGACATCCAATTTTTAACTATGTATTAGTTAAGATATTTTTCCAAAATTACTGAGTGCCAGATACCTGGTCTAGTCAGTGCACGCCAAAGAGATGTGGCCATGAGGGCTTGACTGAATAGAAGAGGATTCTGAATCCCCCATCCTCCCTTTCTTTTTGGTTTAGCCAATGTGTGCCAACTACAGAGATGTTGTCGAGTGTGGTTAGAACAGCCAGACCAAAGGAATTTGAACATCATCTTGCGAAGTTTAGTGAGGACTGAGGCGGGGATGGTAACCAGAGCCATCCAATACACTGCCTGACCTTCAAGTACAACTTTTAACAAAGTAAAACGACCTCCAATTGATAGCCACCTCGAGCACCAGTGTTCGATTCTTGTTTCCACTTTGATGAGGAGCCAGTTCCAGTCAGAGGGCTTATATGAGTCAGGTTTTAAATAATAGCCCAGATATTTGAATCCCAAGGAAAGAGGGGAAAAGGAGTAGGGAAAAATGTCTTTGATTTGTTCCAGAACTGTGCTATGAAGTTTGGAAAAATGAAAAGTGGACTTGTGCCAGTTTATAGAAAGACCTGTATCGCTGTAGAAAATGTGCAGTATCTCCTTAATTTCTATCCATTCCTGAAGTGTGCCCTTTTTTAAGATGAGGACATCATCAGCAAATAAGAGATGGAGGATCTTAATTCTCCTGGATATCAATAATCCAAAAATCTTACCTTCAGGTTGGGCAGATTTAAGAAGGAGGCTCAAGGCTTCCATTGTCAGGATGAAGAGTAGGGGTGAAAGGGGGCAACCCTGCCTCAGACCTTTGCCCATGCGGAAGAAGGAGGAGGATTCTCCATTGATCAAGATGGCTAGGCTTGCACTGGTAACACAACTCATAATCCACTTTATCATGTGTTGGTTGAAGCCTGTCTGTGCCAGGATCAATCTAAGGAAATCCCAGTCGATGCAATTGAAGGCCTTTTTGAGATCTAATTTGAGGATGAGTGCTTTGGATTTATTAGATTTGATATTGTGTAAGCACTCCTGAGTTGTGCCAATGGCTTCAGTGATTTGACGACCTTTTAGAAATCCCAACTGCTAAATTGAAAGGGAGCGTGAGAGGATGGACTTGATCATGTTGGCGATAATTTTAGAAATAAGTTTGTAGGAAAGATTGCAGAGGGAAATTGATCTGAAGTCTCCAAAGGTGGAAGGGTCATCAATTTTAGGGATAAGGGTGAGGAAGGTCAAGTTTATGGCACCATTAACTTTGCCTCGAATTCTGTTGTCCTCCACCAGCTCCAGAAGGTTCGGTCCAACCAAATCGAAAAAACGCAAGTAGAATTCTACCATCCAACCATCTGGGCCTGGACTTTTGTCTTTGGCGAAAGAGTTTAGAGCAGATGAGATCTCCTGTAGAGTGCAAGGTTGATCCAGAGATAATGTATCTTCTGTTAGTGGGTGTAAAAACGATTTTTAAATTTTTTTAATATAGTTCTATACAAATAATTAAAAGATTAATAATTATTTATTAAGTTAATAAAATTTGATTATTAATTTAATAAAAGTTAATTATACAGCTTCAGTACAAACATACAGTCTGCACACATATAACTTTTGCATGCATATGCTTACAAAATGTTTTTTTACGTATATATGTATATTACAAATAAAAGTTAATTATTAATTTAATAAAAGTTAATTACACACTTTTAGCACACAC
>ML777334.1:762163-772924 GCA_009831015.1 Picea engelmannii | reverse complement strand
GTTAGTTGGTGTAAAAACGATTTTTAAATTTTTTTAATATAGTTCTATACAAATAATTAAAAGATTAATAATTATTTATTAAGTTAATAAAATTTGATTATTAATTTAATAAAAGTTAATTATACAGCTTCAGTACAAACATATAGTCTGCACACATATAACTTTTGCATGCATATGCTTACAAAATGTTTTTTTACATATATATGTATATTACAAATAAAAGTTAATTATTAATTTAATAGAAGTTAATTACACACTTCTAGCACACACATATAGTCTACACAGAGATAGCTTTGACATCCCTGCACATATATATCCCCACACATCTAACGCTTAATAAATAAAATACATCTTCAACACAGACATGTAGTTTTTGCACCTCCCCACAGGTATATAACCACACAACGAACACTTGGTCTAATAGTTATCAATGTTATCAATAATAGAATATTGTTATGCATATGCATATGCTTAACAAATTGTTTTGTTTTTTTTATGTATATACTTATATTAAAATTAAAATTTAATTATTAATTTAATAAAAGTTAATTATACATCTTCAACATAGACATATAGTCCGCACAGATATAGCTTTAACACCTCCACACAGGGATATCCTCGCACAACGAACACTTAGTAAATACAATACATCTTCAACACAGACATATATAGCTTATGCACTTTTGCATTCATATATCCCTGCACAACTATTTGATAACGATGTCTATTAGTTGGTGTAAAAATGTTTTTTATTTATTTATTTAATATAGTCCTATACAAATAATTAAAAGATTAATAATTATTTATTAATTTAATAAAAGTTAATTATTAATTTAATAAAAGTTAATTATACATCTTTAGGACAATGGACACTTAGTAAATAAATACACCCGTTTTGTACTCATACATCGAAACTTTGAGACTCATACATGCATCTGTTTTGCACTCGTACATGCACTCGTTCCAACCATCCTCTACAACTATGTAATTAAATTGCTTATTAAATTCTCATACATGCACCAGTTTTGCATCCACACATGCACATGTTTCAACCATTCACTAAACGTGTGGAATTAAATTGCATATGAAATTCTCGTCGTCGCTTTGGCAATAAGATGTTGATTTGAAGAACCAATTAGAAGTCAGGAAAAAAAATTGAATCACTTGCAACAAAGTTAAATTATGGAAAAAAGCATGAAATTATTTGTCAACGTAAAAACAAAATTGTGGTCAACACAAAACAGATTGTTATAGTTTGAGTCCCGCGACAAGGACTATTAAGTGTAATCAAAATAATAAACATGATTAGATGTGAAGTTCAATATACAATTATCCTTAGGAAATTCCAACAAAATAGCTTCTTGCAACATCAATAAGTTGTGGAATCACACTTGTGGTGTTGGCATTACCAACACGAATGACATTCCCAACCTTAACTAGTGCAACTATCATGACCTTTACCTATTCCACTCCATCCTTGAGTTTTCTAAACATGTCATTAAAATTATATCAATAATTCCTTTTGCATTCTCATTGAAATAAATTTCAATATAGGAAGGAAATGGAAATTGTAAATCAAACTTTTCTAGACACTAGTCACAATTAAGGAATTTTTTTATTATGTACCAGGTTTTCATTGTTAAAGTAACAATCCAACTTGAGATTTAGAAACCCCAGGACCTACAATCTTAGAAATTGCATTGACACCTCCTTCCAAGGTATTCACTACCTCTTTGTTATGGTTGCTCACTCCGTAGGGGGAGATGCCTCTCCCCCTCCTCCTCCGCCTCCTCCAAACATCAAAGCCTTTTGTGCCCTGGTAGCCTTGGCCCCAAAATCCAACAACGCGACAGCCTCAGTAAAGAAGTTAGACGAGATCCCTAAGGTCCCAATCCACGCCTCCTCATCCCTGAATTTGGCTTTGCGTTTTGCTATGAATGGTCTTGTTGGGCAATTTACAGGGATCCAACCATCCCCACGAGTACTTTCTAGTTGGATGGATCAAAGGTGGAAACCCCTCATTAAAGGTAAGGTTTCCTCTTCTTTCTGTGGTAAGGGTTTTTTCGTGTTCTTGTTTGAATTCAAATATGATCAAGATTTGATCTTTCCTAGTGCCCCGTATTTTATGGGCTCAAGAGGAATGCATTTGAATAGTTGGACTCCTGATTTTAGTCATGAGAATTACATCTCCTCAGTAGTCCCAATTTGGTTCAGGCTTCCTTTCCTCCCTTATCATTGTTGGACGAATGAGACTATTCACAATATTGGAAATACCCTAGGAAGGTATATTGATCGAGTCGAACCACGAGAAGGATAACATGTTTGTGCAAGGATTTGTGTAGAAGTAGATCTAGAAAAGGGTCTGTTTGAAGCCATCCAACTAACCCTAGATGACTGGACTCATATCCAACAGGTGAACTATGAACAACTTCCTTTCAAATGTAAAGCATGCCATGAATATGAACATTTCACCAAATCCCACCCTAAAGCTCAAACAAGGCCGCAATCGCAGGAAGAACAAGAATAGTGACAAACTCAAAAATGAAAGAGGGGATTGGGTGGTTCTGGTCTGATGCCTCCCGCTCCCCCTCGGGATTAGCCGATGTTTAGGCCATTTGTGGTTCCTCCCACTTCTCAGGGTAGGGGAAGTGTTCCAGAATCCAATAGTAATAGATATGTGGCCCTCACAAATCTAGAGGAAGCATCAGAAGAAACACAAGAAAATATAATAGTGGATTTGAAAATCCCACCCCATGATCTCGGGTATCCCCAAAGTGGGAGGAAATCCTTGATGGTAGCAGCTCCAAGAAAGGCATCGGTCTCAGATATGGGCACGAGCTCCAGATATGGAATCCATGTTATATTGGAGGAAGAATCACATGATGAATCCGATGAGGATTCATGTAGAGAAACAAAAGCTCGTGTTTTAATCAAGAAGCTAGCTCGAAAGTCTAGATGTAAGAAAAGACAAGAAGTAGCAGACAAGGAGAAGGAATTGGGATTTTTATAGCACAAGTTGTAGGTAGGGCAAAGCCTGACACAACCACAAAGCAAGTGCTACAACTTGGGAATCCTACACCCAATGTCACCTCAATGTAGGTCTCACACTTCAAGGGTGATTGGGTCATTCTAGGGAGGCGATCCCAGTGACCCTAGGGGGATGGAGATGGAGATAAGAGGAAGTGAATCCCTTAGAGGTCAAGTCTAAGTGGGATGAAAGGTGGGAAGAGATGCCTTTTAAGTTAAGTAATTGTTGCCCCACAGGTATAGTACTTCTCCAAATGATTGTACTTGCTCGAGATACAAGAAAAGGCACTTTGCAATGATGTATGTTAGTTGGATAAGCAAGTTAAGCTTGTTGTTCCTCATTTGCAGTAGTAAATGACAATTTATATCAACAAATAAAACATCTAAATCAGCATACAAAGATCTAAACTAGTTAAGTAAATCAACATCAAGATTAGCAATGAATATAGGCTGAAAATGACACTTAAAAAGCTAAATAAGATGGCTATTGTAAACATGTTTTTTTTGCAGAAAATTGCAGCCTTATGGTTGTAGCATTCAATGGAATGAAACAACAAAATCAACTATGGAAAGGTGCCAATAACTATCCCAAAAGGTGTGCCCTAGTTAGTAGAGTAAGTCAACAAAATTTAAGAGTTAGTCTAGGGTTAGTTTAGGAGTTATGGCTAGTATTTTGTCTAGGTTAGATCTTGTATGTTAGGGTTTGTAATAGTAAGCAAAGTAATGGGAGAGAGGGGATGCCCTAGTAGGGGAAGACTCCTCTCAATGAGGCAAATCAACTTCAAGCAAGAAACCTTTCAAAAGACCAAAATTTGTGTTTCCCAAGGCAACGATTTTATATCTCCAATGGAAAAAAGTATGACTAGTGCCTTTACTATTGGGTTAATGGAGTCAAATAAACAAAGAGCTATAGGATCTACCTCCTTGATTGGTACGGGGAGATAAGGAATAAAATAACCCTAGGAAAGATACCTTAAAACCTCCATGGATCTGAGAAACCATATCCAAGCTCGCCCCGCCTTACCTTACTAATAAAAGGAAAGTCCCCATCTTCAAGGCCCCACTTTCTCATTAGATAAGATAGGAAGGCCTCCAGGGTAGGTCCAACGCTATACTCTAGGAAGGGGAGTAGGCTCTAGGGAGGGGTTGTAATCCCTTTTACTTCCCAAGGCAAGATTCTCTAGCTAGGGTTTAAGCTAAGAGGGTGTATGCCCTTATACTTCCCTTAGCAAACCCTTGTATAATCCATGAGATGAAGCATAAAATGATGAAGACTGCGGTGGGGGTGTATGCCCTTATACTTCCCACCTAGCTCCTAGCATAACAATACTTGACTTGAAAAAATGATAGCATAATAGTAAAATACCATACCAAGATCAAGATAAATGCCAAGATAATCCACCATAAGAGCTAGAAAAACACCATCCAAGGCTAGTGCCTCAATCCTCCATCAACCATTCATCAATATAGACATAAACAAGTGCACAAGAGACAAAAAGAGCCAAGTGTAGCGAAAATTTCAGACCAATACTTCTCACAAGAGGGAGAGTTATTTTCAAATCATATCTTATGATCTCTTATCTATACAAAATGTCACCAAGGTGACTTGTCCATAAATTAAGGGGTAAACCTCAATACTAGGGGTCAACAACCCTAATATTGCCCCTCTTTAACAAAGTAATATTAAACAATTCATTTAAAGTTTCACTTTTTCACAAATAACCCCTAATTTTACATGGGCGTCTCCCCTTTAGGGGATGTTTTGCCACTTAGAAGAAGTTGGTGGTGTTGGAGAAGCACGGGTGGCCTCCAAAGGCCACATGTCAAGCATCTATACAATATCCTCATGGTGAAGACCTTCTTCTCCTCAAAACATCCATGTGTCAATGAGTGGCACCTCACCATGAAGCCCTAACCCCCCCAAGTGACGTCATGCCTCTAGGAGTGACGTTTTACCTCTCCTAGAAAAAACGTTTGGCATGTGGGGGCTAGGCTATGTCGTCCATGTCATCTTCAAGGCCTTCCAAGTTTGATCTTTCTCATTCAGCAACGGGCCCTTGGCATCCAACCCGTGGGCTTGTGTTCACATGGAAGCCCAAGCTAGGCTTGTTCTCCCAAAACTGCCCACCAACTAGGTCCTGCAAAGACAAATGAGCACACCCTCCAAGGATCTCAAATCATAACAACATGATAAGTGAATCCAATCAATAAATGAGCCACTTAAGCATGTAAATCAAAGATCACTATATCAAAAAATGAAATGCTTAAGACACTATGCAACTTGTCAAGTTTGAATATGGGAGGGTTGACGAGGTGTCTTATTGGGTAGATCTTTCCCTAGGTTGAGGAGAGTTTCCAAGAGATCCCTCTCTAAGCCATGTAAAGTGGATGAAGTGGTTGGGGTGAAGACTCAATGGGCATAGGGATCATGACATACAAGGGGTCGTACTGTCTCATTCATGGGTGCCTTTGTAGAGGGTGTGTGGTACCTTCATCCACAATGCACTTTTTCCAAGCCCATTAATTGTCATTCTTTTATTCTTTCATAATTTTAAGGAAAGGATGAAGGTCACTGCCCTGGCATGGTGGCAAAACAATGGCAATGTCACCAACAAACACCTAGTGTAAATGAGAAGGTTGGCTCATGATGAGCCCCCCTTTCTCTCAACCATGCAACTGAGAGCCATTACCTCAGTTTGGTGACCATATGATGGCAATGTCATACCACTAGATATTCATGGATGTGATAGTTCATCTCGTGATGAGACCTCATATACTTCAAATAACCTTTTAAGCATTCTTTATTATATTGTGGGTCCCCTTTACTCAAAGATAAGTGTTTCACTGCTTTCTTGGGTGATCCATGGGCAAAGCATCTGGAAGGTTTATACAAGGCTTTTATCTTTTACCCAACATCAATCCCTTTGGGCCTTCAACCCCTTCTTCCCATAGAATGAGGTACAACCCCTTCTTGGGTCAATACACCCTAAAATCCCAAGAGATAAGGAAATGGAGGGGGAAAATGATGGAAAGTGGTAAGTATGGTCGGGAACGATATGATGGCTCTTTAAGGGAGTTCCTAGTAGCAAACACATCCCCAAGGAAGACCACTCACTAGGGTAGAATGTCAACCACGAAGGTGAAGCAGGGGAAAAGGCATAATGTACAAGCATATATCATGAAATCTAGAGAAATCTAAGATACAACATACTCAATTGGCTTAAATATTGAAATGATGCTCAACATAATATTGACTTGTACCTCATTGAGAAAGGCCCACTGCCTTTCGGAAGCTAATTGATGTGGTGGATACCATCTAGAAATCTGTGACCATCTGTGGTGGTGAGAGGGGTTTCCAACTTTGCAAAAGGGTACTGCTAGTCATGTAGTCTCTCGGCATTCCATATCTGCAACATGAGGGCCTCGAGATATAATATCCTTAGTTATCCACAAAATGGGGATAACAGGGTCTTCAAACAACCCCGAATAACACTTTCAAGAAGGATTCTAGATTAAACAAAGATCAAGTAATGTCATGCTTCCTAAAGGGGGGGCCTTCAAAACCCTTAGATGAATAATGAAATTAGTCTCCTGGAATTGTAGGGGATTGGGAAGTAAAAACAAGATAGAGTAAGCAATCCATTTAATCAAATAAAAAAAACCATAAATCCTCCTACTCTAGGAGACAAAAATGAAGGACTTGACAGTCCTTCAGGAAAGTAAATACATCTAGAAAAACAGTACGGGTTTAGCAGTCAGTTCACGTAGATCCTCTGGAGGCATATGCATGCGCTGACAACCCCATCAATTTCAATTGGCAGCAAGCAAAGAATCTCTCCATTGGCTATTGGTCAAGCTAGTTCACGTCTCCTCAGATAATCTTTTCACAATAAAAAATTTCTATATTCCAAATCAATATCATGAAAAACTAGAGTGTTGGAGATCTTTGATAGACTTGTCATAGACAGAGTCCTCAGACAATCTAATCTTTGCTGGAGATTTTAATTCCATGATTCATCATTGGGAAAAGGGGGGGGGGTTCCTTTATCCGTGATCCCAATCGTGAGAAATTAGAGGATTTAATTTCTTCCCTGGATTTGTATGATGTAAAACCCTCCAAAGGTTTGTTCACTTGGTCCAATCGAAGATCAGGTCTTGGTAATATAGTTGCAATATTGGACCACTTTCCGATCAACAGTGCCTTCCTCATAGATCCCTTTTCTCTAGTGTCTCAGATCCTCCCTTGGGCGAGCTCAGATCATAAACCTATCACCCTAACATTCATCAATGAGAGGGACTTGGGTCCTATTCCTTTTTGATTCAACCCCCTGTGGTTGGACCACCCTTCATTCAAGTCACTGGTTGCCTCTTCTTGGAGCCCATGGATTGTCATCTCTCTGGTTCATATTTGGGAGCAGAAACTCATCAAGTTGAAAAAGGGCATTAAATTTTAGGTCAAATCCTCTTTCACGGCCCCACGGGAGGAAATTCTTCTCCTCGAGGACCATCTGGGAGAGGTTGCGTCAAAATTGGAGAACTCTCCTGTCACAACATCACTTCTAAAGGAAGAAGAACAATGGCAAAAGAAACTTCAAGAGGCATTAAGGAAAGAAGAAGAAATTTGGAGACTCAAATCTCGTTGTTTATGGCTCCATGTAGGAGACTGTAACTCGTCCTTTTTTCATAAGCAACGTAAAGTGAGGAGAGGATTGACCACGATGGAGAAAATTCATCTTGAGGATCAATCTATCCTCTCTTCTTTTGAAGAAATTAAGATCACAACCTCCACTCATTTTGCATATTTATGTATGGAAAAAGGACTAGTTGACACAAATTTAAAAGATCATGCACTTTATTACATACCCCAATTAGTATAAGAAAGGGTTAATGAAGAATTAATCAAGAGGGTGACCGAGAATGAGATTTTGACAACAACATTGTAATTTGAATTAGATAAGGCCCCGAGCCTAGATGGTTTCATGACCCACTTCTACAAAAATGTTGGCACAACATTAAATATGATCTGATAAGGATGATTCAATATGTCTAGAAATCATGTATAATGGGAGGTGCTACAAACTCAACATTCCTTTCCTTAATTCCCAAAGAGCGCAATGCGATAACTTTTTCTAGATTTAGACCCATTTTCTTGTGCAATGTCTCGTACAAGATTATATCCAAGATTATTGCATCCATGTTTCAAAAGCTATTGCCTAGGCTAATTTCCCCATCTCAAGGAGGCTTTGTAGTGCAAAGACAAATCTGGGATAATATTGTCCTAGTCTAGGAGGAGATTCATTCCAGTAAAATTAGAGGAGATAGGGGTATGGTGATTAAGATCGACATGGCAAACACATTTTCTCAAGTACGACATAGCTTTGTCTTGGAAGTTCTAGCAAAATATTGTTTTCACCCCTCATTCATCAGATGAATTGAAGCATGCATAAGTAGTCCTTGGATAGCTCCCCTAATAAATGGCAAATACTCAGGGATTTTTTCAATCTTCTACAGGGTTAAGACAAGGTTTCCCTCTGTCGCCCCTTCTATTTATTCTAATGGCTGAAACTCTAGGCAGACGGTTAGAGCACGAGCGATGAACTGGGAGTATTCCAGAAATCAAAATTGTTGCAGGGGTTAAGCGTATAAACTACTCTCAGTTTGCAAATGATACCCTTTTCCTTGGAGGGGATTCCTCAATAATAGCAAGAAGGTTCAAGACGGTGCTAGACCAATTTCTTTATGTTTCAGGTGGGACTGCAAATTCTCACAAATGTCATCTATATGCTTGGAACATTAATGCCCACTCTCTTGCCATCATTTCAAGGATTCTTCAATTTCCCTTGGTTTCAAATTGGATATCCTTCATGTATCTAGGAATTCCCATCTGTCTCAATCCTCTTTCTACAACCGATTGGGACTTTATAATTTTCAAGATCAAAGATAAATTCTCAAGCTAGAGGGCTCAATGGTTAAATCCTACAGGAAGACTAGTGCTAGCAAAGGCAACCCTCTCGGCTCTTGCAGTATTTCAATACTCTTCATTGCTAGCTCCCATTAGTGTCAAAAGAGAAATTGCTTGCCAAATCTGAAAATTCCTCTAGGAAGGGGGGAAAACCAACACAAAAAGGTTCCATTTGATAAATTGGAGGATAGTAAGGGTCCCTAAAATGCATGGAGGATTAGGAGTAAAGGACCCTATACTAACAAATTTAGCTTTGGGAACAAAAATGTTGTGGAGAATGATTTTGGGATATTTTATCAAATGGAAGAGGGCCCCGGTGAATAAATATTTCCAGAGGGATCATCTCAGAGGTGTTGATCTCCCTATTGGCCCCTCGCCAAGGTCTCCCACTTGGAAGTTGCTTCAAGCGTCGCTTCCTCTTCTTCAAATCCAACTATCATGGATTACAAGGAATGGTAAATGCATCAAATTCCGGGAAGATAGAATTTTTCATAAATCTCCTTTGCTTCATGAAAGAGCTCTAACCTCGCTCATGGAGTGGCCTCAATATCAAAATAAACATGATCTAAGTGACATATCTCTCTCGAACAATGTGGGAATCTGGAAAGGATGGGATTTGGGAAGCATCCCAAAGGCACTTAAGACCTAGGATGATTATATGCTCTCTCTTATGCATGGCATAACCCCCAATCATCAGGATGATCCAGAATTAAGAGGATGGGTAACTCAAGGTTACTAGGTTCATAAAGGGTACAAATCTCTTTTGATGCAAATAGACCTTCCTCCCAAAAACTCCTTGTGGCACAATATAATTGGAATCAAGACGCCCCTCCCAAGATAATTTGTTTTATGTTGGACACTTGCTCATGAGAAAATCCTTACTATTGTAAATCTCAATCGTTGAGGAAATGAGGGCCAATCTGGGTGTGTCTTTTGTAAATGAAATAATGATTCAATCCAACATATGTTCCCAGAGTGCCCGATTGTCTTAGACATTTGGAAGGCCCTTCTTCAATAATTGTTATGCAAAGTCCACTGGCCAAGATCCATCCAAGTTGTTTTTGGATCTTGGGAGAAATAATATTAGGGATCCTTCTGAAATAAGTATATATATAGAATATTATGGATGTCCCTTCCCAAATACACTTGTTGCCAAATCTAGCTGGCCAGAAATAGAAGTGTCTTCAAGGAAGAAAAAATATCTATCTCTAGGGTCATAACTGCAACAAAATCCTAGCTGACGGAGTTTCTCAACTCTCGAAGTTTGAAGCTAACCTCCCCTCAGAGGATAGATGGAATGGAATAGGGATAGTTTGATAAGTTTCATTTGCGGTTTCGCTCTTCTTCCCATTCACAGGTCAGACCATCCTGGCAACTTCATATTTCCCCATCTGCTTTTTCTGATTGGATCAAATCACAACAAAAGCATATTCTTTGTTTTGATGGAGCCTCCAAAGGAAACCCCAGGGTGGGAGGTGTGGGAGGGGTCATCCTTAACCCAAGGGATAATAAATAAATAAATTATGTGTGGAGTTTGGGACAAGCGACTAATAATCAAGCAGAAGAGTATGCCCTACTCAAGGGAGTGCAATTAACTAAGGAAGTACGTTTACAACAACTAATCATTGTAGGGGACTCAAAGATCACCATCGAAGCTTGATTAAAGGCTCTCCTCCTAATGCTCTCCTTGGTAATGTTATCAACAAAATCAAACTTGAAATAGCAAGTATCCCCCAAGTTTCATTTTATCATGTTAAAAGGGAGAATAACCA
>ML777334.1:618663-741567 GCA_009831015.1 Picea engelmannii | reverse complement strand
AAGATTGTTTTCGGTCTTGGAAATGTTGTTTATCTCAAATTTATAAAATAATGTATTTTTCACTTTGTAAGATAAAGTTTCAAGTAATTATTTTTGTAAGTTGAAATATATTTAATTGTAATTTATCAAAGAAAGCTAAATATAGCAACTGTGAATAGTGTGTTGCTACCTAGAAAACATCATTCTAGAATGTAAAATACGAAAATATATCAATATTATGCATTGCAACAGGGATGGCTTGTTCGGGCACGTTTTGGTTCACAGTTTTAAAATGAACTCTTTCTACTTGTGAAATTAATAGAAATTATGGCAAGCAATGTTATTTAAAATATATGGGTGGTAGGAGTCAGGGGTGGGTGAGTAGGTTATTCTTAACCCCTAAGGACATAAAGAATTAGAGTTTGCATGGGGAATAGGGATAACATCCAACAACAAATTGGAGGCTTTAGCCATTTTCCAAGGTCTTGGCATTTTCATGGATAAATGTGTGAATGAGGTAACAACTATTGGTGAGTCCTCCATCATCAAACCATTGTATTGGTAGCTTCCTTTACAAAATCTCGGGTTGTCTTGCTTGACATAAAGGATTATTTCACTAAGTCAATGCTTAAAACAAAATTCCTACTTCCAATTATTGATAACACATAATTTATTGACGAATGTTCAAGCCAATGTAAGAGTACAACTCGAGGCAGGTTATGTAAAGGTTAATTGGGGGATGCATTGACCTTCACAACCCTCCCACAACAAATGCATTAATGGTAAGGAATTTCCCAACACAAGTGTACACTTATGAATTTTGGAATTGGTGAGAAGTTAATATTCCAACCCACTTCCTATCATGCCATCCTTTCCTTATAGTGTGAATTAAAGAATGGCACTCCAAGCATGTAGGTATTCAAACGTGGGTTTATTATGCAAAAAATTTTGGTATGGTTTCTAAATTTTCTCCTATCTCCTATAAATAAAAGGCAACAAGGCCTTGAGGAGTCTTGGTTAGCGTGGCCTTGGTCTAACTATGGTGGATTTCTGAGATAACTTTGTCAACTTGTCTCTTATCTCTTCCTTGATATTGGCCACTTCCATTATCGATATAGGTGTTGTGTATTGTATGACCAGATGGCGTTAATGGCAAGAGAAATGTGAACAAGAATTAAGAACAAAGAATTGAATTCAAGATGATTATAATATTGAGACAACGTCCCAACTATTGGAGCTTGGAGAAGCAAATAACGAATTATTTTCTTTCACGATTATCTCTCATAAGTAATATATGGAACTGAACACTCAATTTGGTGCCTTGAAACCTTTGGTCATAGAATGGTGGAGCATCTGCACATTCCCTAGGAGGTATTCTATCCTCCTCCTCCTTTGGATTTTGTGTCATAAATAAGACAATGCCCCAACCATTGGAGCTTAGATAAGAAAATAAGGAATTCTTTGCTTTCATGATTATCTCTCACAGGTAATATCAAGAATTGAACACTTAATTTGGCTTTGGTTAATATAATAGTGGAGCATTTTCACATTCCTGGGGAGGTAGTCTATCATCCTCCTCCTTTGGATTTTATGTCATATATTAGAGGCAACAAGGCCTTGGGGAGTCCTAGCTAGCGTGGCCTTGGTTGAACTCTGGTAGATTTTTGAGGTAACTTTGTCAACTTGCCTCTTATCTCTTGCTTTTGTTGATATCAACCAATTCCACTATCGACATAAGTGTTGTGTATTGTGTGGCCTGGGGGAGCTCCAATGTGACCTCCAAATGTGTGAAAAAGAGGTTGTCGAGGCTCAATGCAGGTTGGTGAATTTCACCACCAGATGACATCAATGGCAAGAGAAATGTGAAAAAAACTTAATATCAAAGAATTGAATTCAAGATGATTATGCTAAGGAGACAATGTCCCAACTGTTAGAGCTTAGAGAAGCAAATAAGGAATTCTTTGCTTTCATGATTATCTTTCATAGGTAATATCTGGAAGTGAACAGTCAATTTGGAGCCTTGAAATCTTTGGTTAATAGAATAGTGGAGCACATGGTCATTGAACTCAAGATGACTATGTTATGGAGACAACGTCCCAACTATTGGAGCTTAGAGAAGCAAAAAAGGAATTATTTGCTTTCATGATTATCTCTCTTGGATAATATCTAGAAATAAACACTCCATTTGGAGCCTTGAAATATTTGGTCAATAGAATAGTGGAGCGTCTCCACATTCCTCGGGAGGTAGACTATCCTCCTCCTCCTTTGGCTTTTGTGCCATAAATCAGAGGCAACAAGGCCTTGGGGAGTCTTGGCTAGCGTGGCCTTGGTTCAACTTTGGTGGCTTTCTATGGTAACTTTGTCAACATGTCTCTTGCCTTTTCCTTTTGTTGATATTGACCACTTCCACTATCGACATAGTTGTTGTGTATTGTGTGACCCATGGGAGGTCCAATATGACCTCCGAATGTGTGGAAAAAGAGTTTTTCGAGGCTCAATGCAGGGTGGTGAATTCCACCACCAAATGGAATTAATGGAAAAAAAAATGTGAACAAAAAATAAGAGCAAAGAATTGAATTCAAGATGATTATGATACATAGACAACGTCCTAGCTATTGGAGCTTCGATAAGCAAATAAGGAATTCTTCGCTTTTATGATTATCTCTCATAGGTAATATATGGAATCGAACACTCAATTTGGAGCCTTGAAATATTTAGTCAACATAATAGTGGAGCATCTACACATTCCCTGAGAGGTAGTCTATCTTGCTCCTCCTTGTGGATTTCAGATTGTCTTGCTTGACATAAAGGATTATTTCACTAAGTTTACGATTCAAAAAGAATTCCTACTTCCAAGTATTGAGAACACACAATGGATCGGTGATTGTTCAAGCCAATGTAGGAGTACAACTTGAGGCAAGTTATGTAAAGGTTAATTTGGTGAGGGGGGGGGGGGTAATTGACCTTCAAAACCCTCCCATAATATATGCATTAACGGTAAGGAATTTCCCAACACATGTGTACGCTTATGCATTTTGGAAATGGTGAAGTCAATACTCCAACCCACTCCCTATCGTTCCATCCTTTCCTTGCAGTGTAAATTAAAGAATGGCACTCCAAGCATGTAGGTATTCAAATGTGGGTTTATTATGCAAAAGGGTTTGGAAGGGTACTTTTTCATGGTTTCCAAATTTTCTCCTAGCTCCTATAAATTAGAGGCAACAAGGTCCCGGGGAGTCCTGACTAGTGTGGTCTTGGTCGAACTCTGGTGGCTTTCTGAGGTAACTATGTCAACTTGTATCTTATATCTTATATCTTCCTTTTCTTGATATCAACCACTTCCATGATCGACATAGGTGTTGTGTATTATGTGACCTAGGGGAGGTCCAATGTGACCTCCAAAGTTATGAAAAATAGGTTGTTGAGGCTCAATGCAGGGTGGTGAATTCCACAACCAGATGGCATCAATGGAAAGAGAAATGTGAACAAAAATCAAAAGCAGAGAATTAAATCCAAGATGATTATGCTATGGAGATAACATCCCAGCTATTGGATCTTAAAGAAGAAAATAAGGAATTCTTTACTTTCATGATTATCTCTCACAAGTAATATATAGAACTGAACATTCAATCTGGAGCCTTGAAATTTTTGGTCAATAGAATAATGGAGCATCCGCACATTCCTTGGACACTCAATTTGAAGCCTTTAAATATTTGGTCAATAGAATAGTGGAGCGCATCTGCACATTCCTCGAGAGGCAGTGTATCCTCCTATTACTTTGGCTTTTGTGTGCACATTCCCTAAGAGGTAGTCCCTCAAACTCGTGGTGGAAACCCACTCACTCAATGCAGTTCTAACCTTGTCAAGGAAGATACTGTAGGGGATACTAACCATACAAACCAAATTATAGTGGGCATACACAATGATGACATGGCAATGGAGACTCGGGTGGGCCCTATTGG
Source organism: Picea engelmannii (assembly GCA_009831015.1). Taxonomy (NCBI): domain Eukaryota; kingdom Viridiplantae; phylum Streptophyta; class Pinopsida; order Pinales; family Pinaceae; genus Picea; species Picea engelmannii. The sequence goes on along the minus strand of ML777334.1, from coordinate 737,626 downwards.
GTAGAATTTCTAGTTTATTTGTTAATATTAAGTCATAATGTTTTGTTAGGTAATAGTATCACTATCTCAATTTGTAAAATAGTAGTATAAATTTCTAGGCTACTCATATGGGCTAAGAGTAAGGTCAATGTAATACCCTAGTTTTGAGTCCCCAGATTAAATAATGTATTTTGTTTATTTGATGAAAGGTCAGAGTGCTTGAACAATTAAAAGGGGGCCGAAGTGCCTAGGAAATATAATACTTTGAACATTGCAAATAATAAAAATACATCATTGGCTGCAAGACAGACAAGGACAGAGTTATAGGGGGCTATGATTCCACGAGAGAGGGGGATAAAGGGGATAGGACTTTGTATTATATTTGATTTACCCATCTTGTAATTTTGGAGGGAAAGAAGTGGTTACATGAGCTTCTTGGGGAGAAGGCTAGGTGGCTCTTGATTTCCAAGAAAATATATAAACCTCTACTTTGGGTTGTTTGTGGGTTCTTCTCCATTCACTCTTTCACTCATTCATTTTCCTGATTTGTTCTGGTTCTTGGTTGGGACATGCGGATGAACCTTTGAAGGAAAGAAGCCATTGTTTTGTTGGTTGTAGTAATTATTGTTGTATGTCAGCCATGAATTGGTGTCTGTATGCCTAAGATGCAATGGCATGTGCTAAATATAGTTCATAGTTGCGAATGCTGAGAGTCCCAAAATGGAGATTCTTAACCAGATGCACTTGATCCCGGGAAAGAAGTGAACGACCTGAGGGATTGCCTGAGAGTGAAGGGGGTTCATTTTCTTTGGGTGGTGCAGGCTTGAGAGAAGAGACATGGTGTAATTTGGATTGTTGTGTGTTGAGAAACTTGTGAGATCTTGAGTGCTAACTGGTTTGGGAAGTTGAGGGTCGCTCTAGAACCCTCCTTGTGGATTCATAGCCTTGGATCTGGCGTGACATGTTGTTGATACTTGGAACAATAATGTCTAAGGTTGGGTGGAGCATCCTTGGTCTATAGCCAGTTGGTGATTGGTTTTGTTTAAGATAAGTGCTCTCTGTCATGTGTTTCTCTGCTTGTATATTTATGTCCGATGTGTATTAATTCTCATATTTGATATTCATATTTATAATGTGCTTGCTTGGTGGTCATAGTTCTGCATGACATGTTTAAGCATTCTTTTTAAGCCTAACATGAATCTTGATTATTGTATGTACTCATATTGCATTTCTTTCATGCTTCTCTATTAGTTAAATGTTATCAAAAATCGAACTCAGATCTTGAGATGAGACTTGCAGTAGTGTGACCCAGCCTGTTGGTGGCTGGGTACGTTACAGAGTGGTATTAGAGTTCTAGGTTACAATACCGAACCTTAAAGGCCCGCTACATGATCGAGACTTCCTTTGGAAATTGATTACTTCGCCACGAGACAACATAAGTTCTTTGCATGAAGATTTTGTTGGAAATAGTTTGTGAATTGAGCAAGACAAAGGAAGTAGAGAATACCCTTGTATGTTAAGGAGTCTTTGAGTGAAAAGACGATTGTGCATTGTTGTATTTTTGAAAGAGTTATGTGTGTTTACCCTGAATTAAGAACAAATATGTATGTGCGTGAAATATATTCGGGGTTGCACAAGGTTAAGGGAAGTGGAGCGATGGAAATCCAGATGAATCTCACTACAGATCTGAGCAATGACAAGCTTGAAAAGAAGGTCTCAGATGCTTAGACCGACATGAATGGCGACAATCAATATATACATATATATGTGTGTGTGTGTGTGTGTGTGTGTGTGTGTGTGTCTGTGTGTGTGTGTGTGTGTGTGTGTGTGTGTGTGTGTGTGTGTGTGTTCATAAAGGAGAACAACTACAAATGGTTTATAAAGAAAGGAAAAGTTACACAGTTTAAATGAGAATAGGCGAGTATGGAACCCCGCGCAAGAAAATAATTTTTATTGTGAAGAATTGTGGATCCATAAATGTTTTAATCCTAACTGTTGATCAAAGGATTAGGGCCCGATGTCCAATGGGCTAGGTCGACCACATCAACGTCATAATAACGACCTCATCAGTGCCACATGTCTAATCAAATGAGTGCCACATCAGAGGGAGTCCATGTCAGTTCTATAAAAAGCATCTTTGCAGATTCCACGTGTTAGGACAAGGATTGATGTAATCTCATCTAGAAAAGTGAAGAAGATGCCCACGCGGAAGATACCTCATCTGCAACATCAACGCAAGAGATCTCAAAAAATTACTAAGTATCATGACATCGGCAAGATAGTGAGCACAATGGAGAATCGAGGGTGTGTGAAGAAGTGAGTGGGAACCCGCAGACTCGCGGTGAGATCTCGAGATCTACTAAATATGGAGAGTTGGTTGTGTTATCCCCATTGCGTGGGATAAATAAGAAGATGATGTTTTGAGGCCCTCAGGTTGCAGATATGGAATACCGAGAGACCACATGACTAGCAATGTCCACTTGCACATGCGAAAGCCCGCTCTATCACCACATTCTGATCCATTGTCAGCGCATCCACCACACCAGCTAGCTTCTAGAAGGCAGATGGGTCTTGCTCCATGCGGTGCAAGCCGGGTATTGTGGCAGGTAATCACCCTAATATTTGAGGCATTTAAATATGTTGTATTTGAGCTACTTTTGATTATAGAACACCTACTTGGACATTATGCTTTTGAACATGTTTCACCTTGGTGGGTGTCATAGATTTCCTAGTAAGTGTCTAACCTTTAGGGAAGGTTTGCAAATGGGGGTCCCTTGAGGGGTTATCATACCATTGCCTACCATACTTACCACTTTTTGCTTATTACATTCCCTTCATACTACCCTCTTCCAGGCCCTTTGACTTTAGTGACCCAAGAAGGGCATGCACCTCATTTCATGGGAAGAAGGGGCTGAAGGCCCAGATGGATTGTTGTTGGCTAAAGAGATAAAAGCCTAGATATAGACCTTCCAGATGCTTTGCCTAGGGATCCTCGAGAAAGAAATAAAATGCTTCTCTGTAAGAAATGGGGGACCCACAAGAAATAAACGATGATGCATGCTTGGGGGGTTAGTTGGAGGATGGGAGGTCTCATCACAAGTCGACCTATCATGATCATGTGTACTTAGAGATATGACATTACCATCATCTGGTCACCAAGCCAGGGCAGTGGCTCTCAATTACACAACTGAGAGAAAGGGGGGTCTCATCACGAGCCAAACTTCTCGTTTCTAAGAGGTATTTGTGAACGACATTGTCATTATCTGGACACCGATCCAGGACAGTGGCCTTGAAATTGTTCCTTAAAACATGAAAGAAATAAAAACAAGAAGATGGACTTCGAAAAAGTGCGTTGCAAACGAAGGTGCCACACACCCTCTACAAAGGCACCCATAAATGAGATAATACGAGCCCTTGTATCTCATGAAACTCATCGAACTATGAAGTATAAACCCCTTCCACCTCATCATACACTACATAACCTTGAAAGGCCATCCTTGGGAGCATCCCCTACTTGAGGGTTTTGGTCTACCCAATAGGACCTTTATGACAACCCTCCCATACTCAAGCTTGGTCAATTGTATAAGGTTTTTGAGCATTTGTTTAATTTGATGAGGTAGTTTTGATGCACATGTTTGGGTGCCTTTCTTATTAGATATGGTTTACACTTGTCATGATATATTTGACTTGAGATCTTTGGAGGGAGTACCCTTTTGTTTTGCATGACCTTGCTTGGTGGCCAGTTTTGGGAGATCAAACCTAGCTTTGGATTCCATGGGAAAGGAGCCCACAAGTTGGATGTTGTAGGCCCACACACCAGATCATACAGAGATACCTTTGGAGGCTTACTTGACATCATGGAGGATCTTATCCAGCCCCTAGTACCCTAATGACTTGCCTAAGAGAGGCAAAACGTCACCTTTTTTAGGCTTGATGCCATAAAGGGGATAGGGTTTTGATGTGGATGGAGTTACTCATTGACACTTGGCATGATTTGACCGAAGGAGGCTTGGAGAGACTTCAGTGAAGGATGAGGAGGCTCAAGGAGCCCCAATGACCTCCTTCTCCTTCTCCAAAGACTTGGAAGAGTGTCAAAACGCCCCCTAAAGGGGTGATATCATCTTAATTTTAGGGTTTCTATTGTGCAAAAGTGAAATTTAAATGAATTATTTAATATTATTTGTGTAAAGGGGCAAGATTAGGGCTGTTGATACCTATCTTGTGGTTTACCCTAAAATTATGTGGAAAAACATACTTGAGGACATTTTGTATAGATAGAGATGAACTCTATTTCATTATAACATAACTCTCCCTGTGATGTTCCGTTCCCAAGAGTAGGCCAACAGGGAGTGACTTAGTAGTCTATTTGTTCTCGTAGACTACAGTCAGGCACAAACATGGAATAATAGGAGAAATAATGGTGAATTAGTGGCTAAACGATGAAGTAAGCCAAAAAGCATAGGAAAAATTACTTAAGCTAAAGTCAACGAAGAAATAGAAGAAAAAGGTGTTGAGGGGGAGCCTTAATTAATTAATCACTCACCTTAGGAGGAAAAGCGCCTAGCTTAATTGATGTCAACGAAGAATTAGATCAGGAAGAGTATAAATGGAGGAATTTGACCTAATTCCTCATTATGTTATGATTTGATGTTGAGAGAGTTTCCAGAGGAGGGGAATTAAACTTCTGTTGTTTTGTGGATTTCAGGAGGAAACCACCACCTTTATTGGTTTCAATGTTGAGAGACACACCCTAGCCTATCGAAGATACCATCCAGGTATTTCACTGTGCTATTCAGTTTTGCAGTGATTGTGCAGCTCAGCCAGTGAGGGCGTAAGGGTTAGAGAAGGTTTTGTGTAGTTGCACGAGACCATGGTTTATCTTGTAGATTCTTTCTGACCCAGTTGAGGATCAACCAGGGTGCATCTTTTGAGCCACCAGTCATCATATTATGAAGGTACAATCTCTGAGGGTGCATCAGACAACCAAGAAGTGCGCAGCTCTTGAGGAGGGACGTTTGGGGTTCCAGATCAAATCAGAGGAAACCCCTCTGACCCTGTACAGAGGATGCTAGGTCACACATTTCGAGACATATAATAGTGGATTCCAACAATGGAATCACTAGGGCACACTCACAGAGCCCAAGAGGTGCACAACCCCCCAGGGGATGATATCCAGAGTTTTTGGGGCCAGATCTTCAGTCTGATAGTTACTAGGAGCAATCTAGAGGCCAGGGCGCTCAGTTTGGGATAGTTTTCAGGAAAATATGTTGACTATAGCCATCAGGGTGAGTTTTTCAGTGTTTGCAGCAGTTGCCATGAGTTTCCAGAACTGCAATTTTTCTAATCTATCCATGCATGAGCAGATCTTCCTTCATCTTCAATTCATGGGTATTTTTTAGTAGTTGCTTTGTATTCCAGTGACGATCCATGATATCTAGCTGAACATTATTTCTCTGCTTTCAACATATCATTGTATTTTCTTCTTTCCCCACCACAATACATATGATTGAGATGGTGTTTGTCCTTATTTTACATGCATCGTATATATTGCTTAAACATTAATTGAATGAAACACACATGTGAAAATCACCAAGCATGTTAAACAAATAACTCAAACGCATCCATAAATCCCCAGAGTATCATATCTGAGAGACAAAACATTAGTTAAACAATAGATATTCTGATTAGTTGGATCAAGGATATTTCAGTGGTATCATAGCCTTCTTCCTGCCAACCTGTGAAGAAGTGCTTCTCATGACCCCTTGATTCCAGGAACAGGTGAAGAATACCCATAGGGTAGGGGAAATATCGGGGATGAGTACATTCACTACCATAGAGGTCATAGTTGAGACGAGAGAGACAAGAATAGAAGGGACTACACTCCCTTCCACACTCAGTCAGATACAGAGCTAGAGTTAGAGGTCATAAAGCATATCAACTTCGACACAGAGGAAGAGATAGAGAGGAGTATGGGTGATAAACGAGAGACACCAGAGGGTAGGGGTAAAGGCCCCAAGACACATCCTGACAGTATGCACACCATCTTTAATGACCTAGCCAGAGGACAACGAGACATGATGAATGCCATAGCATAGATGGCAATCAGTACACATGTGATCCATTATAGCGTGGGAACTATAGGTGCCAATGCCACAGGAGGAGTGAGTGGTTTAGGAGGACACCAGGGAGGTGGGGCCAATGTATCTAGTGGATCTCAGAGTGGAGCGAGTGCACACCCTTAACCTATCCAAGCCTATACATCATCTGGGAGGATTCCTTGACCTTTATATCCATAGTTCCAAGGGGGACAACTGTTGGTACAGCCAAGGTATGCAGGAGGATAGGCAGGTCAGGGAAATGCAGTGCCACAAGATCCATTCAGAGAGTACATGAGAGATTACTTGGCACTAGGACCGGAGTTCCATGTAGACATGAGTTTGCTAAACTATTGTTCGATCAAGTATCAGAACAGACCCTAAGAGGTACAGAGGGGACATGGGCAAACTCAAAACATGGATTTCATTAAGAAAGTAGGGAAGTTGAACATTCCTACTTTAGATGGATCATCACGATGCTTAGCTCAGGAATGGGTACAAAAGCTTGACACATATTTCAAGCTTGACCCAATGATAGAGTCAAAAGCTATCAGCTTCGCCACCTTGCACTTGGATGGGGAGGCCCACGAGTGGTGGTACCATGGGATGGTGACCTTGGGTCATAGCCACATTACCTCATACTTAGAGTTCACTGATAGATTTATGGAGAGGTTTGACATGAGAGATCCAGAGCTCCATTTTAGGGACCTTACACAGTTGAGATAGACAAGATCAGTTGAAGCCTTCATCACAGATTTCCAGCGGAAGGAAGTGGCCGTATCAGATATATCGGAGCATAGACTGGTGATGTTGTTAACCGAGGCATTGGCAAAGTTGTTGAGGGGTTGTATTAAGGCTTTCAAGCCTCACACCCTACATGAGGCCATTGTGCGCACGAGAGACATGGGGTAGTCAACTTTGAAACCCAAACCTTTTACCAAACCCTTTGTACCACAGAGAGATAGGGATAAAAAAAATCCTCAAAGGGTATTGAAGGCTAAGCCCAAGCTAGATGATGACACCATACAAGAGTTTATGAGGAAGAAGATTTGCTTCTCTTGCAGAGACCCTTGGGTCCCAGGGCATAGATGCATGCGAAAGCGACAGATCCACTACATTGAGGTGGAATCGGGTAGTGAGGAGGAGGATGAGGAGATCAAAGCACATGCAGACAATGATTTAGAGGATAATATCACAGATGACCCAGAGTGTCATCCAAAGAAACCTCAAATACCGACAGAGGCACAACCCAAGGAGGAGAAAAAACCTCATCAAGAGGTGAAAGGGGGAACCATAGAAATCCTTTTTGGAGTACCTAGGTACAACACTCTCAGGCTCAAGGGCCTTGTAGAGGGACAACACATGATATCTCTAGTTGATGGTGGGGCCACCCACAATTTCATAGATGCATCCTTAGTAGTCAAGAGGGGGTTACACACTGAGGAGTTTGAGGGATTCCACATGGCAGTGGCAAATGGATACACAATGACATGTTTGGACATGATCCCGGACCTAGAGGTCAAGCTAGGAAACTACAACCTGACATATACTTTCTATGTAGTTGACCTATCAGAGACTGATGCAGTATTAGGGATACAATGGTTATAATCATTGGGAGAGATTGGGTTCAACTTTTAGACATTGACCAGGAGCTTCAAAGACGCTAGTGGATCGAGAGTGGTACTGAGAGGTATGTCTATAGGAGCATCCTGAGCAGTATCAACAAAGAGGATGGAGAGATGATGTAGCTTATGCAACAAAGTATTTGATCATCACACAGAAGGATTCAGAAGGCACAAAGAAATACCATCCACAAATCAGGAAGCTTTTGAGTCAGTATGAGCTAGTCTTTGGACCGATACCACCAGGGAGACCACCAAACATGGGATTTGAGCATATGATTGAGTTGGAGACATGGACTACATCTATGATCACCGCACTCTATAGGCACCCCAAGATATTCAAAGACGAGGTTGAGAAAGAAATCAAAGAATTGATTGCGATGGGGCACATCAGGCCCAACATGAGTCCTTTTGCTTCTTCAATCATTCTAGTACTGAAGAAGGATGGCACATTGAGGATGTGCATTGACTACAAATCTCTCAACAAGAAAACGATCAAGAACATGTACCCCATTCCGCACATAGATGAGTTGATGGACGAGTTACATGGGGCAATTTTCTTCACCAAGATTGATTTGCGGTCAGGATATCATCAGATCATAATCAAGGAGAAGGATATAGAAAAGACAAAATTCAGATGCCTTTTTGGACATTTCAAGTTCTTGGTCATGCCGTTTGGATTGACCAATGCACCTACCACTTTCCAGTCTTGCATGAACCATATCTTCAGAGGGATGTTGAGGAAGTACCTTTTGGTAGTCTTCGATGACATATTGATTTATAGTAGGACGTGGGATGAGCATCTGACACATTTGGAGGAGATCTTTGGCATTATGCAGGCATAGTAATTATATGCCAAGGGGTCCAAATGTGAGTTTGAGATGAGTGAACTATTGTACTTGGGGCATATCATCAGTGAGCAGGGAGTACGACTTCATCAGGAGAAGATCAAGGCCATTATGGATTGGCCAACACCCAAGAACCTCACAGAGATGAAGGGATTCTTTGGGTTATGCAGTTACTACAGGCGGTTCGTCAGGGGATTTTCACAGTTGGGAGCACCACTCATAGATCTGACCAAGAAGGGTGCTTTTCATTTGACAAAGGAGTCACAAAAAACATTTGAGAAAATGAAGGGGGTTATGAGCGCCTGCCATGTTCTAGCCCTTCCAAATTTCTCTCAATTGTTTGTCTTAGAGTACGATGCATCATGGGTGGGGATTGGAGAAGTTTTGATGCAAGGAGGCCATCCCATTATGTTTGAGAGCGGGAATCTCAACGAGTCGGAGAGACTCTACCCTATTTACGACAAGGAAATGCTAGCAATCATGCACGCCTTAACCAAATTCAGACAGTATCTGGTATGTAGCAGATTTTTAGTGAAGACTGATCAGAACAGTCTCAAGTATTTCCTGGATCAGAAAAACCTCGGTGAGAGACAACAGAAGTGGGTCTCGAAGATCCAAGCCTATGACTTTGACATTGAGTATGTTATTGGAAAGAGTAAAGTCCTAACATATGCCTTGTCCAAGAGGCAAGTAGGGTGTCCGATGATGGATATTTGCACATATTGGAAAGAACATTTGTTGGTGGAATACTCCAAAAACAAATTTTCTTGTGAGGTGATGGATGGACAGGTGGTTGATGATAGATACTGGGTACTAGACGATGTCATTTTCTACAAGGACCGAATCTACTTGGTTCCATAATCTACCTTGAAAGGGAATATTCTGAAGGTGTGTCACGACTCGCCTGCAAGTGGACATCAAGGGTACTTCAAAACTTACAGGCAGACCAGGAAGAGATTCTCATGGAAGGGTCTCAAGGATGATATACTGAAACACATCCGAGAATGCACAACTTGTCAGCAGAACAAGTCCGAGCAGACAAACCCCGTAGGGTTACTTTAGCCTCTACCCATTCAGGAGTAGAAATGGGGGAGCATTTCTATGGACTTCATTACAGGTCCTCCTCGAGTGCAGGGCAGGGATTGTATATTTGTGGTGGTCGACAGGCTGACCAAATTTGCACATTTCTTTGCCATACCCACGAACTACAAGGCCATACAAGTAGCAAAGTTATTTTTTAGAGAGGTATTCTGGTTGCCTGGTTTACCTAGGCAGATAGTCAGTGATAGAGATGGGCGGTTCATCAACGCATTTTGGCAGGAGCTCTTTCGATTGGTGGGCACAAACCTAGCCACGAGTACCAACTACCAACGACAAATAGATGGATAGACATAGATTGTCAACAAATGGGTGGAGGGGTATCTGAGGAATTATGTGGGGGGAAAACAACGCACATGGGTGAGTATTGATACAACATGACTTACCATATGTCTATCAAGATGTCACCATTTAGATCATTGTATGTATATGATGCACCCTTTTTTGTGGAGACTGTGTTTGGAGATAGCAGGGTCCCAGGGACCAAAGACTGGGTGGAGGAGAGTCAGAGGATCCTATGGGCAGTGAAGAAAAACTTGTAGGCAGCTCAAAACCATCAGAATATCTATGCAGACAGGTAGAGGATAGAGCGCAGTTTCAAGGTAGGGGACTTGGTTTTTCTACGGTTACATAAATACATACAATCCTCCTTGAAAAGGAGTGGAGAAGAGAAGCTGAATCCTATATTTTATGGGCCATATAGAGTCATCAGGAGGATAAGAGAGGTGGAATATGAGCTACAACTACCGGAGGGTAGCAAGATTCACAACATATTTCACGTTTCTTACCTTAAAAAGGCAGTGGGACAACATGTCATCATTTCAGAGGAGTTGCCACCCTTGGATGAGGAGGGTTGGTTGGAGCTAGTTCCAGAGGAGGTGCTTGACCAGAGAGAGCACAAATTGAGAAGTAGGGTCATCAGGGAGTACTTGGTTATATGGAGGGGACTTCCAGTGGAGGATGCCACATGGGAGGGATATCATATATTGCAACACCTAGGATTGATGTTGCTTGAGGACAAGCAATCTCGGGAAGGGAGGACTATGATGTCCCGTTCCCAAGAGTAGGCCAACATAGAGTGACTTAGTAGCCTATTTTTTTCTCATAGACTATAGTCAGGCACAAACATGGAACAATAGGAGAAATAAGGGTGAACTAGTTGCTAAATGATTAATCAAGCCAAAAAGCATAGGAAAAGTCACTTAAGTTAAAGTCAATGGACAAATAGAAGAAAAAGGTGTTGAGGGGGAGACTTAATTAATTAATCACTCACCTTAGGAGGAAAATCTCATAGCTTAAGTGATGTCAATGGAGAATTAGATCGAGAAGAGTATAAAGGGAGGAATTCGACCTAATTCCTCATTATGTTATAATTTGATGTTGAGAGAGTTTCCAGAGGAAGGGAATCAACCTTCTGTTGTTTTGTGGATTATATGAGGAAACCACCACCTTGATTGGTTTCGGTGTTGAGAGACACACCCTATCCTATCAGAGATACCATCCAAGTATTTCATCATGTTATTCAGGATTATTCAGTTTTGTAGTGATTGCACAACTCAACCAATGAGGGCGCAAGGGTTAGAGAGGGTTTTGTGTAGCTGCACGAGACCAAGGTTTATCTTGCAGATTACTTTAGACCCAGTGGAGGATCAACCATGGCACATATTTTGAGCTACTAGTCATCATATTCTGAAGCTGGAATCTCTCAGGGCGCATCAGATAGCCGAGAATTGTGCAGCGCTTTAGGAGGGACATTTGTGGTTCTAGAGGTTGTTCCAGATCAGATCAGAGGAAACCCTTCCAACCCAGTACAAAGGAGGACTAGGGAAGACATTTCGAGACATATAGTAGTGGATTCTGACAATGGAATCACTAGGGCGCACTCACAGAGCCTAGGAGGTGCGCAACTCCCTAGGGGATGACATCCAAAGATTATGGGGTCAGATATTCAGTCCGACAGTTACCAGAAGAAGCCTAAAGGCCAGGGCACTTAGTTTGGGACAATTCCCAAGCAAAACTGTTGATTATAGCCATCAGGGCAAGTTTTCCAGTGTTTGTAGCAGTTGTCAGGAGTTTCTGGAACTGCAATTTGCCAATCTATCCATGCATGTGCAAATCTGCCTTCATCTTCTGTTCACGAGTATTTTGTAGTAGTTTCTTTGTATTCCAGTGATGATTCATGAGATTTAGCTGAAGATTATTTCTCTGCTTTCAACATATCATTGTATTTTCTGCTTTTTCCCTCATAATACATATGATTGAGATGGTGTTTGTTCTTATTTTATACGCATCTTATACACTGCTTAAACATTAATTGAATGAAACACACTTGTGGAAATCACCAAGCATGTTAAACAAATAACTCAAACGCATCCAGAAACCCCGAGAGTATCATATATGAGAGACAAAACATTAGTTTAGCAGTAGATATCCAGATCAGCTGGATCAGTGATATTTCACTCCCTTGTGGAGAAGGATACCTTGCGGAAATTTGCGCCCTATTTGGGCATTTCTCATTGTCTCTTGGTTGCTACTTTCTTGTAATGGTTTTACTTTGACTATTGGATGGATGGATGATGCACTATCTCTAGTGGAGGAATATTTCTTACTTTATGGTGTATTTGCTTGGTTAAAAAGAGGTTTATCTTGTTAATGCTTGGACTAGGTAAGGAATATTTGTTGCTATTGCTTCTTTTCTTGGTTTGAAGGTTAATTTGCTTAATCTTTTGAGGAGTATAAGTGCATACAACCCCACTAAGTCCATTGCAATTGTCTTGAAATACTTTATTGCATAAGGAAATACTAGGAGGAGTAAAAGGGTTTACACCCTCCTAGGGTTTTTCTTTGCTAGCTTAGCTTGCCTTGGGGAGTAAAAAGGCTTACACTCCCAAGGAAGTAGCTCACCTAGATATTTAATTTTGAGACTCCACAACCCAATAGTTAAAGGCACTAATCTTCTTTGCATTGGAGAAATAAAATCATTGCATTGATATACGTGAAAATACGAGATTTTGAGATTGTCTAAATTGAAATCTATTATATGTGCTCTAAGCTTGCTAAGGCCACAAGGGCATTTTAATTGGTCAAGGATATCTTGTTGCGGTTATAAAATTTATGCTACAGCCATTAGGGCTGCTGCAAACACATTTAACTTGTTTCTCTTACTCACTATTCATCCGTAAAAGATTGCTAAGAAGTTGCCATAATAATTTACTAGTCATTGTGCATCTTTTGGGTGGTTTAATTGTGATTTTTGGCGGTTGAATATTGTTGTTGTAGCAATTGTTTGCTACATCTATAAGGCTACTACAATAATTCTCTGAAAACAATATCTAGCAGCCCTCTTTTACCATCAAAGTGTGTGCTTGAATATTGGAAAGTTATCATTTGGTGTAGTGCTTCATTGTCCAAGAATTATTTGAAAATTTTGATGGTTAATTCTGCAGTAACTAGCTATTGCTCTTGCTGATATATATTTGTGTTTACTGCTGAAATTAGGGACATCAAGCTTAAATTGCTGGTCCACCTAACATATACTGCGTACAATTGTTTTTTCTTGTGTCTCGGGAAGGTACACACACTCTCAGCAGGTACCCAAGGGCTTGACAACCTTAAACCTCTCCCAAGACTCATTCTCAAGCCTTGTTCCACATAGAAACTTGACCTATAGGGGAATTCATTCATACATCTCACTTTCCATCTCATTTCCCCCTAGGGTCACCTAGATTCACCCCTTGAGGTGATTCTATCATCTCTAAAGTGATGGGAACACCTATCTAAGGTGACAGTGGGTAGGTGCTCTCTTAGTTGTCTCCATTTGGTGGTTGGGTCAGGATTTTCCCAACCTACAATTTATGCGAGAATAGGTTGAACGGTCGAGGTCACAAGTGGCTCGAGAAAATGCTCTAGACATGTGAACCTGTAGTAGGAGTTTTGAAAATTGACTAAGTATCACGAATTGGTAGGACGAACGAGGTGCTAAATAAGAGAAGAACAAACATGTTCCACAGGCCCGCGGTGAAATCTTGGAAAATGTGACAAGATTGAAAAGAAGGTCTCGGATGCTCAAACCGACGAGAATGGCGACAACTGATATATATATAGGAAAACGACTACAAATGGTTTATAAAGAAAGGCAGAGTTGCATAGTTTAAATGAGAATGGGTGAGCATGGAACCCCACACACGGAATTAATTTTTGTTGTGAAGAATTGTGGATCCAAAGATGTTTTAATCATAACCATTGATCATCATAGATCAACGACTAAGATCAAAGGATTAGGGCCCGATGCCTGGTAGGCCAACTCAATCACATAAATGTTGTAATAACAACGTCATCAACGCCACATGTCCAATCAGACGAGTGCCACATTCGAGGGAGTCCACATCAATAATATAACAAGCAGCTCTACAAATGCCACGTGTTAGGACACGTATTGATACCATGTCATCTAGAAAGCGAAGAAGATGCCCACGCGGAAGACATCTCATCTGCAACATCATCACAATAGAACTTGAAATATGACTAAGTGTTGAGACATCGCGAAGATAGTGAGCACAACGGAGAATTAGGGTGTGTGAATATGTGAACGTGAACCCGCAGACTCACGGTGAGATATTGAAATCAAATAAGTATGGAGAATTGGTCAGACAAAAAATATCACAATTGGCTCGGGAAAATGTTGTAGACCCACGAACCTAGAATAAGAGTTTTGAAAATCAAATAAGTATCAATAATCAGTCGGACAAACGAGGTCCTAGATAAGAGAAGAACAGAGATGTCTCGTGGACCCGCGGTGAAATCTCGGAAAATTGTCTGAGTATGAGGAATCGATTAGATGGCCCAAGAGGTCACCACTTGTCATAGATCAGTCAACCCATAGGGTGAGAGATTTAATGACTCATGATGTATCGAAAACCCATATTGAAATACTTAGAAAAGTTTCTAAGCATAGGTGCAAAATGAGTGCAGTGGAACGAGAAGGTGCATTCTAGAGGCCACGGAGGTATGAAAGATATGCCTTAGGCCCAGAGAGAAATGGTTGGAAATGCTTCTAAGTATAGGTGCAAGATGAGTACGATAGAACTTGAGGGTGTAATTTAGAGGTCGCAAAATTTTGAAGCGAAGAAGAGATATGCCTTAGACCCATGGTGAAGCCATCAAGATAGATCGATGGTCGAGATCAATTCGAGATTTGATCGAACAATGGATGTAAGTCGAGGGCCCAGTGGTCCCAATATGTTAAAGAAGAATAGATAGATGCCTATGATCTAAGTAAGGGAAGATCAAACAACTGGTGTGCATTGTGGTTGCATGACATGCTTAGGTGGTCAGTGAGCAGATTGACAATTGTGATTTAACCCAAAAGAGAACAAGATCAATGGTCAAGATTAAATCATAAGGAATGATCAGACGGTCACTGAGGGATGAAGCTATGTTGCATGTGTTAATGGATTATCCTTCATTGTGTTTGCCATCAATATCTTTCCGCTCAAGACTCATAATTGAGCAAGAGAATAGTCATTAAAAAGCTGGTTCAAAGAAGAATAACTTGGAATTATTAGAATTGGGAAAACTATGATATAATTCTTCATGAATTTAGTAGAAAAAGGATCTGTAGCATTAATTGACAAATTTCTATAATATGAAAAATTCTAACAAAAATGGTTGCTTGCACATTTTGTAGAATTAAGGGATAAAAGCATATCAGTTCAAGATAAGAATGAAGATTTGGGACATGCGGGAAGGAGAAGGAGCCTTCAGTCATGAGAAATAATCCAAAGGTCAAAATAATAGTGTTGGTAACGCAGAGACAAAATCAAATGGGCACATGAGCATAGGGAAACAAGAAACATTAATAGAGACTGTGAGAAGCTTGACAATAGAAGTGCAGTGTTACAAATTAGACAATGAGAAGATGATGAGAGAACAAAATCAAATAAATGCTCAAGTGATGCAAAGACTAAATCAATTGCATAGGTAGGCAAATAATGGATTAGACTCGAGATATGAGGAAGAAGGCAGGTATCATGAAAGAATAGATAACTACATAAGAGTTGGTCATTCAAGAAGTGCTAGCATAATTCAAAAACATCACTCACCTCCTTATTCAACAAGGGAATTTTATGCATCTAAAGACTCCATAAGCAGTCCAGAAGTGTATCCTGTTAGGCACCAAAGAAGAAGGCATAAATTGGATAGTTTGCAAGGAGAGTCGAGGCAGCTTAAGCCACCATCCTTTGATGGTGAAAGAGAAAGGGAAGATGATGTTGAAGCATGGTTGTTGCGAATGAGGAAGTATTTTTAGTTGTACAACTACTCATCTAACCTAGAATCCAAAATTTCCACATACCATTTGCATGGAAAATATGTTATGTGGTGGGATCAACTGAAGCAAGTTGAACACATTAATGAGAGTAGGATCACTTGGAAACAATTCAAGAGACATTTTTCAGAAGGAGTATCTTTTAGAACATTTCCATGACAAGAAATTGTGAGAGGTTTTTGAACTCACGTTGGGAATCATGACCATGGAAGAATATTAAAAGAAGTTCTTGGGATTGTTGAAGTATGTGGGGTTTATCAAGGATGAAAAGGTGAAGATACAGAGGTTTCTGAGTGGATTTCCATCTTTCTACAAAGAGAAGATTCAATGTGATGAGCCTAAGACTTTAACGAAGACCATCACGAAGGCTTAATACCTGTATGAATAAGGAAAGGGTAGAGAATCCTTACATAAATCTTGGAAGGATAAGAAGGAAGAGAAATCTGATCAAAGAAGGAAGGGATTCAAACCTTCTTTCAACAAAAACAGTCCTAATTAAAATCAACAAGATCATTTTGCTAAAGATGAGACTAAGAGAGAAGACTCCTTGGAAAAAAGGGGAAGACCACCAATAAAATGTTGGGGAATCACTCGGTTTCTATTTTAATTGACTCATGAGCAAGCCATTGTTACATTGATCTTAAAGTAGTGGACATATTACATTTGGAGAAAAGTGAGCTTCAAAAATCAAGTTTGGTTTAGCTAGCCACTAGAACCAAAAGAAGGATCAATGAGACCGTTAAAGGTTGTCCAATAAATCTGAATGGAATGAATACTAATGTTGATATGAATATCATACCATTGGGATCTTATGATATCCTAAATGAAATGGATCAGTTGGACCTGCATCATGTTGTCCTAGATTGTCATAACAAGACATTTACATGTCTTGTTGAAAAAGGAAAACATAGTGTTGTGAAGGGAATTCCAAGACCCATTTCTATAAGAGAAATTTCAATCTTGCAACTGAAGAGATGTCTTAGGAAGGGATGTCAATTGTATGCAACGCATGTGGAGGAGACAAAAAAGACAAAAGAGCCAAGCCTTGAAGATTATTTAGTATTGTAAGAGTTCGAAGATGTATTCCAAGAAATACTAGTATTGCCACCCAAGAGGGAGATAGATTTCTCCATTGATTTGGTACCAGGAGCTGCCCCAATATCAAATACTCCTTACATAATGAGTACACCAAAATGAAAAGAATTAAAAATGCATCTGGAATAATTGTTGAAGAAAGGGTACAGACACCCAAGTGTTTCACCTTGGGGAGCACCAATACTCTTTGTCAAAAAGAAGGATGGAACATTGAGACTATGTATTGACTTTAGATAGATAAATAAAGCCACTGTGAAGAACAAATACCCTCTACCCAGAATCGATGACCTATTTGATCAACTAAGAGGAGCAAATATATATTTCAAAGATAGACCTGAGATCAGGATACCATCAAGTAAGAATCAAGGGAGAAGACATTAGTAAAAAAGCCTTTATAACCAGGTATGGACATTATGAATTTGTAGTGGTGCCATTTGGGTTGACCAATGCACAAGTTGTCTTTATGTGCTTAATGAATGGCATATTCAAAAATTATTTGGACAAGTTTGTCATTGTGTTCTTGAATGACATACTTATTTATTCCAAGTCAGAGGAGGAGCGTGAACGTCACTTGAGGTTGGTGTTGCAAGTGTTGAGGGAATATAAGCTTCATGCCAAGCATAGTAAGTGTTCTTTTTACCAAGAACAAATCCATTATTTGGGACACATTATTTCAGAGGAAGGAATAACAATGGATCCAGAGAAGATTTAAAACATTAGAGGATGGCCAATACCAACAAATGTTTCAAAAGTCAAATCCTTTATTGGATTAGCTAGATAGTACAAGAGATTTATAAAAGGATTCTCTAAGATTACTCATCCCATCACTTCTTTGCAAAATAAGGGAACTAAATTTGAATGGAAAACAAAGTGTGAAGAAATTTTCAATTTGTTGAAACAATTACTTACTAGTGTACCTATTTTAAATATTGTTGACCCAAATGAAAGCTTTGTGGTATGTACAGATGCATGCAGGGAAGGACTTGGTGGAGTCCTTACTCAAAATGGACATGTCATTAGTTATGAGTCTAGAAAGCTTAAAGAACATGAGAGGAATTGTGCCACACATGATTTGGAGCTTGCTGCCATAGTTCATGCATTGAAGATGTGGATGCATTATCTCATGGGAAAAATATTTGAACTAATGACAAACCATAGTTGTATGAAATATCTTTTTGAACAACCAACTTTGAATGCTAGGCAGACAAGATGAATGGAATTTTTTAAGTGAGTATGACTTTGACATCAAGCATATCAAAAGAAAGGAAAATAAAGTCGTTGATGCACTCAGTAGGAGAGTACAACTCATGCATGCTACAACCATTAGTATGCATCAATAAGATTTGAAGAACATAATTTTGGATGTTGTTGTTACTAATTAGCATTACCTACAAGTAAAGGAAAGTTTAGTACAAAAAATTAAAGAGTGTGAGATTAAGAAAGATGGATTACTTATGCATAAGAATAGAATTTGCGTTCCTACTTCCGGAGAACTTAGTTATTTGGTATTAAAAGAAATGCATAATGTTTCATATGTCAGACATCAGACCACTCTCTCTAGAGAGTGCAAGTCAATCTAGATCTGATACCATATAAAAACTATGGGCCAAAGAGTAACATGAAATGCAAGAAGCAAGAATAAATAAGCATCGATAATTTTTCCTGGAAACCCTTTATAGACAAACCGACTCCAAATTGATATCTATTTCCTTAGCCAAGGTGACCGAAAGAGGCACCTTACAATGGAGACATCAAGCCTTTAAATAGGGTTCATCACAAGTGACTACCATTGACTAAAACCATGTGCCACTATAAACCACCTATGGTAAACACACCTTTGATTGAGTTAAGATTAACCTGACATAGTCACATTATAATGTTTATTTTCACATATCTCATGATTTCTAGCACCTAGTACATAATAGGGAACTTCTCGGTCAATGGAATTATCGATTACTCAAGATATCCAATTATGCGTGTGCTTTGGTTAGGGGACTATTCTCCCTATCGTCATACACACGATCATGTTTCATTTCAATTTGGTTAATAATTGGTTTTATGATAAGGAAGTGTTTGTAGCAGTGGGACCACTTCACTTCAAGAGGGAGTTGGGAGGGTCTGATTCAGGTTCATTTATGATGGAAGAAGGGACCATTTTCGCTGTCATCACTTGCATTTACAAATGTCATTCTTTGCTCCTTCAATTATGATTTAGTTAGTTACATCTTGCATTGTAATGTTCCCCTCCCCTTGACAAGACCATGGAGGACTTAGTAGTCTAGTCACCTCTCTAGACTATAGTCCAATAGGAAAAAGGGGTAGGAGGCGTTAAATATGTTACTAGGTGATTTAATGATATTTTGTTAAAGTGATTGGATGAAAAAGGGAAAAGGGTTATTGAATTAAGAATAAATAAAAACAATAACCTTAGTGAAAATCATAAAGTAACTCAATAGAGAATTAGAAGATGGAGGTATAAAAGTGAGAGGATGGCACCTCACTCCTCATTCATTCTATTCTTATATTGAGATCACTTGAGCTATGCAACTTACGTTTTGAGGGTTTTGAGTCAAGAAACCCTAGAGACTAGCAAGGAGGTGAAAGATCTCTATATTTCTAGTCCAAGCTTGGCCAAGGAGGTGAAATATTCCTCCCTCACCATTCTATCTAGTCCATGTCCAGTTCAGGAGTTATTTGTGCAAGTAAGGTGCAGTTTGAAGTGTTTTCCAGCAGGTTGGGCGCATCAATGGAGGAAGAAGAATTAGATTTGATTAGAGGAGGGTAGATCTACAGGGAACTACACCCCATGAGTGTTTTTTGTCTCCATAGATCCCCTTTGCAACATTTATTAGAGGTCTTTCTTATGAATATCTATTTTAGTCTTCAATTGGGTGTATTGGTTGAAGGAGGGTGCACCATTCCTTGAGGAGGAAGTGAGTTGGAAGGTTTTCTCAAGGGGTTTGACTCCAAACTTGTTCCATTTTTCATCTACAGCTCCCGATCTACAGTTTAACAATATTTTCATAGATTTTGGTGGTCATCTTCAAGGAGGCCAAAATCTCTATCTTTTCCAGTCAATGAGGGGCACACCAGTACCAGATCTGAAGGTTAAAACTCACTAGGGAAATAAATTGATCTTGTATCTATCTTCAGTCAGTTGCGGGGGATCTTGGAGACCCTATTGCTCTGTATTATTGTATCTGAAGGGCGCATGCATCCTCGGCTTCTTTATCTTATTCTATTGTACCAGATATATAGATATATGTGTGGAAGATCAACTTACTATACTAAATAAAGGTCAAATCTGAAGATTTTTTGAAATATATTTGTTGTGTGTCTCTTATATCTTGTGATATACTTCATTTTTGTCTTCTATATGCTATAAACTCTTCACAAACACCTACAATGCAACTCTAGAAGTAAAACCCTGCAAAAAACAAACAAACAAAATAAAAAAATCTCCTAATTTTCTTAGCAAATCTGCTTGGGAACATTACAGTGGTATTAGAGTGAATTCCTTTGCCAGCCTATGATAAAAACTAATGACAAGGAGAAGAGGCTGTGGAGGACATCCTGTATCATGTATTCCTGAAGGAGAAGAGCCAGATATCATTATGGGGGAAACTCATGAAACATAAAACACAACATAATAAGAGGCAACTTTCTTAGCCGAAAGGGTAACTCATGCAATGAATGATGCACTACAAAAAAACCCAGGTGATTATGCAACGCAACCTTGAAGAGATGAAAAACCATTTATCTTTGGGACAGGAAGAACTCAAACTATCCTTTGTGAATTTACAAAGAGGGCAGGACAAAATGATAGCTTTGATGGAAGAGCAAAGTAAACATCAAGGTATTCTTTCTGAGTATTTGATGGATCAAATACATGGTAAAGATCCACCCCTATTTGGTGGAAATCATGATGCTAGTGGATCTCAGGGGGGAAATGGAAATCATGAGGAGTCCATACATAAAGGCCATGCATAAGGGCATAAACCGAATGAAGGTATGCCAACTCAATCTCACACAGCTAACAGATCTACTCCTAGACCGTACATGCCTACCTTTCTAGATGCACAACAAAGGGACAATAATGCCTTGAATCAAGAGAGTTTAGGGGATGAATGGTAGTCGACAGAAAGGGAGTACAATGGCATTTGCGTGGGGTTCAGGAGACAAGTTTCCATGGGGGATTATTTCCACATGAAGTTGAAAAGGAGATCCAAGGATCGTTATAGAGGTGCCAATGAACTTGGGCACAAGGCAAGTAGGATAGAGTTGCCAACCTTTGATGGATCAAATCAAATTTTAGCCACAACATGGGTGCAAAACATGGATGCTTACCTCCAATTCAATACCATGGAGGAAGTGAATGCCATCAAGTATGCAACATTGTACTTGATGGGCAAGGCACATGATTGGTGGTTTCATGGGATGACCACCTTAGGACATGAGCATGTCACTTCTTATCATGACTTCACTCAGAGGCTCATTGACAGGTTTGAAAAAGAGGATCCAGAACTTCATTTCAAGGAGCTTACATAGATTAAGTAGACAGGATTAGCTGAAGCATTTATTGAGGATTTTCAAAGAGTGTCGGTTATGGTTCCTGATGTGTAAGAACCCATATTACTAATGATGTATATAGAAGGTCTGACTGAACCTATGCGAGGATGGGTTAAGGCTTTTAAGCCTGTAACCTTACAGGATGCCATTGAGCGCACCAGGGATCTAGTGGGAGCAACTAACAAAAACATATTTACATCCAAGCCTCCATCATTCCAAGGGGTCAAGATACTAGACTAGTGGACAAAGGCAAGAGGAAGTTGGATGAAGCCACAAGAAGAGAATTAAGAAGGAAGCAACTATGCTTCACCCGTAAATAATCGTGGCAGCTAGGTCATAGGTGTTTGGGCAAAGTAAAAATCCATTATATAGAAGTGGTGTCAGACAGTGAAGAGGAAACATATGACGAGGAGGGTGGAGTTATTCATACTATGCAAGCAAACCAGAGGGAAGAAGAAGCCTTGCATGCGCAAGGTGATGAGGCATCCTTACGTCATAATAGTGGGCTCAAGAAATTTACTATTGCTTCTATGAGTGGGGTGACTAAGTTTAACACTTTCAGGATGAAGGGAGTTGTCCAAGGACAAAGGGCCACAATGCTAATAGATGGAGGAGATTCTCATAATTTTATTGATATGGCTATGGTAGAGAGGAGACATATACCTACAATTGATTTTGAAGGCTTTTTGGTTAAGTTAGCATGAGGGCATATTATGTCTTGTGATAGGTACATCCCACAGATGAGCTTGACCTTGGGAAGATACACCTTGACACATGATTTTTATGTAGTAGATATTCCTAACACCAATATCATAATAGGTGTGCAGTGGCTTAACACCTTGGGGCCAATCATTACCAATTACAAAACCATGGAAATGTCCTTCAACACAGAAGAAGGGAAGAGAGTCACGCTTAAGGGAATGACATGGAATTCACCTAGAGTTGTTACAACCAAGAAAATGCATGCCATATTTAGGCTTGAAGAGATAGTTTATGTAGCTGAATGTTTCATCATGGACACAAATGATGGGAGAAACAAAGAATACCCTCCAGATATACAAAGGATCCTTCATAAGCATAAAAGGGTCTTTGAGCCTGTTCCCCCAGGTCAACCACTAGACAGAGGGTTTGAACACATTATAGAATTGGAAGAAGGGGTCAAACCAATCATCACTACACCTTACAGACACCCCAAGAAGCATAAGGATGATATATAAAGTGCCATCAAATAATTGCTAGCCATGGGGAATATCAGGCCAAGTTCAAGCCCATTCGCATCCTCGGTTGTGTTGGTAAAGAAGAAGGATGGGACTATTCACATGTGCATATATTACATGGCCTTGAATAAGAGAACTATCAAGAACAGATACCGCATTACCGGGATAGATGAACTATTGGATGAACTACATGGTGTAGTATACTTCACAAAAATTAATTTGCGCTCTGGATACCATCAAATCAGGGTGAGGGAGAAAGACATACATACGACAACCTTTAGATGCCACTTTGGACATTATGAGTTCCTTGTTATGACTTTCGGTTTGACCATTGCACCAACCACTTCCCAGTCCTACATGAACCACGTGTTTAACAAGCAACTAAGAAAATACTTGCTTGTATTTTTTGATGATTTGTTGATTTACCTCAAACATGTGGACGAGATCTTGGTCATCATGGAGAAGCAGTCTTTAGATTCCAAAGAATCAAAATGTAAAATTGGAATGACAAAGGTCCTTTACTTGGGACACATTATTGGAGCAAAAGGGGTGCAGGCTCATCAAGAGAAGATCCAGGCCATCATTAATTGGCCCACACCCAAAACACTTACATAACTCAAAATCTTTCTTGGCATTTGCAACTTTTATAGGAAGAGTTCAAGGGAGTCTCCCAACTTTGTGCACCCCTAATTGACTTGACCAGGAAGGGAGCATTTGAGTGGAGTGATGAAGCTCAATAAACATTTTATAAAATGAAAAAGGTGATGAGTACTTGTCCTGTGTTATCTCTACCTGATTTCTCTCAACCTTTCATATTAGAGTGTGATGCATCTAGTGAAGGTGTTGGAGTTGTGCTAATGAAAAACAAGCACCCTATTGCCTATGAAAGTCGCAAGTTGAGGGGTCTTGAGCTACTATACACCATTTATGATAAATAAATGCTATCCATAATGCACGCTTTGTCCAAATTCCGACAATATTTAGTTGGAGCAACATCTGTGGTTAAAACAAACCATAACAGCCTCAAGTACTTCCTTGCGCATAAATACCTTACTGAGAGGCATCATAAATGGTAAGCAAGATATAAGCATATAACTTTGACATAGAATATGTCAATGGAAAGAATAAGGTAGTGGCATATGCATTGTCTAGAAAGCCCTCAACCTATTCCATGACCGAAATATCAGTGGACTGGAAATCTCTTCTATTGGTGGAGTATTCTAAAAACAAATTTGCACGTGATTTGATGGATGGGCAGTTACCAGATGACAGGTACAAGATCATTGATGATATTATTTATTATTAAGGCAAAATCTATTTAGTTCCAGAATCTTCATTCAAGAAGAAAGTGCTTCAGGCATTCCATGACTCACCATTAGTAGGGCACCAAGGTTTTCTTAAGACATATAGACAGATAAGGGAAATGTTTTCTTGGAAGGGTCTCAAGGGAGAGGTCATGCGCTACATCATGGAGTGCACTACTTGCCAACAAAATAAATATGAGCATAATCACCCGATAGGTCTATTACAACCTCTTCCCATTCCAGAACGTAAGTGGGAAAGCATATCTATGGACTTCATTATAGGGCTTTCTAGGACACATGGGAAAGATTGTATATTTTTGGTGGTAGACCACTTGACTAATTTTTCCCACTTTATGCCATCACCATGGACTATAACACTTCTCAGGTAGCTTAATTACTTTTCAGGGAGGTTTTTAGGTTGCATGGACTGCCCAAGACAATTGTGAGCGACGTGGACAACAAGTTTATGAGCATCTTTTGGTAGGAATTGTTTAGATTGGTGGGTACTGAGTTGACTCCTAGCACTAGATACCATCCACAAACAGATGGGAAAACCAAAATAGTAAACAAATGGGTGGAAGTTTACCTCAGTAATTATGTAGTGGGGCAACAAAAAACATGGGTCAAATGGATTTATTTGGGGGAGTATTGCTACAACACCACTCACCACTTATCCATTGGTATGTATCCTTTCAAAGATTTGTACAATTATGAGCCCCTTACTTTTGTTGAAATTGTGTTTGGAGATATCAGGGATCCTATGGTCAAATAATGGATACAAAAAAACCAAGATATCCTTAAAGAACTCAAAGACAATTTGCACAGAGCTCAAAACCAACATAAATTATAAGCTGAAAAAAAGAGGGTGGAGCGTACTTTTGAGGTAGGGGACTTGGTCTATTTAAGATTGCAGTCATACATACAAGCATATATTAAGAAGAGCGGAGCTGAGAAACTCAAACCACGCTTCTATGGGCCCTATGAAGTGCAAAGGAGAATTGGAGAAGTTGAATATGAACAAAAATTACCATCGGAGAGCAAAATCCACATTGTTTGCCATGTATCTTGCCTAAAAAGGGATTTGGGGCAACATGTTGTAGCTAATAAAGAGCTACCTCCAGTTGATGAAGAGGGACACTTGATTTTGATTCCAGAGGAGGCTTTGGAGGTAAGGGAGAAACATCTAAGGAACAGGGATATCAATGAGTACTTGGTCAAATGGAAGAATTTGCCTATAGAAGATGCAACTTGGGAGAATGAACAAGTGCTACAACAAACATGTTCATAATTGCTTGTGGGAAATCAATTTCCAGTAGGGGAGATTGTAATTTTCCCCTCTCCTTGACAAGACCATGGAGGACTTAGTAGTCTAGTCATCCCTCTAGACTATAGTCCAAGAGGAAAAAGGGATAGGAGGCGCTAAAGATGTCACTAGGTGATTTAATGATATTTATTAAAGTGACTGGATGAAAAAGGAAAAAGGGTTATTGACTTAAGAAGAAATTAAAACGATAACCTTAGTGAAAATCATAAAGTAACTCAACAGAGAATTAGAAGATGGAGGTATAAAAGTGAGAGGAGGGTGCTTCACTCCTCATTCATGATAATCTTCTACTGAGATCACTTGAGCTATGCAACTTACGTTTTGAGGGTTTTGAGTCAAGAAACCCTAGAGACCAACAAGGAGGTGAAAGATCCCTTTGTTCTTGGTCCAAGCTTGGCCAATGAGGTGAAATATTCTTCCCTCACCATTCTATCCACTCCAGGTCCATTTCAGGAGTTATTTGTGCAAGCAAGGCACAATTTGAAGTGTTTTCTAGCAGGTTGGGCACATCAGTGGAGGAAGAAGAATTCAATTTGCTTAGAGAAGGCTACATCGACAAGGAACTACACCCCAGGAGTGTTTGTTGGATCCATATTGCCCCTTTGCAACAATTATTGAAGGTATTTCTTCTGCATATATATTTTATTCTTTAGTTGGGCGTATTGGCTGAAGGAGGGTGCACCATTCCTTGAGGAGGAAGTGAGTTGGAAGGTTTTCTTGGGGTGTTTGACTCCAAACTTGTTCCATTTCTCATCTACAACTCTCGATCTACAGTGTGACAATATTTCCATATATTTTGGTGGTCATCTTCAAGGAGGCCGAAATCTCTAGCTTTTCTAGCGAGTGAGTGGCACACTAGTACCAGATTTGAAGGTTATAACTCACTAGGGAAATAAATTGATCTTGTATCTATCTTCAGTCAGTTGTGGGGGATCTTGGAGACCCTATTGTTCTATATTATTGTATCTGAAGAGTGCATGCATCCTTGGCTTATATATCTTATTCTATTGTACCAGATATGCAGATCTATGTGTGGAAGATCAACTTATTATACTAAATAAAGGTTAGATCTGAAGCTTTTCTGAAATACATTTGTTGTGTGTTTCTTATATCTTGTGATCTACTTCATTGTTGTCTTTTATATGCTATAAAATCTTAAAAAAAAACCAGAGCGTAACTATAGAAGTAAAACCCTGCAAAAAACAAACAAACAAAATCACAAAATCACCTAAGTTTCCTAGCAAATCTGCTTGGGAACATTACATGCATATTGTATTTCCCTACTTTTAATACATTCATTCCATCTTCATTTATATTTTTGCATTTACATTCATTAGTTAAATTAGTTTAGATAGATTAGAGAGTATGAAAAGAACATATTACCTAACCCATGGTAGCTGGGCCATAACTATAAGGTTTGCCACTTTCAATAAGGAAAGGTTTGATTGAGCCATTTCATTGAATAAACCTATATAGTTGAAGAAGATTATTTATCCACATCAATAACATTCTAAATAAATAAAAATTGCAAAATAAAATTTTGTCCAAATTACATGGGAGAAACTATAATTACACATAGCACACAATTCATTAAGCTTTTAAAACTTAAACAAGGGAAACAGTTGCTAAGCTTTTAAAACTTAAACAAGGGAAACAGTTGCGAAGCAGCTAGTCCATGCCTTGTTAAGAAATTTGAGTCCTCATTGAAGAATATATTCATGTATAAAAAATAAAAATTGTTCCGGTATAAAAATTAAAAGTCATTGTTCCAACATAAAAATTAAAAGTTTTAAGAGATTTAGTGTGGGTGTACTAAGAATAATTTAAGAGAAAGTGTTTTTCATCCTAAACCCTCTCAATATCGCAAAGATGATAAAGTATCATACACCAATATGGTGTATGGCTTGGCCGTGACCTTAAAAATAGATTATTATTATTATATTTTGATCCCGATGTTTTAGGAGTTCTTTAAGCCTTTTTTCACTATGTAACTCATGAGAATTCGTTCTTAATTGAATTTTTTTAAAGTCATATTAAATATTGATAATCAAATTAAATTAATTATCATAATTTTTTATCAATTTATTTTTATACTGCATTTAACTAATGTAATAATAAATTTTATACATTAATTCGATGTTTGGTTATATTGTAATTTTAAAAATAAATTATTTTTAAAATTACCTGCCTGACTAACCTGCGGTCTAGAAAGAGTGACTCTGGGGCATCTAAGTCGTGAAAATCACACGAGGATAGCACTGGTCATGGACCACACCAACCCTTAACTGTTGATATTATGGTCACTGCGGGAGGTATTAACCTCCACGTGTAACCTTGACGAGAATAGAATATTCCGGGAAGCAAGAAGAAATCCTAACGGCTAAAGGAAATATTTAATATTAACTGCTTAGCCTCAAGAATGAGAAGTTGTCCAAGAGAACTCAAGAAAAATAGTATAAATACAGGACATCAAAGCTCATTTTGAGGAGATAGCTCGAAACTGCAGAAATGTAGAAGTGCACACTACATAAACTGAGTAAGTGCACAAGTCTAGGGAGTAGCTGCAGCTACAGCTACTGCAATCTGTATTCTCAGTTTAGGATCGAACTTTCTATTGGTTATGGTTTGGACTTTCTGCCTTGTGTGCTAGATCTGGAGAGAGGTACGCTACATTGATTGTCTATTAGGCCTAGGGTTTGCTTCCATAATCATTCTTTGTCAAGGCTAAGGTGCTTGGGGGTGGCTTCAACCTATGGTTGGGTGAAAATATTACTATATTGTCTATGTTTAAACGAGCACATCTATTATTTCTAATAGGTTATGGGCCCACAGTATCTTCGGACAGTCTAACCACAGGAAGATAGATTGGGAGGATTTGCTCAGTTACAGTTGCAGTTGTAGTCAGTTTTTTCTGCAACAATGAAACCCTAACCCTCTTGTTGAGGCACCTTAAGTGAAGAGATTGACCTAATTTCTGGATAGCCTAGTGCGCCCTAACCCAACGCACCTCCTGGTACTCTCAGCAAGCCAAGACGCCAAGTTTGAGTTTTTGGTCAAAATCAAAGGTTGACCAAGTCAAAGTCAAAGGTTGACAAAATCAAAGCAGTCATGACTTACTCTATGAAGTCAGAAAAGAAGTTAGAAGAGGCTTCTAACTTCAGAGCATGGAAGACAAGGATTGACCTCATCCTTGCCAAAAATAAAGTGTTGGATATCGTGAAAGGAAATATCGTGGAACCATAGTTTGAAGAAGGAAAAGAGAACGAACCTCAGAACATTGTAGTTATGGAGAAGTTCAAAGACAATGACATCAATGCCATGAGTATCATAGTGGACTATGTAAAAGACCACTTAATACCCTACATCTCCCATCTTGACTCATCTAAGAAGATGTACGATGCCCTAACTAACCTCTTCTTAGTCAAAAATAATGGACAAGTAATGAGTCTGAAGAACGAGCTCTGTGACATGAAAATGAATGATGATGACAACATAACTTCATACTTTGTGAAAATCTCTCAGTTAAGAGATCAACTACAAGCTATTGAAGAAATCATTTCAGAGAAGGAAATGGTAAAGATGGTACTCAATGGTCTTCCCAAGACATGGGATGCATTTGCCGCCAGAATGAACACAAGGAAGGAGTATCCCACATTTGAAGAACTTTGGACTTGTTGTGCACAAGAAGAATCAAGGATTAGCGCAAAAGAGAAATTCCAAAGGAAAGATGATGATCAAGCCTACACAACAACGTTCAATAATTTCATAAATAAGAAGAAGTTTGTCTCAAGGAAGAAACCAAATCAAGAAAAGGATATGTCAAAGATACAATGCTTCAACTGTCCAAAATATGGTCACTACAGGAACCACTGTCCTGAGTTGGGAAAAAGAAAGGAAACAAACGAAGCAACAATTGCCGAAGAAAGGGAACCCTCAAAGAAGGCCAAGCAGGATAAAACAAACTTCTTCTAAGTCAAGGTAACAATATTCTTCATAGTTATTGTACATACCATGTTTACATAGTTTATGTATATATCTTGCATATCTATTTCCTAGAAGATAAGATGTTCAAGAAAAACAAATACCTATAGAAGAATAACAAGATAAGGATTGCTATAATGATGACTACAAGTCAAGCAATACACATGAGAAGATGAAGTACATTGACAATCCTTGGTAACAATTCCTGTGGAAGCTATTATATAAGTAATAACTGCCAGATAAGCCAAAATCAAAATCAAACTTGAAGAGACCCATAAGAAGTCAAAACAGAAAGAAGTCATCAATCAAAAGGAAACTAGAAAAAGACTTGTGACACTTTGCAAAAGGCAATAAGGATGCACCCAAAAGCGTGGACTCTCTTAGATGGAGGGAGTTGATCACATAAGTCCAGAAGAAGAGCATGCATTCATGCATGAAACAAGGATTCGGAGGGAGCTAATCCTAAATAATATGATCCATTGAGGATTATGAAGTATCTATCCACTTTCCCATTGAAAGTAGCAGCCATGAAAAGAAACACGTGTTCAATTTAACTTTAGAAGAAGTCTTCTTCGAAAAGAAGCCTTAAAGTATCCTTGGTTGTCCATCTACATCCATGATCCTATGATGAAAGGAAGAAGTTGGAATCTTCAGGGCATGGAATCTATACAAAACTCCATGGACCCAAGAGCTAAAGAGAAACACGAGGAAGAACATGAAGATTCCAGGAGAGAAAGAAAAGCCATAACAACTAGTTATTATACTGAGAATCACAAGACTACCAGCTTGGTTTGAACCCACTAGAAGCAATCAAGCAGAAGAAATGGAAGTTATGATGAAGAACAATATATGTAAGAAATTGTGAAAAAGGTTGGAAGCATTGTGAGATTTAGAACTAGAGGTTCTTCCAGAAGGAGGAAAAGACTATGATAACAACTTGTTCCTGTAAACCAGATACACCTATATTTGAGCTATTGTATCTCTTACAGTATCCATGGATTGAAGTTTACATCAGTTGGTTGTAAAAGATTGTTCTTCCCAATAGAGCATTTGAGGAAGAAGCTTATGTAAAGCAATCTCAAGGTTTTGAGGTATACCAGAAAGAGACCCATGTATGTAGATATAAGAAGACCTTGTATGGTTTCAAACAACTTGATGCAGAGTGTCTCATATACAACATAAGCGTGGTGAAAACCTTCTATGACAGAGATAGTGTATCATAACATTTACTCAGAAGTCTAGGATTATGGATTTCTAATCCATGGAAAACTCTCATGATGACAGAAGAAGTGATACTTGAATATGTTTCAGTTGAGCCTTGCCACAATGTCATGAGCTAGCAGGAAACAAAAGTGATGAATTCGACCATGATATATTGTAATGATCAGAGCTATATGAAGCCTTCAGAGAAAACCAATGTTCCATGATAGACCAAAGTTCATTGAAATCAAACAATACATTCTTCGTGATGAAGTCCAGAAAAGAGAAGTGGTTCTCCAATATATATCTCCACAGATGAGCATATAGCAAATATCTTGGTAAAACCTCTGTCCAAGATGAAAAGCCTGCAAGCCGGGGCTCGTGGAGACGAATTCCTTATTGAAAAATGAAGAAATTACTCCCAGGTTGGGAGGGAGCACTGATGTGTTATTGATTTATGGACAATCATTTTTCAGTTCGAAAAATGGTCCAGGATGAGTAGTTCCTTTCCAGTTCGGAAAGTTGTTTGAGATTTCTGACGGACGAACATTTTCCAGTTCGAAAAATAGTCCAGATTGGACAATATTTTTCGTAATGAAAATGGTTCGATAGATTGTTGATGTACCATAGACAACTATTCCCCTTGTGGCCAGTGTGGGGGAATGGTCTATGCCAATCATTCTTCTTGGCATTCACTCTGAGTAGTGGTCAAGTATAATGGTCCGCCTAGTCAGGCAATCATTCTTTCGAAGTTCACAATTGTGAGCAGTTTCAAAGAATGGTCTGTTTTGGAGGTTGGTGCAGGACAGTCATTTCCTGAGGAAATGGTCCGGACAGTCATTCCCTCGGGAAGACTCATTCTCTCCAGGTTTCTCTATGTTTAGTATCGAAGGAATGGCCCAGTTAGGTGAATGGTCCAGGTTCAACAATCAAGGACAGGCATTCCCTAGGAAAGATTCATTCTATCCAGGTTGCACTATGTTTAGTGCCGGAGGAATTGCCCAGTTAGGTGAATGGTCCATGCTCATAAATCAGGGATAGTTATTCTTCCATGCTTGGGAAGAATAGTCCAGATAGCCCATGGTCGATGTTTTTACTATATGAGGGCAGATGCTCTTCCAGATCTCACAAATGTGAGTGGAAGAATGACCTAAATGACTCAGTTTATATCATGATATTGTTTTATGCATGTTGATATCAGATGATATGATTTCTATGGAGACTGTATGTCTCTGAACAATAGATGTATGCTACTGTGGTGGATGTGTTCCACTGGTTGTGACTATGTGTCGTTGATTAAGTAGCCATGTGCTACTTGGTGTGGTTGTGTACCACTGGATAGTAGTTGTGTATTACTATGGATAAACACAGTTTGTAATGATCCCAAGCCAACTTCTTTATTGGAATCACTAACTACTACTAATTTATTGAGTTATTAAGTGCATACAAGATTCATCAACACATGGAGATCACAATATATTCAAGATGTAGAAGCACAAGCAAAGATCTGACCTTTTTATTATGAGCAATGTAAGATCAATACGATAGATGGCCGATCTGGTATAAACCTCAGATGGTCGTACAAGCAATAGATATGAGCTGCTACAAAATGCTCCCGACAATACAAAATAAGCCTCCAAAGGCTGGATATACAATGAAGACTGAATCAAGCAAATCTGAGCTGTACTAATGCTCAACATCCAAGCTGGAAAGTGCCACGTCCTGCTAGAATGCTGAAGCCCTCAATAATTCTGCCCTGCTACCAAAAGTGTCCAATCATCCCGAGAAATATGCCAAATGATAGATCGGGCAACTATAAGGACAACCCATATGTCCAAATTCCCAAATCCACTCTCAAACCCCGTAGATCTGAATTCTCCACTGAATGGTGCACCCCACTGGATGACTAAAACCCTAGCTGGTTCAACCTTGATGAAGGAGGCCTCCAAATGCTCTGAAACTCTCCAAGAATATAGATCGGGCTATGAGAATCCCGTGGGAGAAGTTTCAGACTTAGATCTCAAGCAAATCTCCCTAGATCTGAGTTTTATAGAATCACAGGATGTCCCCTATGGCTCCAAGACGTCCCAATCTGCAGACAAATGTAGAATGATGATAACCCTCCAGAAAATCCCTCAAACTGATGGTCCTGCCCCTGCAAACAAAACCCAACTGTCGGAATGGCCCCAGGCCCTTAGGATAAGCTGGATCAAACCTCCCTCTAGATGATGGTGCACCCTTGCTGGAAACACAAGAATAGTATGACCTGCTACCTTTTGAAGCGCTAGATGGAGATGGGCTGAGACTAGAATGGTGTGGAGGAGTCTTTCATCCCCGAGACCAAGCTGCGGAACAAGGTGAGTGGATATTTCACCACTGAGTTGCTCACAAGGGTTTGTACAACAAAACCCCCAAACTGAATGCTCAAGAGCAATAGCAAATGCTAATCCAAAACCATAATGAGTAATAGGTGCGCCCCAACCTCTTACTTATACTTTTCTTTCTAATTCTCTATTGAGTTAGGTTAACTCCCAGGGTTAATCTTCTATTCTTCTGTTGAGTTGTCTTTTACTCCTTTATCCTTTTCCTTTCTTAAGTCAACCTAAAAATATAACTTTTAACTTCTTGACTTTTCCCCCCCTCAGTGTGAGACTATGACCTAGTGGGGGTGCCCAGGCCACTGAGTCTCCTCATCACCTCTCTAAGAGGTGGGGGACATTACACAGTTGTGTTATATTGAATGACATTGTTATGATGCTACCGGTTGAATGGTATGTTTGTGCTCAAGACCATTGCCTTCAATACCTCCCTAGCTAGGAGGGAGTGTTGATATTATGGTAGTTGTGGGAGGTATTAACCTCCATGTGTAACCCTGATGAGAATAGAATATTCCGGGAAGCAAGAAAAAACCCTAAAGCATTGGACATAAGTCTAGAAGACAAGTCGGCTAAAGGAAATATTTAATATTAAGTGTTTAGCCTCCAAAATGAGAAGTCATCCTAGACAACTCAGAAAAAACAACATAAATACATGACGTCAGAGCTCATTTTGAGGAGACAACTCAAAACTGCAGAAATGTAGAAGTGTGCAGTGCAGAAACTAGGTAAGTGCGCAAGCCTTGGGAGTAGTTGCAACTGCAACTATTGCAATCTGTATTCTTGGTTTAGGCTCAGAATTTCTATTAGTTATGGTTTGGACTTTCTGCCTTGTGTGCTAGATCTGGAGAGAGGTACGCTACATTGATTGGCTATTAGGCCTAGGGTTTGCTTCCAGAATCATTCTCTGTCAAGGCTAAGGTGCTCGGGGGTGGCTTCGGCCTATGGTTGGGTGACAATATTGCTATATTGTCTATGGTTAAACGAGCACATCTATTATTTCTAACATTAACATGGTTGGATATTAAGAAATCCTCTCAACTACCATGAGCCCTTGAAATCCAATCTCGCTAGCGAGATTTGATTTTAAATGTGAAGGACATGGGTGTCGACTTTGATTCACTCATATGTGTAGGGGTCATGATACCATTTAATATAATATCTCTAGATGCAACCACATGTTCCATCACTACCTCAAGATGCCTCGAGGCTTCAGGCTAAGCCTTTGTGAGAATTGAACCTTGTCCAAATAATATGATATTATTATTGATATAACTTTGTATTTTATATTTGGTTTATATTAAAAAATATTTTTAAAATCAATGAAAATTAATATTTTAAAAATATTAATGATGATAATACTATAAAATTGTAAATATATATGATGAATGGTTTTTTCATCAATGGATTTTTTTAAAGGTTATGGTGGGTTGATGGTAAGTATATTATGATAATATTTTTTTTCCACGGAAAAAAGCGTAATTTTATTCACTGGAAGATAACCAAATTACATTATGTAGGTGCCTTAATCACAACCCAATCATGGGTAGAGAGATCCCAAAGGGACACAAAAGCTAGCTGGTAAGCCACAAAGAAAAAATAAAAAACAAGAATTGGAAAAATAATCCCCAAAGAGACCAGATATCCCGGATCAAGAAATCCCGCCACGAAAATAAACCCAGAAAAACAATCCCAACAAAGCCATGGTGGCTGGAAGGACCAGGTCAGAGAGGTATGAAAAACCTAACTACGAAAGAACCATAAATTAACAACATCGAAGTAGACCACGACCAACAAAAAAGTGCAGAAACTGCACACCCTCTCCAGGAACCTCAAAGTGCCACACACAACATTGTACGCCCAAGGATAGGACCTCAAAGCTCTGGCACAACCCCTGCCAAATAGGAGGCAAACCATCGACTTCCACCAAAAGGAGCCGAAATTGAGGATACATCAAACCTTGAACAACCAACGAAACCAGAGAGAGGAACTGCAACACCAGGAGCAAAACAAAGCGGGAGATCCACACACCAAGACCCAAATCGAGATCCACGCACCCACGTGGAATGATCCGTCACATGAAGGTAAAATTGCAGAAGGAAAGCCCAAGAGACACAGGCCGAGAGCATGCATACAAGCTATCCTCCAAAGAGAACCTAGAAGCAGGCTGGACTAGGTCTGAGAGGCATACAATCCTCTAAAGAATAAGAGAGGGCCCAAAACCTCCAAACCCTGGCCGAAAAAATTTGAAACTCGTCATTCAAACTTTGAAACCAGGAACAAGAAGCTTATGGTATGCATCAAACCTTGATAACAACCCCAAAACTAGAGAGGGAGGTCGGATGGAGACACCTCAAATGCCTGCTTGAAAAAAGAGGAAGCCTCACGGAGATAAAAAAGCACCTCCGTCCAGTAGAATACCCGATCTGTGTAAAAAAGGATGGATTTGAGTAAAAAAGGGTCGAGTCGAGATCTCAGCATCACCCAGAGATACTCACCAGCAAAAGAAAATACCCGACCACCATAAGAAATCCGCCTTGTCCAAAAAGGAGGGTCCGATCCGCAGCAACAAAAGAAAGAAAAACTCATTGCAACATAAAATCTGGAAGAAAGACACCGCAACAATGAAAGGAACTGGGGAGAAGAGTCTTCAATGGTGAAGGTTGGGGAATAGTAGTCTCGGAACCAACCCCGTGCGCAAATTCCAGAAGAAGAGATAAAAAAACACGGGGTCTGCGACCAGGAAAACCCTAGCTGTAGACCCCCCTTGCTTCCTTTCAATATGCTGTTTATGATAATTTTAAATTATAAAATATAAAAAATTATAATATATTAAAATTTCATTTTATTATTATTGATAAAAAAATGTATTTTATATTTGGTTTAAATATTAAACAAATATTTTTAAAATCACTAATGATGATAAAACTAAAATTGTAAATATATATAATGAATGGTTTTATCAATCACATGATTTTTTTTTTAAGGTTATGGTGGGTTGATCTTTCATAGTGGTTGTGGTAAGTATATTATGACAATAAAGTTAAACTATAAAATAATAAAATTTGGTAAATGAAAGTAACTATTTATTATAAAAAATAATAAATTATTCACATTTATTTTATTTTAACAATGAATATTAAATCTTTATTATTTTATATTTTAGTTACCAAGTAAACATCAAGTACACTTATCATAATTATAATGGGAAAAAGGGCTTCCACTAGGTTTTACAAATCGTGCATATAATTACATTAATGTTTATATTAATATAATATAATAATATTAAACATTAGTATAATATAATAATATTAAATTAGCGCGTATATCATAGAGCGTGCATTTAACATTATTATATTCTTAAAAGTTTATTCATCTCAAATCATATAGACTTACATTAAAAAAAAAATTGTTCATTGGTGGTTAATCCAACTTTTTTCTTTCAAAATTCTGAAAATATTTGCAATCATTGTATTGTTTATCTTGAGTTCTTTGTTAAAAATGACGTCATTTTTAACCACTCCGATAAATGTTATTTTTTCAATGTATTTATCGTGATGATTTTATAGATATGTTAAAAAAAAATCATATTCTATGTATATATTTATATATTTATGTTAATTTTGAATTTATTTAATATTAATATATTTTTTAAAAATATGTAAAGTTAAATGTATGTGCAAGAATATTGAATTTATTGTTGCAGTAAAAATAATAATTTCATCAAATTAAAATTATATTTTAATTAAATATTTTTTAGTGAAATTTTAGAAATTATGTTTTAATTAAATATTTTTTTAGTGAAATTTTAGTTATAATAAATTAGAAAAAAATTAAATGATAAAATGATTAAAAATAATAATTTCCAAATTAAAATTATGTTTTAATTAAATATTTTTTAGTCAAATTTTAGTAATAATAAATTGGAAAAAATTTAAATGATAAAATGATTAGCAATCTTTTTTGAAATTATTGGTCTTTTAAAACATTAAATGTTTTTTTTTTTTTTTTAACTAGAACGGCTATGTTGTATTAATCGGCTTTCTGGCAAGCTTGAATCAGAAAGTTACATATCTGAAGAAGGTTGGTGACCTCTAACAGTGCTGCCAACCTTCTTGTGAATGTCTTGGGAAACCAATCCCATCTGCTTCTTGAACTAATTCGAGAAAAATGACAAAAATTGCATACATGGGTATATTCTCACAAATTGTGAGCATAGTAGAAGACAGAAGCAAAGCATTAAACCGAGGGGGATGAAGGTTTCCCCTTAATGTAGGGATCCAACTTTTTCTGCGAACCTGAAGAAATGTTGGAGGCTGCCTCCTTTTCTCTGCGCGCTTTATTGGTCTTTCGCCCTCGGGTAAGGGGTGGAGACGGAACTGAATTGTCTTCCGGATCGGAAGTTTCCACAGAGCCTCTAGAGGGGACTGAACGGAAAAACATTAAATGTTTTAAAAACAATAATTTCATCGAATTAAAATTATATTTTAATTAAATATTTTTTAGTAAAATTTTATAATAATAATTATTGGTCTTTTTAAAACATTAAATGTTGTAAAAACACTAATTTTATCAAATTGAAATTATATTTTAATCAAATATTTTTTAATAACATTTTATAATAATAAATTGAAAAAAGTTTAAATGATAAAATGATTAGCGATCTTTTTTGAAATTATTGTTTTTTTTTAAACATTAAATGCTGGCATTATATTTTGATTATCGTTACTCATTTATGTATGTGAGTATGTATGTTTGCGTTATTTTTATATTTTTAAAGAAAAATGTCCTCTTCAATTAAAAATTATTTTTCAATAATAAACTTTTGTTTAAAAAATTATTTTTCAATAATGAAGTTTTGTTTAAAAAATCACTTTTCAATAATAATGAAGTTTTGTTAATAAATTTATTCTTAATAAAGAAGTTAAAAACATTTCATTGTAAAGATTAAAAACTACTTAAATAAGGGTAGAATTATTCTATATCTCAATTTTGAGTCAATAAATTTTATACAATTAAATTTGAGTTTTTGTTGTTAACATGACATTTGAAATATAAATATTTCAAATTCACCTTAAGATTGATTTATCTAAGTTTAAGAAAAGTAAGAGATTATTTGGATTTATTTAAAATGTCATTTAGATACTCTAAAAACATTAAGATAAGCGTTCCAAGATTGCTAAAGTTTTGATGACTTAGAAGGTTAGGAAGGTCGATATTGTGACAAATATTTTGAAATTGAAATCTAATTTGGGTATACCCGGGCATTGTGAGAGAATTAGTTATTGTTTTAGCAATATGGATTCTCTTCTTTACACTAGTCAAAACACAAAGATACTTTTGGTCTTCAAGATTAAGGTTAACTAGTTCCTTATAATATCTTAATTTTCTTTTATCCTTTAATTCTTTGTTGCACCATAGATTCTCCTTAAATTTAACTGTACAATATCAATTTTGGGGAGCCTCTTGTCATCCATGTTATTTATCTTGTTCTTGTACATTAAGTACTTAATCATAGTTGTGCTCTCAATGGGGAAAAACTCATTTCTATGAGGAGGATATGATAGGATGTATTGCCTTTACTTTTGAGATTAAAGTTATAAAATTCTTTTGGATTTGCTATGTCTTTCTCTAGGATTCTAGAGAGATATTGCATCCCCCAAAGTCACATCCATATAAGATCACATGAGTGACAAGAGTCTCAAAGAGGATCTTTTTCTTATTCCATACCCAAAGGTCTACTAATTTACAATTATTTTCAAGCCCACAATAAGCTTTCCACCCTCCATTTATCCTTTTCTCAATGCTATAGTTCTAATTGAGCTTGTGATGAATATCAATTTCAAGACACTGTTGTCATATACAAAAGTATCATACGTAATATTGTTGGATTTAATGATATTGTTGTCATATACAAGAGATGATTGGCATAACATAATGACATATCAAATAGTTACACTTTTAAATGAAATTAATGAAAATAACAATGAAAAGAAACATAATGTATTTGATTGTTTATTACCTTGTTTACTAATCACACACATAAAACTATACAACACGTTATATAAAGAAAACCCAACATATATATATATATATATATATATATATATATATATCCCATATTCCTATTAGTTATTACATTAATAGGAGGACCACTATCTTTATGATCTCTCATTAAGATAAAGATCATGATATATTGGAATTTATTAGTTGTCACGAACCATATATATTATAATCTAAGATAATAGATAAGATTATAATAGAGAGACATCACATCCATATAAGATCACATGAATGACAAGAGTCTCAAAGATGATCTTTTTCTTATCTCATAGTCAAAGGTCTACTAATTTACAATTATTTTCAAGTCCACAATAAACTTTCCACCCTCCATTTATCCCATAGCTATAATTCCAATTGAGTTTATGATCAATATCAATTCCAAGATACTTATAGGAAGACACTTCCTCCAAAATATTATTGTCATATACAAAAGTATCTTAAATGATCTTGTTGGATTTATTGATATCGTTGTCATATACAAAAGATGAATAACATAACATAATAACAAATCAAATAATTACATTTTTAAATGAAATTAATGAAAATAACAATAGAAAAACACATAATGTATTTGATTATTTATTATCTTGTTTACTAATCACACATATAAAACTATACAACATGTAACAAGTATATATATTCATCTCATATTCATATATTCCTATTATATCTTTATGACTTCTCATTAAGATAAAGATCATGATATATTGGAATTTATTAGTTGTCCGGAACTATATATATTATAATCTAAGATAATAAATAAGAAAACAATATAAAATTATAAAAACTATTTTAAAATATCAAACATAACCTATCATATTCATATATTCCTATTATATCTTTATGACTTCTCATTAAGATAAAGATCATGATATATTGTAATTTATTAGTTGTCCGAAACGATATATATTATAATCTAAGATAATAGATAAGAAAACAATATAAAATTATAAAAACTATTTTAAAATATCAAACATAACATATCTGATTGTTTATTACTTTATTCATTATTCCAGTGTTTATTCAAATAAAAACTTTAAAAATATGAAATTATCTAAAAACAACAATAATAATTAATTTAATCATTATTGATGTTGCTAAATCCATTTAAAAAACACCCTCAAATCAATTTAAAGACTTTTATACTAAAATTTTTCATTATTTAACTGCCACAATATAATATCTTATGATGAATAATTTTACCATCAAATTCCATTTCACCCATCACTGCAAAAAAATTACCTAACAAAATCCATTCCACCCATCGATGGAAAACAGAAGATAGTGTTTTTTACCGAGAGGAATAGAATTACCCGTTAAATTTCCATCCCACCCATCAATGGAAAAGAAAAGGTAGTATTTTTTAACCACAGGAATCGTCGACAGTGACAGGTCATCTACGTCACTTTTTGCACTTTTGCGCACTTTTTCCGCTGAAAACCAACGTAAATCCCAGATATTTTCGGCGGCGAATATTATAATAAAAATATATGTCCAAAATATCTTGTACTTTTTAACTTTTTTTCCGCCTCAGCAAGATTCTTACCCACTAAGGACCGGTCACAGGTTCGAACCGCTAGCGAGGCACGACACTCAGACAAATACCGGCCAAAGAAATATCGCTGGAATCCCGGTGCTCTTCGGACAAGCACGGTGGTTCGAATCCCGCAGCCTGAGAATTGACAAGGAAAATCCAAAGAAAGCAAGGCGAGGTAGATCCCTAGTCAGGACACACTGCGAGGGTTTATCGGACCAATAATTCGGCTCGAAAAATTCGTGTAATTGCAGGCGACTGTGAATAAGAAGAATCGCAGGTCGGTCTAATCTTTGTTTTTGAGTTTTGTTGTTTTACAGTTTACGGGTAATCGGAGGGTGGGGGGTTTATTTGAAGGCAATGGTGAAAACCCTGGTTCGGTCTTTTGGTGTGGCCTGTAAGAAGTATTGGAATTGAGTGGAGAATTATGGTGTAATCTGTTGAGCTTTGATAGTTTTCAGGGATTGTTTATTCGTTTGTTTGTGTTTCTGTGTAATTCAAATGACGAAATTGGATGACCGTGTGACGGAATGGGAAGCGGGGCTCCCGGGGCCGGACGAGCTAACCCCGCTCTCGCAGGTGCTGATAACGCCAGAACTTGCCTGCGCCTTCAGTATCTCGCCGGAACCCTGCCGGAGTCAGTTGGACGTCAGCCGCGCTTCGAAGAACACCATGTCGGCACTGAGACGGCAAAACAGTGCCCCCGTGGGTTCGATGAAGGGTTTTCTGGCGTTTTCGGTCGAGGAGCGTGAGGGTCATGAGTTAGATGGGGGGCAGACTAGGGTTAACGGCGGTGGTTGTGGGCAGGCTGGGGTTAGCCAGGTTGCCCATGTTCCGTTTGGGGGTGAGAGCAGTGATGGCGGTGGGTTTAAGAAGGGGAGGAACAGAGAAACAGAGGAGCCGGAGTCATCGGCCTCCGGGTTCGAGAATTCGTCCGACGAACATTCTGCTAGGACTCTCAAGAGGCCTAGGTTGGTTTGGACACCACAGCTGCACAGGAGGTTTGTTGATGTGGTGAGTCATCTGGGTATCAAGAATGCGGTGCCGAAGACCATTATGCAGTTGATGAACGTAGAGGGTTTGACGAGGGAAAACGTTGCCAGTCATCTTCAGAAGTATAGGCTCTATCTTAAGAGAATGCAGGGGCTTTCTAACGAGGGCCCCTCGCTTTCGGATCATCTGTTTGCGTCTACGCCGGTGCCGTACAATCATGCGGCGTCTGCGTTTCCTGGAAATCACGGAGATGAGCATATGCAGATGCCCATGCCTTACGGGTCTCCTTTAGTTCGGATGCCTGTTGTCGGTATAGCTCATGGTCATGCCCACGGGCATGGCCACATGACAGGCCACGGGCATGGCCACATGACAGCGGCAGGCATGAATCCTTCTACTTCTTATGCTGCATTTGATCCACATGCCTACGGCCCAGCATATGCAAGGTCGATCCCACAGAGAATTCCTTCCGGCGATCACCATGACTCGGTTGCTGACAGAATGGAGATGACATCATCTTATCATAATGCTGCTGGTCCTCAAGAGTAAACAAAATTGGTGCAGAACAAAGGATTGCAAATCTTGCATTGTTTATGCTAGTCTCAGTTTGGAACAAAAGCTTGGGTTATGTCAACCTATCTGGTGATTATCAGTTGGCCCATTCTGTTCATCGTCTTTATCAAAACTGGTGGATTGGTTTGTTAGACTGGGTCGTTGCCTGCAATAACAAGCATGCCTCCACTTCCCCTTCTAATGAAGGGCAGGTCAAGTGTGGCAGTTGTTTTGATGAAGAACAAACTTTAGATGAATGTAACTAGAATTAGAAACACTAGATACACCACCAGGTCTGGAAGAAATGCCCTCTGGAAAGAGATACATCTACTATATGAATATGAGGTAAAGTATCCCGTGCAGTGCCCTTTATCGCAAAGTATTTACTAATATTAAATGTGAACGCCAACAAAATGTCTGTGGACACTGAGAAAAACATTGCCTGATTGAAATCATTCGATTGAGTTTTTCTGTTTGCAATTTTTTCCTGTATCCATCACTCGGTTCTCTGCACATGTCCTAGTAGCATTTCCTATATAAATGCTCAGAATTGTCACAAGTCCATTCTCTCTCAAAATGACTAAGGAATGGCTTTATGGAAAAATAGCCACAGATGATATCATGTAACCTAATACTGCGTGGATCTTTCAGTCTTATTAATTGAAATGGTTGGTTCTCTTAGAATGCTTTGCCAAGCACTAAACAAGCAAGATTGCCGCTGTGGTCTGTAACACTTGAATTTAGATGCCGTCAATATGATATGTGTAGAACCTCTTTGGGAGGAGTATATGTCCAACTATTTTTTTTCTGAAATACCAGCACTGATGATTTTGCAGTTCAAACATTTATCTACTTTTGCAAGTTTTGCACTGATTGAATGAATCTTATCTAAGAGGTGGTCTTTGCTTAGTTACTTTCTTATGTGTTGCACCAAAACAAAGTCTTCTATTCCACATCTCTTGTAATAGCTGGCCATCTTTTAGGATCGTTCAATCTACATGTTCTCAAGTCACTACATTCTTTAGTTGTACATCAGAACAATAATCCCGACCAGTTTTTCCTAATAACCTCTAGTAATACTTGCAGTTGTAGGATAATATCATTAATTATTACGAGTGCTTTGGGTATATAGCAAATTTCCCAGACTACTCTGCTCCGGACCCATTTTGACCCACCAGTCAAACTTGACTCGAGACTTGGCAAAGACTTGCTGGTTAACCTAAAAATGACTCAATATATAGAAAAATACAAAAAATATAGATTTTCATGAAAAATATATTTTTTGCATTGAATTTAGATTAGACATGAAAGATAACATCATAACACTGAATATAATGAAAAAATAACATATCCAAGTATATTGTATGATCATATCAAGATTCAAAATATATTAAATCGCCATGGAGCATGGCATGAAGCTGTGAACCAAAATGGGCAAAGTTCAGTCCGTCCAGTGTCATAGGTCAATTCTTAAATCATGACCAAATATGATAATACATAATAAATATAACAACCTAGGAGTGAGTACCAACAGAAGACTCTCATGCTTAGCAGTTTGTGCCAACCACATTAATTCATTCTCTGAAAATAATGGCTCTTGGGCCTCCTGTCTCGGAGATCCACTCAAATGTTGCATCAGCATGGTCCATGTCAATGGCAGTAAAATCAGTGTCACCTGATATTTGAAATGAGTTATAATTCGGGTTGACCTGTCAAACCTAACTGAAATTTTCTAGAACTGACTGGGTCAATCTGTGTTTGACTGAACCTGACCAGGCCTGGCCGGTTCTGGACTAAACCAACTCAGTTCAGTCAATCCGACTGGGTTTGGGGGGTCTAGTCTTGTCAAACCAGCAATTCCTAGTCAACTTGGCCTGGTCTGGTAACT
The DNA here is from genome assembly GCA_009831015.1 of Picea engelmannii. Lineage (NCBI taxonomy): Eukaryota > Viridiplantae > Streptophyta > Pinopsida > Pinales > Pinaceae > Picea > Picea engelmannii. Next base: position 693,564 of record ML777334.1, on the reverse strand, counting down.
ATGGTACATAGCACATATCTTATGAGCTGTCTGAGATCTTCTGCTCTAAATATCTCAGGCCTTTTTTTTTAAACCAATGCCTACAAACTCCTAGATATTAAAGTAAGAGTCATGCATCTCTTATATAGGATATCGGTTTGAGAAATTATATGACGCTTCTCTGATTATGAACAATTGCTGGAAATGAAATGCCTGCCCAGAGGAACCAATTGTTTGTAATTGTGACAGAGAACAATATAGTATTATAGTCTATTACTTTTAATATGATCTTAGTGTCCATGGTTGTAAGGCCAAAATCTGCATGATGTGGTAAACTTAGTGTCCCATTTCTTTTGTAAGAGAGGAAAGCAATTTGTGTAGTGAAGACAAAATCCCTACCAAGTAGAGATAGGGACAATTAAAGTAAAAGTTTGCAGAAGCTATAGATGCACAGTTCAATGAATATTTTCTGCATGTTTAAACAGTTCAAATGATCCTATCTCGAGGTTTAAAATATAATATTAAACACTGCATAGACATGATGGTGTAAACGAAGCATCCAGGAATTAATTTGACATGGTGATATTGCTTGCTTGTATATGTGGTAAGGCCCTCCAGTATTTGCTCTTTCAAAAGGTCATGATTTGTTCCCGTTATTGATATAGAGTTTCATGAGCTGCCTGCAGCACTCGAGTTATTTTATGTTAACATACTGTCCAAATTCTGAAAAACATCCATTCTCCTTCACTGCAGCAGATGGGAGCTCTATTTTCATACTGCATCCTCCTGTAACCTAGATTTAAGTAGCATTTGTGTGTGGGAAATCAATATCTTTGGCATTCTGGTGTGTTTGTCATATTTGCAATGCGCCTAAGTGTGGAAATAATACTGCCCATGGTGTTACATACTTCTGCAGATTTTAAGAATTATGCAATGAGTCCATGTTAGAGAAGAGGCCTTCAGCAATTGCATGGACTCTGCATTGCATGCATAACTTCCTTTTCTTGAGAGAAAAGTTTTAGAATTATGTAATGAGTCCATTTTAGAGATCTGGCTTTAAGCAATTGCATGAACTCTGCATTGCATGCATAACTTCCTTTTCTTGAGAGAATAGTTTTCCAGCTGCTATGTAAAAAGAATCCTTCATATGCTGCATCTTTACAAGAAATCACCATTTGTTTTATGAATGTGTGGGCGCCAGAACAAGAAATCCGAGGATAAAGTCTGAGCCATTGTTGGCTTTTACTTGAGATCACAACAATTACAGGAACAAATCTATTCCTATTTTTGTCAACTTGGAAGTTTGTAAATGGTGCAATTTCTAAAAGGAGAGAGAGTTAATCACTAAGCACATCGTGAAAATAGGCCATCGAGAGAGACAAAAGAAGCTAGGCATGAGGGAAACATATTCTCCACTCTGTTCTTGTTCAAAAGATAGTTAGATTTATTACAGTTCTTAGGTTCTCTTTAGACTTACAAAAATGATATTAAATGTTAACCACACTAGAGTAATGTTGTATATCTTTTAAAAATTTAATCACGATGAGTTGGATTTCTTTTGATTAAAATAAGCAAATGTTAGGGGGCTTGCCTAATCATTGGTTGACTAGGTCAAGAGACCCCTATGAATGAACAGATGAGATAAGGGTTAGAGACTAGAGTAGAGGTTGCTTAAGCTGTGATATTATTTTTGTTTCTTTCTGAGAGAGAATCATCGGAGGACTGTAATAATTGGCTTTGATTAAGTGCTGAATTTTTTCACAGTAGGTTTCTTCCTCCATCAGAGGCTTTCCCCACGATAAACCTTGCGTTCTTCTTTTCTTGAGATGTTCTGATTTGTGTCTACGATTAATGACACATCTGATGGGTAATGATGGGATATTTAGCTTATGTTACCTTGAATGATTCGTATTGATTTACATCTGTTATGTTCTGATCCGATGATTTTAGGTTCTGTTCAATGTTAATGAATCTGTTCTGATAATGCTACAATAAGCTTCTCATTTTATATTATTGTTCTGTTCTCCGATATCTGCTAATAGTAGATCTATATGATTTGGTTGATAGTTAGTGTTTTGGTGCTTTAACATCTGTTTTATGAGTGTGTGTGGTAGGATTTAAGACTTAAAAACAGGTTCACAGCATCTTAACTAGAGGCTAACTAAAACACAAATATTAAAATCACAAAACTGGGCTCATTGCTAATAATTGATACATATTTTCCTCCCGATAGTGAAATTGTTTGCAGTCCAATGCTTGTAAGAGACGGGGAGAACATTGTTGTACTTGGCATGAGATTTGATGAGCTTCATGGGGGACATTTTGTGGCGACAAGATACGTCAAATCCTGGGAACGTTGGTATCAAAATTTGTCCATGTGAAAGGTAGGTAGGTTGAAATTTGGAAACATATGTAGTCTTAATAATCATCATCATCATCATCATCATTGGTGTATGAGACCCTCTTGTTTGTGGGACAGGGGACTCCCTCCATACAATGATTTGACTGCTAAAGTCTATAGAAGTGTACATACCCTATCCCCTCTGGATTTGAACCTGTAACCTACAAGGAAGAAATCCCAGATGAACCTTCAAAAGGAGAATGAGTAGTGGAGCTATGAACAACTCTATCGTATGCATGTTCATCTGAGTAGTGGAGCTATGGACAACTCTATTGTAGTGGAGCTATGAACAACTGAGTTGCTCTTGTTTCTGCACGGAGAATAAATTTAGCCATCCTTACTAAATTGATCAATGCGGACAAATGTCAATTGGTGGAGGTGTAAGAGGCAAAAAACAAGTATGCACGTTTTTATATTTGAAGACATATATTTGCAATAGGTTGACCATTGATGGAGAAAATGCATGATTGAAATTTCTAAAACCCAGTTCACTTTAAACCAATCAAAATTAATTTTAACTGATTATTCAGGGTTTTCCTTCACAATAATTAAATACACAGCATGAACTGAAAGTAAAGAAGACATCAATCACATCAAATGTACACACTTATTTTGGAGAATAGTCCCCGGAAAAACCCAAGATGGGAAAACCGGTGCAACAAATATGTAAATTTTTATTAATATGCAGGAAAATATAGATATCTCTTACAAGGATAAATCGGCCTTAGTTAATAGTTGAACAAACTCAACAAAACCCTCCTCAATAGAATCGTACAACCCTCCTAGAATCCTCGAAAACCTTCCAGAACGAAACAGAAGCAAGAAAGGTGAGCTTTTGCATAATCGTACGACCCTCTTGCGTCACCCCTGCATCACTCTTCACGACCTTGTCAGATCTAAAGTATACCTCTGCGATTTGGTGAAGAAATGAGTCGATCCACCAATCAATGTCTCCTCTGTCCTCTTGCAAAAATTCTCCCAACAAACCTGGAATTCAATCTCTCTCTGAAATCAAATCCTCTTTCTTAAGTGTGCCCCCTTAGCCAAGTCGATCTGCTCATATACTTTTTTGAGTGAGTGAAACCATAATCTCTAAAGTGATGGAGGGATGAGATATGCTCTCTCCATCGATGAAGATTAAAATACCACATCTTAAATTATTTTTTACTTTAACCTTAGAAAAAGAAACCCAATAAAGTCCACTGAAGATTATAACACATCAATAGTTCTTTTTCTAAGTTAGACGTAGGAAATCATTTAATTAATCAACTTAGCCCAAGTTTCATTGTCCTCCATGCTAGGACGTTGTAACGATGATGGAAGACCTCCCTTGCTACATTCTCAACACTCCCTCTTAGCGAGGAAGGGATTCTGTCTCAACCCCATATGATCTCTGAACTTCTTGAACTTTTGTCTGCTCAGTGCCTTGGTGAAAATCTCTGCCATTTGCTCATCAGTCTGTATGTAATCAAGCCTCACGACTCCTCTCTGTACACAATCCTGGATGAAGTGATACCTGATATCGATGTGCTTGCTACGATCATGAAATGTCGGATTCTCATAGAGCTTGATGCAACTCTGATTGTCACAGTGAATCACAGTAGCTTCTAGCTCCTGCCTGAACAAGCCCAAAAGTAACTTTCTCAGCCACAATGCCTCACATGTTGCCAAACTGGCTATCATGTACTTTGCCTCAGCAGAGCTCAATGCCACTGATCTTTGCTTCCTGCTTAACCAGGAAATGATGCTCGATCCAATGCTAAAGCAACAACCTGAAGTACTCTTCATGTCCTATGCACATCCTACCCAATAAACATTTGTAAAACCTACTAATGTCACTCCACCATTATGCTCATACAATAACCTGTACTCCATTGTCCCTCTAAGATAATGAAGCACATGCTTCACAACAATCCAATGTACTCTTCGAGGGTCCACCATGAACTGACTCAAAGAGTTTACTGCAAAGCTGATATCTGGTCGAGTATTGACCAAATACATGAGCGATCCATTCAACTAACGATAGACAGTTGGGTCTACTGTCTTCGAATCTGATGCATCTATCTTCCTCTAGTTTGTGACTAGAGGTGTGGACATGGGCCTACAGTCCATCATCTTGAACCTGCACAAGATCTCTACTGCGTACTTCCCCTGTCCTAGGAAGAAGCGCCCATCTTTATGCTAGACCTCCAACTCCAAAAAATAGTGCATCAAGCCAAGGTTTTTCATCTCAAACTCTGCTGCAAGGTTGACCTTGCAATCTGCTATCATCTGCTCATCTCTAGTGAGAAATAGGTCATCTACATATAGTACCAGTATAAGAGGCTTCTCCCTTGCAAGGAAGTACAAGTTTGGATCTGTCTCACTCCGTTGGAATCCCATCTCTCTCAAGTAGTTGTCAATCCTCGAGTACCATGCCTGAGGTGCCTGCTTGAGCCCATACAAGGCTCTCCTCAGTCTGCACACATGCGTCTCTCTGCTGCCAACCTCAAATCCCTCAAGCTGCTCAACATATACCTCCTCCTCAACAACTCCATTGAGGAAGGTGGTCTTCACATCCATTTGATGAATGTGCCAGCCCTTCTCTGCTGCCAATGAAATGACTGCTCGAATTGAAGAATACCTGGCCACATGAGTGAAAGTCTCCTCGTAATCAACTCCCTCTCGTTGTGAAAACCCCTTAGCTATGAAGCGAGCTTTGTACTTGTCCACGCTTCCATCTGCTGCATGCTTAACTTTGTAGATCCACTTGGATCCAACCACCTTTTATCCTTTGGCCTCAAAACTACCTCCCATACAACATTTTTCATAATGGAGGCATATTCCTCCATCATGGCCTCTTGCCACACCTTATGATGTGCAATACTCTCATAACTGGAAGGTTCAACATCAATGAGCTGAGTAATCGATGCCATATATCCAAGTCTTTTTGGTGGTTTGCTTCATTTGAAGTCCCTCTCTTTAAGCCCTTCCAACCTAGAATCACTGATTGTGGACTTGTACCACCTAGGTCGTGGCCTAGTAATATGCTCTAGGGGAACTGCATCATGCTGCTCCTCCACATCATCAACTCGCTCCTGATGATCCTGTCTAACAGTCTCCCTCTGAACACTTGTACCCTGTGTTTGCTCCTGTGATCTTATCTTCTGACTCTGTGCCCCTTGCTCCTGGACTCCTGCGCTCTGTTCTTCTTGGTTCTCTACACTTGCTGGCAAATCTTTCGATCTCTTGAATGCACGTTCCTCCTCGAACTGTACATCTCTACATACAATGACCTTCCTGCGTGTAGGCACATAAATCTTGTAAGCTTCAAAAACCCCGTCGTAGCCAACAAGTATCCCCTTTACTGCCATGGAGTCCAACTTTGTCCTCTTCTCTAAAGAGACATGACAATAGCATATGTTGCCCCAGATGCAAAGATGACTCACATCTGGTCAAGTACTTGAAAATGTCTCGTCAGGTGTCCGCTTCCCCAAAACTGTGTGGGGACTCCTATTATGCAAATATACTGCAACATTGCTCGCTTTTTCCTATAAGAACAATGATAACCCCTAATCATGAATAATAGCTCGTGTTGCTCCAACCACATTCTTGTTCTTTCTCTCAGCCACTCCATTCTATCGAGGATTGTAAGGATCCGTGAGTTCCTTCTTAATCCCTGCTGATGTGCAATAATCCTCAAACTCCTTGGAGGTGTACTCTCCTCCATTATATGATCTTAAGACTCGAATCTTCCTTCCAGTCTGGTTTTCCACTAGAGCTATAAACTCCTGAAACCTCCCAAAGACCTCATCCTTGGTCTTTAGAAAGTAAATCCAGGTATTCCTGGAGTAGTCATCAATAAACAAGACAAAGTATTTGAAGCCACTCACTGAGTCCACACTCATCGACCCACATACGTTAGTGTATGAGATCCAATACTCCCTTAGACCTGTACTCGCTAGATGGAAAGGGTTTCCGAGCATACTTGCTGATCCAAAATGGATCCCGAAACCAAAACGGGTCCATGAAGGCCTAAAAATCAAAGTGCTCAGAATCGTTTCAAAACGGACGTGTGCGTTGGCCTCGTCGTTACGAACCCAAAGAAACTTGAATGGGCTCAAGCAGACATCGTATGCGAAAGATATCGCGATCTGTTCGTTTTGCCAAACATGCGAAATTTGATGACTGTGCACTTCGTACAGTGCTGACATGGTAGCTGACTGTACATGTTGTATGACTGTATAGTGATGTGGTAGGTACAGTGGCATGCTGACTGGGCAAACAAGTGGTCGAATCATGCTCTGACATGTGGCATATTTTTGAGCGAATAGTATGGTGCCACGTGGCACCTCTCCATTGGTCGGATAGTTTGGACAAAATTGTATGGACTCCACGGGAGTCGAACCCGTGACCTCCGGTTCGGGTGAGCGCTTTGGTAGGGCCAGGCTACCAGCCTGCCCACTTTAGTTCTTGCAATGTAATGTTTGAATCAAACATTTAAATTTTGGTTAAGGTTTATTTCGCAGAGGAAAGGGGTTGGGGCCTAGCCCCAACCCCCAACGCAACACCATACAATTATTACATATGCCCACATGGTTTATACCCTGGCGTGTGGTCTGTTAGTTTGGTCCAGCCCCGACGCATACGATCGTTACGTTGTGACTATTGCGCGGATTTGTGGATAGCGCCTAGTCGGTCGGGCTAGCCCGTCGACCAAGGCGTGTGACCAGCGCTAGAAACCAGGGGCTAAAACTGCAGAGGGGTGCGTGGAGGTATAAGCCATGGCCACATGGGCCAAGCCACAGGACCAGGGGATGATGGTTAGGGGGCCAATGCGCTAGCACCAAGCCATGGCCACATGGAGGGCGCCCATATGACCAGGGGCCTGGACAGAGGGGGTTGCGCTCAATATTTGCCAATTTGTAGGTTTTTCAACTATATATTAAGATTTTTATGGTTATTTCAGCCTATTTTGAGAGATTTTGGTCATTTTTGGAGGATCTGGAGCTCTTTTTCAGGCCAGATCTTGGGGGGAAGTTGGGAGTTTGTTACCCACTTCAAGCCTATATCAACCAGAGGTTCTTGGCAGCCTTAGAGAGGTTCGAAACCGGAAAATGCTGAAGAATTGTAAAGCCAAAACCATTTTTATGCAAGGAAGCCATTGAGGAGAGCAACTTTGCAGGTCATTTCCGGGAGCTTCGTTCATCCGTTTTTAGTGCTGTTAGTTGTGTTTGGTTCTTGAGATCTAGCAGAACACAACTAGACTAGTTTGTAATCCATTTAACACTTTTATGATGTACTTTTGAAGCTTTGAAGAGAAATAAGAAAGCCTCACCCACTGAGACAAAGGTCCAGAGATGTAGGCGATATTGCCGAACTCCGTTATCAACTTTTGCTGTTATGGTTTGCTGTTTCTTGTGCTTATTTCCAAATCTGTATATCTTTTTATGACTGCTATGTTAAATCTTTAATTATTCTTCTTTCATCGATTTCCTAAATGGTTAATGAACTCATGCTTTAAAAACTCAACCATAGTCTTTAAAATATCTTTTCAGATCAAGTGGTATCAGAGCAGGTTGACGGTTGGTTTTTGAGTTTGCATGATTACCAGGGAAAAACTGAATTGTGGTGAAGGCAAGTTGTTGAAGAGAATCCTGAGATTGGATCGATAAAGAGAACTTCTCAAAGTGAGAAGATGGCATCAGAAGAGGGACTTTCTCATGAGGAGAAAGAGTTTCGAAAGACTTTCTTCGCCATGTCGGAGATGGTGAAGGTTCTATATGAGGATTACTTGGAATAGAAGAGACCGATTCTAGGTGAATCTTCAAAGGTCAAAAGTGAAGAAGGTGATGATCCTCCTCAAACTCCTCCTTCACCTCCTTCTTCTCCATCAACTTCTTCTTCTTCAAGTTCAAGTTCCAAATCCACCACAAGAAAACATTCCTATAAACATAAAAATGATATGCCTTTACTTAAGCTTGATGTGAAATTTGAATTACCTATGTATGATGGTGAAGTCAAGGAAGAGAGGCTTGATAACTGGGTCAGACAGATGGAGGTTTATTGCAGTGTGCAACAAATCAAAGATGAGGCCACTCAAATCAAATTGACATCACTTCGACTTGCAGGCGCATCACTCATCTGGTGGCAAAACAAGTTGCAAAATGGCACACAACAAGTGGGTATTGTATTTCGATCATGGCAATTTTTTGTTTCTGCACTTAAAAAACAATTTTATCCTTTGGGTTATAAAGAGAAGACTTTAATTGAATGGCAAGGTCTTAAACTAAGAAAGGGACAAACAATGCAAGAATACACAGATGAATTTCGAAAAATGGCATTGATGTTAGATATTCCATTACATACCCAAGAAACTCTTTTGAAGTATATATGAGGTTTACCTGCACACATTCCTAACATTGTATTTATGTTTGGACCTACTAACCTTGATGAGGTTTCTGTTCAAGCGACATACATTGAGGCAGTGAAAACATGAGTTGGTGTATCAAGGGAATTGTCTTCGAGAAAATAAGACAAAATGAAGTGGAATGACAAGAAGGAAAATTCAGTGGCAAGAAGGGAAGAGAAGCTCTCTTGCAAGCATTGCAAGAAAGAATGACACGATGATGACCATTGATGGCAATTGCATCCCGAGAAGAGACCAAAGTGGTTCAAAGAGAGGAAAGAGAGGCAAACAGTTGCAACAACATCACGACCAACAGACTTGGGATCGGATTCGGGTGATGAATCTAAAATTTCAGCGGTTGGTTTGACAGGGAAAATTGGTGATGGATATGATTCTAGAAGTAAATTGTTTCACATAAGGGTCATTATGAGACATACTAAGGTCAACACATTGATAGATAGTGGATCTCAATCTAACTTGATTTCAGAGGAAGTGGTTAAACAATTGGGATTAAACACTCAGATGCATCATAAGCCTTACTCACTTAAATGGATATGCAACAATCATAAATTGCACATAACAAAGCAATGGACATTAAAGTTTGCAATTTCATCTAAGTTTGTGGATGAGGTAACATGTGATGTGGTGCCACTCAATGAATGTGGAATGGTCTTAGACAATCCTTATTTGTGATCACAAAACAATCTTCTACATGGAACAAAATCAATATCACTTAATCACAACAGACAAAGAATATGTTGTACATGCTCTTCATTTAAAAACAAATCAATTTCTTCAAACAATGGAACAATTAAGGAAGGCAATTCATGCAAACAACACACCTATAATTGTCCCAAATCAAGTAATTGATCTTAAGCAAGAACATGAGATGATTGTAGAATGGAAGTTCAATCATACTTTGCTTCAAGATAAACTAATGTTGTGCAAGTATTACAAACATATTAGCTCGTTTGCAGTCATATTTATGATGTTATCATTAGTAATGTTGTCGACATGGATGATAGTGGCGTCAGTAAGATGTGACAGAGTACAAGTGGCTAACAATATGCTGTCAGTTATCATGGTTGTTTTACAATTGATCTTGATGAGACATGTGCATAGGACAGAGTTTAAAGACATAGAACAAGTGGGGTGGCCTATCCTGCACTTGATGACTAGTTAGTATCCTTTTGGAGGACCAAAAAGTTTTAGTGGGGAGGTGTGATCCAAAATGGGTCTAGGAAGGCCTAAAAATCAAAGTGCTCAGAATCACTTCAAAACGGACGTGTGCGTAGGTCTCGTCATTATGAACCCAACACAACTTGAACGGGCTCAAACAAACACCATATGCGAAAGATATCGTGATCTGTTCGTTTTTCCAAATAAACAAAATTTGATAACTGTTCAGTCCGTACAGTTTCTACAGTGCTGACGTGGCAGCTGACTGTATAGGCCATATAATGACGTGGTAGCTACAGTGGCATGCTAACTGGGCATACAGGTGGTCGAATCATGCTCTGACACGTGGCATATTTTTGAACGAATGGTATGGTGCCACATGGCACCCCTTCGTTGGTTGGACAGTTTGGGAAAAATTGTATGGACTCCACGGGAGTCGAACTTGTGACCTTCGGTCCGGGCGAGCGCTTTGGCAGGGTCGGGCTACCAGCCTGCCCACTTTAGTTCTTGCAATTAAATGTTTGAATCAAACATTTAAAATTTGGTTAAGGTTTATTCGGCGGAGAAAAGGGGTTGGGGCCCCAACGCAACACCATACGACTATTACATATGCCCACACAGTTTATACCCTGGCGTGCGGTCCGTTAGTTTGGTCTAACCCCGACGCATACGACTGTTACCTTGTGACTATTGCACAAATTTTTGGATAGCGCCCAGTCGGTTGGGCTAGCTCGCTGACCGAGGCACGTGACCAACGCTAGAAACCAGGGGCTAAAATTGCAGAGGGGCGCATGGAGGTATAAGCCATGGCCACATGACCAGGGGCTGACGGTTAGGGGGCCAACGTGCTAACACCAGACTAGGTCCACATGGAGGGCGCCCATATGACCAGGGGCCCGGACAGAAGGGGCTGCGCCCAATATTTACCAATTTGTGGGTTTTTCAACTATATATTAAGATTTTTATGGTTGTTTCAGCCTATTTTGAGAGATTTTGGTCATTTTTGGAGGATCTGGAGCTCTTTTTGAGGCTAGATCTTAGGGGGAAGTTGGGAGTTTGTTACCCACTTCATGCCTATATCAACCATAGGTTCTTGGCAGCCTTAGAGAGGTTCAGAACAGGAAAATGATGAAGAATTGTAAAGCCAAAGCCATTTTTATGCAGGGAAGCCATTGAGGAGAGCAACTTTGCGGGCCATTTCCAAGAGCTTCGTTCATCCGTTTTCAGTTTCGTTAGTTGTGTTGGGTTCTTAAGATCTAGCAGAACACAACCATATCAATTTGTAATCCATTTGACACTTTTATGATGTACTTTTGAAGCTTTGAAGAGAAATAAGAAAGACTCACCCACTGAGACAAAGGCCCGGAGACGTAGGTGATATTACCGAACTCCGTTATCAACTTTTGCTGTTATGGTTTGCTGTTTCTTGTGCTTATTTCCAGATCTATATATCTTCTTATGGCTGCTATGTTAAATATTTAATTCTTCCTCTTTCATCAATTTCCTAAATGGTTAATGAACTCATGCTTTAAAAACTCAACCATAGTCTTTAAAAGATCTTTTCGGATTACTTTCCCAATGAACAACCCTTGCAGGGGTCATGCCTCTCAGTGGTAATCTTAGGCAATCCAATGAATTCTTCCCTTAAGTGCCCCAAAACACCAAAATGAATGTGTGCCATCCTCCTTTGCCACAACTCACCTATATTTGTGGTGATACTCGATAATGCTCTTCCTGGCTGAACTTGTAACCTGTAGACCTTCTTCTCTCGAACCCCAATCATCTTGCCCATCTTCTCACTTGACCCACTGGGTCTAATGAACACCTTTCCTTTACAGAAAGTGACCTCATATCCCTTGTCCTCAAGAGTAGACACTGAGATGAGGTTCTTGGTCAACCCTGGAACATATAACACATCACTGAAACATAGTGGTTTCTTAAACTCCCTCTGAAATGAGATTGTGCCAACTCCTTATGCCTGTCATCCCCTAACTCAATGACTAGATTTATGCCTCCCTCTTGTAGCTTAGTAAACCACTCTTTGCACCTTGTCATATGACAAGATGCACCACTGTCTACAAACCACATGTATGGAACAATTGCACTAGACATATAGGCTATGGCACATAAATCCTCCTCAAATGACTTGGAAAACTCATCCACTGATGCTGAAACTGCTATTTGTGGCTTATTCTTCTTCTTCCTTTCTGGACACTATGATGCAAAGTGTCTGATCTTGTGACACTGGAAGCACTTGCCTTTTGAGAAGTTAATATTTTTCATTCTTCTTCTTTCCCTTTGCTTTGCCTGCAAGGGCCAAACCTTCTTCCTCCTTTGCATGAGTTGAAGATGATGGTCCTACTTGACCAATTCTAATTTCTTCCTGCACAAAATCATCCCACAACCGCTTCCAATCAGGGAGCTTCTCTTGAGCTACCACACCATAGACAAAAATGTCCCATGATTTAGTGAAACCATCTAGTGCAATACGCACAAGCTCATGATCTTCAGTTTTTTCCCCGACTGTTGCAAGTTCATATTTGATTTGAGTTATTCTGGTAAGATAAGGAATCACAACCTCACCTTTTTCCATCTTGGTCCCACACAATTGCTTGCGCAGAGCCATCACTCTGTTTTCATTTTTTTTTGGTAGAGGTTACTTAGGGCTTTCCACATATATTTTGCCTCAACTTTTCTTGAGAGTTGTGGGACCACATGGTCCTTTATCCCATCAAGAATCAAGCTCTTTGCCTTAGCCTCACTTTTATTCCAACTGACCAATTCAACTGCACCTGTGGGAGCTGCTACCTTGTCATTGACATGCTCTGACACATCATTGACTTCCAATATCATTGTAATCCTTTCTTTCTAGGTGGGGTAATTCTGAGCCCCTTGTAACCTGTCTTCCACCTTCAAACTCATGGCCATTTTCTGAAAGTGTTATGTTCAAACCCTCACGACTCAAACCCTACCTTTGCTTCTCTTTTATGCTGAAACCCTAGCGCAACATAAAAGAGAAGCATAAAACTTCTCTTTTATGCTGCCTTAGATCTATGCCTGAAACTTCATATTTCTTTTGGATCTTGAAAACCCACTTGTGATAATGCCTTTTTAACAATCCTGCTCTGATACCATGTGAAATTTCTGAAACCCAGTTCATTTAAAACCAATCAAAATTAATTTTAACTGATTATTCAGAGTTTTCCTTCAAAATAAATTAAATACACAACAACAATAAATTACCAAGAATTGAAAATAATGAAGACAACAATCACATCAATTGTACACACTTAGTTTTGGACATTAGTCCCCGGAAAAACCCAAGATGGGAAAACCGGTGCAACAGATCTGTGGATTTTTATTAATAAGAAGGAAAATATAGAGATCTCTTAAAAGGATAAATTGACCTCAGTGAATCGCTGAACAAACTCAACAAAACTCTTCTCAACAGAATCGTACGACCCTCCTAGAATCCTCCAAAACCTCCTAGAACGAAACAAAAGCAAGAAAGGTGAGCCTCTGCGTAATCGTACGATCCTCCTGCGTCACTCTTCACGACCCTGTCAGATCTGAAGTATATCTCTGTGATTTGGTGAAGAAATGAGTCGATCCACCAATCAATGTCTCCTTTGTCCTCCTGCAAAAACTCTCCCAACAAACTTGCAATTCAATCTCTCTCTGAAATCGAATCCTCTTTCTCAACTGTGCCCCCTTATCCAAGTCGATCTGCTCATATATTTTGTTGAGTGAGTGAAACCCTAATCTCCAAAGTGATGGAGGGATGGGATATGATCTCTCCATCAAGATGAGATCACTGGTCAAGATTAAAAGACCACAACATAAATTATTTTTCACTTTAACCTTAGAAAAATGCACCCAATAAAGTCAACTGAAGATTATAACACATCAACAATTCTTTTCCTAAGTTAGACTTAGGAAATCATTTAATTAATCAACTTAGCCTAAGTTTCATTGTCCTCCATCATGCTAGGACACTGTAACAATGATGTAATATCTTCCTTGCTATATTTGCAACAATGACATCCCTCTGCAAATGCAACTGTGTCGTGTGTTCAATAAAAGAATCTTTGAAGATTTTGCAAAGTCTTATTTTTTCTCAAATGTGTGGAATGTGCATTCGTTAATCCTCCTCGTGGCACATAAAGGTTGTTTAACTTGAAGAACAAATTATCCTTTAAATGGAAATGCCTAAAATGCTCCCATTTAGAAGTTGTTGGGTGGAGGAGTGTAGTATGTGCCTTTCCAAGGATGGGATATGCCCTTACTGTACTTGATAATGCTTAGATTTTTGTATTTTGTTCCATGATCGAAAAATTGGAATATACACAATAAATATCCCCAATCGATAATATCGCCCAAGTGGAGTGTTGTATGTGCCTTCTCAACATCGGGATACCCTTATTGTACTTGATAATGCCTTGATAAAAAGATTGTATTGCCTGCTGTCAAAATTTACATGCAAAGAAAGTCTCTGCTAGTGCCTGGGTTGCCTTGACAGGAAACCAACCCAACATAGTGTTGATATTATGGTAGATGCAGGAGGTATTTACCTCCACATGTAACCCTGACGAGAATATAATATTCTGGGAAGCAAGAAGAAACCCTAAAGCATTGGACATAACCCTAGAAGACAAGTCGTCTAAAAGAAATATTTAATATTAAGTGTTTAGCCTCCAGAATGAGAAGTCGGCCCAGACAGCTCAGGTGACACAATATAAATACAGGACATCAGATTTCATTTTGAGGACACAACTCACAACTGTAGAAGTGAAGAAGTGCGCATTGCAGAAACTGGGTAAGTGCGCAAGTCTTGGGAGTAGTTGCAGCTGCAACTACTGCACCCTGTATTCTCGGTTTAGGCTTGGACTTTCTATTGGTTATGGTTTGGACTTTCTGCCTTATGTGCTAGCTTTGAAGAGAGGTACACTACATTGATTGGCTATTAGGCCTAGGGTTTTCTTCCAGAATTATTCTCTGTCAAGGTTAAGGTGCTCGAGGGTGGATTTGGCCTATGGTTGGGTGACAATATTTCTATATTGTCTATGGTTAAACGAGCACATCTATTATTTCTAACAAGTTATGGGCCCACACTATCTTTGGACAATCTAACCACTGGAAGATAGATTGGGAGGATTTGCTCAGTTACAGTTGCAGTGGCAATCAGTTTTTGTTTCATTAACAAAACCCTAACCCTCTTGTTGAGGCAACTTACATAAAGAGATTGACCTAATTTCTGGATAGCCTAGTGTGCCCTAACCCAGTGCACCTCTTGGTACTCTCAACAAACTAAGACGCCAAGTTTCAATTTTTGGTCAAAGTCAAAGGTTGACCAAGTCAATGCAATCATGATTTACTCTATGAAGTCAGAAAACAAGTTAGAAGGGGCTTCTAACTTCAGAGCATGGAAGACAATGATTGATCTCATCCTTGCCAAGAATAAAGTGTTGGATATCTTGAAAGGAAAGATCGTGGAACCACAGTTTGAAGAAGGAAAAGAGAAGGAACCTTAGAACATTACAATTATGGAGAAGTTCAAGGACAATGACATCAATGCCATGCGTATCATAGTGGACTCTATAAAATACCACTTGATACCCTACATCTCTCATCTTGACTCATCTAAGAAGATGTACGATGCCCTAACTAAGCTCTTCTCAGCCAGAAACATTGGACAAGTAATGAGTCTGAAGAATGAGCTCCGTGACATGAAAATGAATGATGATGACATCATAACATCATGCTTTGTGAGAATCTCTCAGTTAAGAGATCAACTACAAGCTATTGAAGAAATCATTTCAGAAAAGGAACTGGTAAATATAGTACTCAATGGTCTTCTCAAGACATGGGATGCATTTTCCGCAAGCATGAACAAAAGGAAGGAGTACCCACATTTGAAGAATTTTGGACTTGTCGTGCACAAGAAGAATCAAGGATTAATGCAAAAGAGAAAACCCAAAAGAAATACGATGATCAAGCCTTCACAACAAAGTTCAAAAATTTTAGGAATAAGAAGAAGTTTGGCTCAAGGAAGAAACCAAATCAAGAAAAGGATGTCAAAGATACAATGCTTCAACTGTCGAAAATATGGTCACTACATGAACCATTGTCCCGAGTTAAAGAAAAGGAAGGAAACAGAGGAAGCAACAGTTGCCGAAGAAAGAGAACCCTCAAAGCAAGTCAAGCAGGATAAAACAAACTTCTTCTTCTAAGTCAAGGTAACAATATTCTTCAAAGCTCTTATATATATCATGTTTACATAGTTCATGTACATATCATGTATATCTATTTCTTAGAAGAAAATATGTTCAAGGAAAACAATACCTATGGAAGAATAAAAGGATAAGGATTGTTATTACGATGACTACAAGTCAAGCAATACACATGAAAATGATGAAGTATGTTGACAATCATTGGTAACAATTCCTGTGGAAGCTATTATATAAGTAACAACTACCAGATAAGCCGAAATCATAATCAAACTTGAAGAGACCTAGAAGAAGTCAAAACAAAAAGAAGTCAACAATCAAGAGGAAATTAAAAAAAGACTTGTGACACTTTATAGAAGGCAATAAGGATGCAGACGAAAGTGTGGACTCTTTTAGTTGGAGGGAGATGATTACATAATTCCAAAAGAAGAGCATGCATTCATGCATGAAGCAAGGGTTAGGATGGAGCTAATCCTAAATGATATGATCCATTGAGGATTATGAAGTATCTGTCCATGTTCCTATTGAAAGTAGCAGCCATGATAAGCAACACGTGTACAAAAGAAGTCTTCTTAAAAAATAAGCCTTAAAATATCCTTGGTTGTCCATCTACATCCATGATCCCATGATGAAAGAAAGAAGTTGGAATCTTCAAGGCATAGAATCTATAGAAGACTCCATGGACCCAAGAGCTAAAGAGAAACATGAGGAGGAACATGAAGATTCCAAGAAAGAAAGAAAAGCCAAAACAACCAGTTATTATATCGAGAATCACAAGACTACTAGCTTGGTTTGAACCCACTAGAAGCAATCAAGCAGAAAAAATGAAAGATACGATCAAGAACAATATATGTAGGAAATTGTGAAAAAGGATTATGAATGGAAGCATTGCGAGATTCAGAACTAGAGGTTCTTCCAGAAGGAGGAGAAGACTATGATAACAACTTGTTCCCGTAATCAGATATACCTATATATGAGCTATTATATCTCCTGCAATATCCATGGATTGAAGTTTACATCAGTTGGATGTAAAAGACTGCTCTCCCAATAGAGCATTTGAGGAAGAAATCTTATGTAAAGCAATCTCAATTTTTTGAGGTATACCAGAAAGAGACCCATGTATGCATATATAAGAAGACCTTGTATGGATTCAAACAACTTGATGGAAAGTATCTCATATACAACAGAAGCGTGGTGAAAAACTTTCTATGACAAAGAAAGTGTGTCAGAATAGTTACTTAGAAGTCTGGGATGATGGATTGCTAATCCATGGCAAACTCTCATGATGACAGAAGAAGTGCTACTTGGATATGTTTCAGTTTGAGCCTTGCCACGATGTCATGAGCTAGCAGGAAACATAAGTGTTGAATTTGACCATGATATATATTGTAATGATTAGAGCTATATGAATCCTTCAGAGAAAACCTGTGTTCCATGACAGACCGAAGTTCATTGAGATCAAGCATTACATTCTCCGTGATGAAGTCCAGAAAAGAGAAGTTATTCTCCAATATATATCTCCACAGATGAGTAGATAACAACTATTTTGGTAAAGTTTCTATTCAAGATGAAAAAGTTTGCGTACTTAAGAAACAAGATGGGGCTCGTGGAGACGACTTCCTTATTGAAAAAGGAAGAGATTACTCCTAGGTTGGGAGGGAGCACTGATGTGTTATTAATTTATGGACAATCATTTTTCAGTTCGAAAAATGGTCCAGGATGAGCAGTTCCTTTCCAGTTCGGAAAGTGGTTTGAGATTTTTGATGGACAGACATTTTACAGTTCAGAAAATGGTCCAGATCAGACAATCATTTTCATAATGAAAATGGTTCGATAGATTGCTGATGTACCATAGACAATGATTCCCCTTGGGGCCAATGTGGGGGAATAGTCTAGGACATTCATTATTCTTGGCAGTGACTCTGAGTAGTGGTCAAGTAGAATGGTCCGCCTCGCCGGACAATCATTCTTTTGAAGTTCACAGTTGTAAGCAGTTTCGAAAAATGGTCCATTTTGGAGGTTGGTGCAGGACAATCATTTCCTTAGGAAATGGTCTAGACAATCATTCCCTTAGGCAGACTCATTCTCTCTAGGTTGCACTATGTTTATTGTCAGAGGAATGGCCCAGTTAGGTGAATGGTCCAGGTTTAGCAATCAGGGAAAATAATTCCCTAGGGAAGAATCATTCTATCCAAGTTGCACTATGTTTAGTGCCGGAGGAATGGCCCAGTTAGGTGAATGGTCTAGGCTCATAAATTAGGGACAATTATTCCTCTATGCTTGAGAAGAATAGTCCAGATAGCCCATGGCTGATGTTTTACTTTCTGAGGGCAGATGCTCTTTCAGATCTCACAGATGTAAGTGGAAGAATGGCCTAGATGATTCAGTTTATATCATGATATTGTTTCTATGCAGGTTGATATCAGATGATATGATTGCTATGAAGACTATATGTCTCTAAACAATAGTTGTATGCTATTGTGGTGGATGTGTTCCATTGGTTGTGACCATGTGTCACTGATTAAGTAGCCATGTGCTACTTGGTGTGGTTGTGTACCACTGGATAGTAGTTGTGTACTACTATGGATAGACACAATTGTGTTCTATTGAATGACATTGTTCTGATTTCCATGTAGACTATCAATAGTGTTGAAAATGACTATCAGCTAGATGGATAGTCAGTATGCTAGTGGACAGACATTCTCCAGGCAGAAAATGGTCCAGGACATTTATTTTTCTAGGACGTATGTCTGGATGAGAAGAATAGTTCTTGTATCACTTTGTGGAGTGAGTGACTTATTCAACATCATGTATGATTACTCAAATGGAGTATGGATTCGAGAGATGATGCAATTGACACTGATAGTGATGATGGTGCTCGTGATCTAATCATGAGATAGATTGTATGGCTATGATGATGCTACCGGTTGAATGATATGTTTGTGCTCAAGACCATTGCCTTCAATACCTCCCTAGCTAGGAGGGAGTGTTGATATTATGGTAGATGTCGGAGGTATTTACCTCCACGTGTAACCCTGACGAGAATAGAATATTCCAGGAAGCAAGAAGAAACCCTAAAGCATTGGACATAACCCTAGAAGACAAGCCAGCTAAAAGAAATATTTAATATTAAGTGTTTAGCCTCTAAAATGAGAAGTCGGCCTAGACAGATAAGGAGAAACAGTATAAATACAAGACGTCAGAGCTCATTTTGAGGACACAACTCGCAACTACAGAAGTGAAGAAGTGCGCACTGTAGAAACTGGGTAAGTGTGCAAATATGGGGAGCAGCTGCATCTACAACTACTGCAACCTGTATTCTCGGTTTAGGCTTGGACTTTCTATTGGTTATGGTTTCGACTTTCTGCCTTGTGTGCTAGCTCTGGAGAGAGGTACACTACATTGATTGGCTATTAAGCCTTGGGTTTGCTTCTGGAATTATTCTCTGTCAAGGTTAAGGTGCTCTGGGGTGGCTTCGATCTATGTTTGGGTGACAATATTGCTATAACTTGGGCATTCAGAAGGAGGAAACTTCTCGCTCATCGAGAGGGGAACCGAGATTCACAACAACATGGCGTCCTGAGCGAATAATCCGGAGTCTGGGTTCCTGAGCTTGTCGTTGGCGTGCAAGTATATTAGCCAAGAAAGACGTTGATTCATTAGTTCCATGGTGAACTTCAAATTTGCTATGTCCTTACGAATTTCAAAGACCAATTGTGTTAGATGTCCAAGAGCGCTTGGAAAAGAGAATTCAACCACGGGGATATCCGCTGCACCAGAAGGCGGGTTTTGGGGACCAACATGCATATAACCGTTTTTCGTCGCAGTGGTATCTCGAAGAGAGGGGCGCTGGCGACTTCTATCTCCCTTCGCTAACTATGGAACCTCCTTCCATTCAAATTTACAACCCCAGTATGAGACCTCTTCCTGCCCATGCTGCAAATTGCGGTTTGTGCGAATTGGAGAGGATGTTGTGCTACTCTCTAGAGAGGTTGAAGAAAAATCCACAATATCAGGAGGTCGAGCCATTCTGCTGCCCGGAAAGCTTGCTCTGCAAGAGTGCTCACGAAGTCGGAGGCGGGGCATCGAATTGACAGGTGGTAGATGATAATCTTGACGATGTCCGCCAGAATACACGCAACAGGTTCTTGAGCAGAGGCTACAGGGACGAATGCATGTATCCCAATCTCTATAAGAACTAAATGTTGAATTCTAAGTGGAGGGAGAGGAGTTATAGTTATCAGGACGAGAGGACAGTGGAAATAATTGTCATTTAGAGCCATAATACCGACAATCCGATGTGATCCGATGCTCCCACACTTCTGGCGACGAGGTAAGTAAATGTCACGATAGAGGATAGGAGAAGGCTAATAAAGCATGGAGAAATGAGCCTTCAAGTGGGATCCGAAGGCATCTCCATCTATTGAGAAATAATGTCAAGCAACCACCTCATTTGAGGTCTCATATTTATTGACTTAGACCAATACCCAAAGTGTGATATTTTTTGAAAATGGGAAGTTGTTTTTAGATGGACAGCGAACTAAAAAATAAGCTCAATTCATCTTCACATTACTTTTACACACACAAGTGAAGTATATAGTTTATTGATACTTTGTCTCATACAATAATCTCCCTAAAATCCATATTACAATTTTCAATATAATCAATATCCATATTAGACAATTCTAAGTAGGAGAGGTGTTAATTTTAGAGCAGCTATTAAGTTTCTTTTCAATTTACTAGACAATAATAGCATATGCACAATCACTGAGAGAAACACAATCACAAGATACACAACATTTATCTTGTGAAAACCTCATGGGGGAGAAAACCCAGCAAAAACTTCCTTAAAATAGATAGCCAATACAATAGCAAGGCAATAAACCAAAACACTAGAGAATATCCAACACTGAGCAATGTGCCTCTCTCTTCCTTCTTCCGGCAACTGGATATTGCAACTTCCTTCAAACTTGCGCACTAGATGAGTGAGCGAGCTAATGAGGGGCTAGCCTCTCTTATTTATATTGGCTGGTAGGCACTAGGGAGGTGTCTCTTCACTGGGCAGGACCGACCTCTTCACTTAGTGGCTAAAATCACTTTAATTAGGCCTTAGAGTCGACTTATTAATTAGCATGATATAATTAGGGTTTGACCGATCCACAAAAGGGGATTTAGTCATTTACAAAACCCGGCATGACCAATCCATGAAAGAGGATTAATCTAACTAATAATAACTCAATAATAAATAGAATACTCTTTGCAGTTACAATATTTCAACACCCCCCCTTAACAAGAAGGGTATTCTACAACCTCATCAAGAGAGAGAGAGGGCGACAACATCAACAACATATGGAGCACTGACTAGCATATGTATAAATCATCGAAAGCTTTTCTCATCATCAATGTCATCATCCACAACAAGGAGCTAGAGTGGCATCATCATCATCTGCATCAACATCAATTAATATAACACTAATACATCATCATCATCAATAACAACACGAGGCTGATACAACATCAACAACAACATCATCATCACAACACAAAGGCCAGAGCAACAACAACATCACAACACAAAGGCTAGAGCAACAACATCATCATCAT
Source organism: Picea engelmannii (assembly GCA_009831015.1). Taxonomy (NCBI): domain Eukaryota; kingdom Viridiplantae; phylum Streptophyta; class Pinopsida; order Pinales; family Pinaceae; genus Picea; species Picea engelmannii. The sequence continues at coordinate 671,786 of ML777334.1, read as the reverse complement.
CATGGGGCAACAGAATGAGGCAGGTGTTACAACATTTTGTGGTACTCTAACAGTCCCTAAGGAGCTTCCTAGGAATCATAAGATTCCATAGGATATAAAATCCCAACGAAGATACCATGTGGTACTCTAACAGACCGTCCTTACCAGACCTTTGGGATCTTCATAAGATTCCCTAGGATTATAAAATCCTAACGAAGCTACCATTACTGACCACAACTAGCATATACATGCACATGTACTCTGACAGACCATCCTTACTGTACCTTCGGGATCTGTCCAGGGATGATCAGTCCCCTAGGATATAAAATCCTAACTGAGCTACCTGCTGTTGGTCAGGATACAATAGTAATATCAACACCACTCCCCCTTTCGAGGGAGGTACTTTCAGACTATACCAAGCTTGTCTCGAAAGTGCTCAAACTTTACACGAGACACATGCTTGGTCAACACATCTGCAACTTGCTCATTTGTGCCAACATATTGGAGCTTTATGGCTCCCCTCTGCACCATATCACGAATGTAGTGATATTGGATTTCTATGTGCTTCGACTTGTCATGGAACACTTGGTTCTCTGTCATCTTTATGCAACTCTGGTTATCACATAGAATCACGTTTGCTTCCATCTCTAGATCAAAAGACCTGTCAACAACTTCCGTAGCCATATGGATTCACAACTGACGGAACATGCAACAATGTATTCCGCTTCTGCTGTGATGAAAGCAATACCAGATTGCTTCCTACTCTACCATGAAGTCATGGCTGACCCCAGACTAAAACATCTTGAAGTGCTCTTTCTGTCAGAAACACTTCCATCCCAATCTAAATCGGTATAACCAATCAGTCTGAAGTCTTGATCTCATCACATGTTTTACAACAACAAGGTGAACACGTCTAGGTTCTACCAGATACTAACTCAAGGTGTTCACAACAAAACATATATCTGGCCTGGTATTCGTCAGATACATCAACGATCCAATGATACGTCTGTACAATGTAGCATCAACCAATTCTGACGAAGTATCAACCATGAGCTTCAACTTTGTTTCCATGGGTGTATTCATGGATTTACACTCCAACATATCAAACCTCTTCAATATTTCAACTGCATACTTCCCTTGGTTGAGGAAGATCTTCTCTAGGCTCTGCCAAACCTCAAGACATAAGAAATAGTGCATTAGGCCTAGGTATTTCATCTCAAATTCTGTAGCGAGCTTCTTCTTACAATCCGTGATGAGCTTTTCTTCTTCGGTCAAGAATAAATCATCCACATACAACAACAATATAGCTGGCTCATCATTCATAACCTTGAAGTAAAGGTTAGAGTCAATTTTACTCTTGGTAAAGCCCAAGCTCGTCAGGAAACTCTGACATCTTCGATACCAAGCTCTAAGAGCTTGCTTCAATATGTATAGAGCCTTCTTCAATCTGCAGACATGAGTCTTTCTGTCTTCAACTTCAAACCCTTGGGGTTGTTCTATATACACTTCTTCTTCAATGAGACCATTCAAGAAGGTTGTTTTCACATCCATTTGGTGTAACTTCCACTTCATCTTAGCTGCAAGGGCTATGATGGTTATGATAGAAGTGTATCTGGATACAGGAGCAAACATCTCTTCATAGTCAATGCCTTCCTTTTGAGAAAATCCACGAGCGACAAACCTTGCTTTATGTTTTTCAATACTTCCATCAACAACATGTTTTATCTTGTATAACCATTTGGAAGATACCACGTCTTTGCTTTTCGATCTGGGAACTATTTCCCACACATCATTCTTTATAATGGATTGGTATTCTTCTGTCGTGGCATCTGCCCATTCTTTCTTCTGAATGGCTTCTTCAAAGCAAGTAGGCTCCTTCTCTATGAGACCACACATCAAAGCCATATAACTGGAGAATGGATTAGGTTTCTTAACTTGTCTCATGGTTCCTTTAGGGGCACCATACTTCTCTCCATCTTGAATAAGTTCCCTTGCCCAGGCTGGCTTTCTCTTGTGAGAGATCGTCATTTGGGGAGATTTTTGAGATTTTATCATATCATGATCTTCATGAATCTCATCATCGAGGTAAACCGTGACTTCCCTCACTGGTTCTGCAACTCTGGGAGATACAGGTTCTTCTTCATATACTTCTTCAAGATGTCATCTCCTTGATTTATTGAGTGCTGCATCTTCATCAAAGGTTACATCTCTGTTGATTTCAATATGATAGTAACCTGGAATGTAAATTCTGAAGGCCTTAGAGACCTCACAGTATCCAACAAATATTCCCTTCTTTCCTGAAGGGTCCAACTTGGTTCTCTTTTCTTTCAGAATGTGTACAAACAATGGACAACCAAATATCTTGAGATGGCTTACTTTTGGCTTCTTTCCTGGGAACATTCTTCGGTGGTTTTGAACCCAAGTGCACTATGGGATAATCTGTTTTGTACATACACTGATATTCTTGCTGCTTCTGCCCATAAGTGCATTGGAATATCTTTATCATGGATCATAGTCTTCACTACTTCCATTATAGTTCCGTTCTTTCTTTCTGCTACACCATTTTGTTGAGGATTGTAGGGAGTGGTGAACTCCCTCTTAATCCCGACATCTTTGCAAAATCTTAAAAACTCTTTTGAGGTGTATTCTCCTCCATTATCCGACCTGAGAATCTTGATTTTTCTTTCTGATAGATTCTCTATCAAGGCTTTGAATTCCTTGAATTTTCCAAACACTTCATCTTTTGATTTCAAGAAGTAAACTCAAGTCTTGAGAGAATAGTCATCAATAAATGACACATAGTATACATACCCACTAAGAGAGGTGGATGGAATTGGGCCACATACATCTGAGTGGATGAGCTCCAAGACTCCTTCTGCTTTACTGCCACTCTTCAGGAAAATATTCTTGATGTTCTTTCCTTGTGCACATCCATTGCACACACCTTCATGGTCAACCTTGAAATCTGGTAGACCTGTAACTTCCTTGCTCACATATGGTAAGGTCTTGAAGTTGATGTGAGTTAGTATTCTATGCCAAAGTTCACACAGACTCTCATAGGAGTGAATCAAGGCTGCATCTGAGTGACCTTTTAATTTGTACATGCCACCTTCTTCTGTTCAAATAACAATTGCATCTTCTATGGTTTTTCCTTTAGGCCACATAAGAACTTCTCCATCTATGAATGCAACCCCGAAACCTTTCTTATCTAAAGCTGACATAGAAAGTAAATTCTTCGTCAAACCTGGTACATATAGTACATCCTTCATTTTCATTGGGGTCCTTGAATCAAGTTTGTAATTGGACTCTCCCACTCCTTTGATAGGGTACCGGTAATCATCCCCAAGTGTAACTTTCTGGGGAAAATTATTTTCTATAAGGTTAGAGAGAATGTCTCTCTGACCTGTCATGTGCTGGGAAGCACCACTATCTATGAGCCAAGTATCCTCACCAAGTGACATTGATCCTAAGAGGGCAGAGATTAAGACATAGTCTTCGATATTTTCTTTAATCATCTTTGTGGGTGGCTCTTCATCTTCCACTGTGTGGGCATGGTGCCTTTTGTTTCTCTTCTTGTATTCTTCTCTTCTAGATGGGCAATTCTTAGCAATATGTCCCATCTTGTCACAATGGTAACATTGATAGGATGAAAAATCCTTTTCTCTTCTTTGACCTTTCTGAAACTTCTGGAATCTCCTTGGAGGGTGAGATTATTTATGGATGAATTTGTTTGGGGAGTGAGACTCCTTATGTGGGTGGGTATCCTTCTTGAAGTGAGACATTCTCTTTCCTCTTTTAGTATGAGTAGTTAGAGCTGGATCTTCATCCCTTAATAGTACTGCTTCTCGGTTAGCTACTCTTGCTTCTTCTTGAACACATTCTTCCCAAAGACGGTCAAATTGTAGTTTCTCATTTCCGGCACAAATGGTTTGGATGAATGCATCCCAAGGTCTTGTGAGACCATTAAGATCTGTCATTATGAGTTCATATTCATCTAGGGTATCTCCAATTGCTTCTAGTTGTTCCTTGAATTGAGATATTCTAGAGAAATATTCATGAACTATTTCTCCTTTCTGCATTTTGTATTCTTGAGTTGAGTTCTCAAGTTCATCTTCTGGTTAATGTTTCTTACCTCATACAATCTAGTTAGGGCATCAAACATTTATTTTGGGGTATTATTAGACGCTACTTGAGGGATCAAGTGATCTTTGATAGAGTCTGCAATGATTCTTTTGGCCCTAACCATGTCCTTCTGGTACTTCGCTTTAGCTATAGCATCTGCGGGTTTTGGTACATTTTCTTTGATGAATCTTGCTAGGTCATTCTATTTAAGAATGAGTAAAATCCTATACTTCCAGGCATGAAATTTATCCACACCTTCTAACTTGTTAAGAGACTTGGTGCTTGCAGACATCTTGAAATGGAGTTGGGAAAATGACCAAAAAATGAAAGTGCTCAGAATTTAGATCTGAACTTACCAGGAGGTGCACTTGGCTGAGGCGAGTAGCCTGGTGCAGCCAATTTTCTGAAAATCCAAATTTTACCCCTTAAAACCGAGCTTACATAGATATGGACTAGTACTTCTGGTACTGGTTCAGGTTTCCTGGTTTTCTGATACTAGTGAAAACTAGGGTTTCACTTTCTGGGAGTTCTGTCCACTGAAAAAGTGAGCTCAAGCTGCCAATGAGTTCACTGGGCTAGGGCACACTTCCCTAGAAGTTTTTAGGCTGAAATTCCTCTTCAACAAAAAAACCTATTTTTCTTGTACGACAACAATGATGTTTTTGCTTATCCAGTGAAAGGTGCTCTCTTCAACTTAGCTTTGATTCCATGTTAATTTTAGAGCAGCTATTAAGTTTCTTTTCAATTTACTAGACAATAATAGAATATGCAGGATCACTGAGAGAAACACAATCACAAGATACAAAACATTTATCTTGGGAAACCTTCATGGGGGAGAAAACCCAACAAAAACTTCCTTAATATAGATAGCCAATACAATTCCAAGACAATAAACCAAAACACTAGAGAATATCCAACACTAAGCAATGCGCTTCTCTCTTCCTTCTTCGGACAATTGGAAACTACAACTTCCTTCAAACTTGCGCACTAGATGAGTGAGCTGAGTGAGTGAGATAATGAGGCGCTAGCGTCTCTTATTTATACCGGTTGGTAGGCTCTAGGGATGTGTCTCTTCACTGGGCAGGGCCGACCTCTTCACTTAGTGGCTAAAACCACTTTAATTAGGCCTAGGGGCCGACTTCTTAATTAGCATGATACAATTAGGGTTTGGCCAATCCACAAAAGGGGATTTGGTCATTTACAAAGCCCGACATGATCAATCCACAAAAGGGGATTGATCTAATTAATAATAACTCAATAATAAATAATATACTTTTTGTAGTTACAATATTTCAACAAGAGGTGCATGTCTACCAAAATTTGAACTTGGGTCATTGTCACCACCACTACTTCAAATTGTTGTTAGACCATAACTCAACAGACACAAAGTGTTATGTATATAAGCAACCAAAGAACCATTTGTTTGAATATGACAAAAAGGGCATAATGGGATTTTTGTGGTTTGAAAGGTTGAGATAAGTTGGCAAGTACCAACGTATTAGCAAACAAAGCTTATGTTTAAGATTTTTAAAAACCGAGGAACGCTCCAACTAAAGGGAACCTTGGACTTACTCAAAGATGTAATTGGAAACTATCCTTTTTGGTTGGAAGTGCCTCTAGAAACATGATTTGAGGGGCTACATTGTTTAATACAAACTTCCTTTAGCTTAGATGGTATATTTGAAGGGTATTAATTCCACCAAATTCGTTCAAGATTGACACCTGGTTTGCTCCCTTTTTAACATGCCATTCAAGTGGGCTAACAACAATGTGAATAGAACTTTGGTGGACGACTTAACACTTCGTCAACCACATTAGTAAATTAAGACCCTTGTTCGAAAAAACCAAATTTTGGATAGTTCAAAATAAATTTACAAAAGTAATTGGTTAGATTACTAGAAGATATTTGTAATTGTTTTGGAATAGACTTTAATTGAATCAACCTTACATTTTTAAAATATAAGTTGATGTTCTTTTTTTCTAAAAAATAAATCCCAAATATGCCACTTCAGTTTTTCGACAAATAATGTGGAGTTGGTGTTATTAGGGAACTCACAATGCTTGTTGAAGGTGATCTATGTGGCTTCCAAGAGTTGGAGAATATGAAGATATCATCCAAATAGAGAAGAATAAAATCATCTAGATAGTCTGCAAAAATATCAAACTTCATTTTTTTTTAATCGAAATGGGAAATTTATATTATATAAAGTTGTAGCTATGCTCACATCACCGTTATATCATACTTCATGTCCAAAATTTGAACAAAATAAACAGTTGTTGAATGTAAAATATAGACTTTACATATATGATTAGGCAGAATGTCCCAGTGTTTCCTACAATTATAGATTCTGAAATAAATTCCTAGAATTCTAATAGCTTTAAAAAACATGAGAGTTAGCAAAACATGTGAGGATTGATAGTCTCTTTCAGGGCTACACTTGATGGGATTGAATTTTGCTTCCCAATCTCCATGTCCTCAACCAGATGATGCATGATGTCCTCTTCCTTTAACTCCCCTTGGATTAAGTTCATTGAAATTCTTTGGTTAGAGGCCTTGGATTGGGCCCCTTTTCTTAGGTTGACAACTATATTTCTTAGCATATTGCACTCATATTTTAGAGAAACAATTTGTTGTTTTTGTTGCACAAGAGTACCCATGATTGTTGAAAATTGAGAAGTACAATGATGCTCATTGTCATGTTTTTTTTGTGGTGATTGAAAAGATGAAAATCCTATTGCATTGAATTGATTATTCACGGTTTCAGAGAATTCATCTAATTTATTGCAACTCCTTGAAATCCATTAAAACAACACAAAAACTAGGGCATTGAATCAAGGCTAAAAATAAACTAAATGCATGGAACAAGGAAAGCCTACAATCCCACAAAATCCCACCACCAATACTCCCCGAGACTGATGCTTTCTAAAGACTATGCAACTTGATAGCCCTGGACAAAACATAACGTTGAACCAACCAAGGAAACTATCCACGCTACTACTTGAAAATAACTGCTCAAAGAAACTATGTCTATCCAAGCCAAGAAGATGGAAACCAAATTCAGATTGAAAAGGAGCGAGTATCAAAAGACCCCTTGTGTAGTTGAAGCTCAAAGACAGTAGCCTACCTAAATTCCGCTAGGACTAAAATTCACTTTTGCTAGAATATTCAGTAATCAATTTGTTAACTGCAACTTTTGCTAGAATATACTATGCCACGATGCTTGAATCCACCAATATCGTCTCTATTGCATGCAAAGTGGAGATAATTTTAACACACTCTCATCTCTTTGGCCCTTCCCTTCATGACATCATGGACCATTGTTTTATTGCATGGAGGCCTCAACAGTGGACACCATCTTGTGTGCCAAGTCCCATCTTTTGTTATCCTCATCAAGCTTTTGTCGCAAACCTTGTGCCAAAATGGATTTTTTTTTCTCTAGTTTCCTCTCTGCTCTCAAAATTATCTTATAGCATGCTTGCTACCACGCCCTTCACTGCCCATTCTAAATCCATGACTACTTTAAACTCATCTCTTAGCTTATGGTGTGTTTTAGGAAAATGAAAAGAAGATAAAATCCCCTTAGATTAATCTTCCCCTAACATTTCCCTCTCCTATACTATTTGACCTATGCCCTTAACAAACTTACTAAATTAATAGAAACTGTGACCTCAAAATGAGAACTCTAGCCCTTAAAACCCATATTTTTGTGTTAAAAATATCAAAATCAATTTTTGAATAAAAAAATGATGCTACTAGTAGCACCTTATTTTTAGGGTTAAAATTACAACATTTTTCAATCATGGTCTTAAAAACCCATATCATTGCTAACAAAAACCTTAAAATTAATCATAAATCAAAAAATGGTGCTACTAAGAGAATTTTTGTTTTAAGTTAAAATTATAGCTCATTGGAAACTATAGACTTAACAATTGGTACCATGCAACCAAAACTTAAAATCAACCACCAAATCAGTACCATGCAACCAAAACTTAAAAACAACTGCCAAACCAAAATATAGTCCTAACAATAGCACCTCTTTTTATCCAAAATTAAAATTGCAACATTTAAAAAAAATAAGCTTTAACAACTTGTACCATTGCAATAAAACTAATAGCACTCCCTTTTCAAGGGGGGTCTAAACTTGCCACATTTTTTAAACCATGGTCTAAAAACTCGTCACTAATGTATACAAAATCATAAATCAACCCTAAAATGTTCACTCCTTTAGAGTTATTTTATCAGTCCAAGCACAAAACGATACATAATGGTATTCAACATTACTTCCAAATAATTTTCTTACTTTTTAATAAAAAAATCCAATACAAATTACATTGAATGAAACATAAATTATTTCTTAAAAGTATTGTTGCATTGTCCATCTTCAAAACATACGAGCTAAGAAATCTTGCTATATTCTTCGTAATCAAAATATATAAGCCAATAAACATAGTTATGATTCATAACTTCATGTAAGATTATATGTAAGTTAAAACACTCATTTCGAGTTACCATACAAACATCATATTGATAAAAAAAATACATACAATATTTCATACAATTATTCAAACTGACTCATGGATTTTGACATCCCATTAGAATCTACATTATTTTCAAATGAATGATTGGATGAAGATGTAGCTGATCCACATTCTTATCTATTATCAATGAGTGCACCATTTATAATAAGTCTTGACAACTTGTACCATTGCAATAAAACCAATAACATCCCCTTTTCGAGGGGGGTTTAAAATTGGAAATTTTAAAAACCATGGTCTAAGAAATTGTCATTGGTGTAAACAAAATCATAAAATCAACCCTAAAATGTTCACCCCTTTAGGGTTAGTTTATCACTTCAAGCATGAGACAATACATAATGGCATAGTGATGCCACCTTGTAATTTAAAAATTCAACATTACTTTCAAAATTTTTGTTTACTTTTAATAAAAAAAGTCAATACAAATTACATTGAATGAAACATAGATTTTTTATTTTTAAATATTGTTGCATTGTCCATATTCAAAATGAATGAGCTAAGAAACTTTTTTATAATCTTTATAATAAAAAAATATAAGCCAAAAAAACATAGAAATGATTCATAACTTCATGTAAGATCATATGTAAATTAAAATACTCATTTCGAGTTACCATACAAACATTATATTGATAAAAAATACATAAAATGTTTCATACAAATTTTCAAACTGACTGAAGGATTCAGACAAACTATCAAAATCTAGATTATCTTCAGATGAATGATTGGATGAAGATGTAGATGACTCATATTTTTCTATATTATCAATGAGTGCACTATCCAAGTCTACATGTATGTCCAACATTTCAGATGTCAGAAGCCTTTTAGATCTATGATTAGGTTCACCAGACTCCCATCTTGCAAATATTTCTTGTGCCAACAACCTCTTGATAATCTACGTGGTCTTGGAGCGAAGAGTTCTTCTCTTTGTCAAATGGAAGTCATGAACAAGTTTATGAACATCCTCTAATTTTAAGATATTAGTGTGGCGACGATTTTTATTTTGACCAATTTGTTTTTTTCTCTTTTTGTTGATATGTTTCTCAATTACCATCTCTAGCTTGTACACACCATTGAATAGGTATGTGAAGGAGATCTGGTGGGACTAGATATATAAAATATATATTTATTATATATTATTCCAGTATGTCTTACAACAATGAATTACCAACCTTATATAGAGCTTTTAGTGAAGAGATGCACCCTTCACAACGGTCAATTACAAATATTAATGATTACATATATTAATTATTAATGAGAATTTAGTTACACTACAAGTCATACCTCCTTCAAATGCTTTGTCCTTGAAGAATTGTTATTTTGATGCCTAGATTTTTTTGGATTTTTGGATTCTTCATTCGAATCTTCTAAATATTTGTCGTTGTCTCTATTACTCTCTATTTCACACATATATAATTATTTTCCCTTTCATTTGTGGCATGGCCTCCATTGAGCTACATGGCATATAAAACACCAAATATGTTAGGTGGTGGAGTCCCTTTGTAAGAGGGAGTAAACTTTGAGCTTGGTTCTTCATAATGAGACCAAGGAGGTCATTGAAAGAACAACAATTTTTCTTCTGCCACCCTGACTTTTAATTGCAATTGCTCCACATCCTTGAAATCTATTAGTTTAAGTTTATTTCTTATGTCTTCCTTCAATCTCGATATGATGATTTGTAGGAGCTGATCATCTGATAAATCAATCACCCGGGTAGCTAACACACGTAACTCGTTAAAGAAATCATCCACCATTCTTGTCTATTGTAATCGAGTGATTTTGGAAAAGACTTCCTTTTCCTCAATGTTATGAAATATCTCGAAAAAATGCTTCCTAAATGTCTCTTTTTCCCTTGATTGGGATTTTGAGTGCCACCATGGGAACCGATCACTTGCTGCTTTATCTAAATGAAATGATGCAAAGTTAATTTTCTCCTCATCATCATACATCTTATGTAACTGAAAATAGCGTTCAAGTCGATTAATTCATCTTGTGCTTTCCCTGTCATCTTCTCCATAAAATTCCAGTACATTGAATCTCAACTTGTGCGTAATTCCTTATTCCCGTTTTTCAATGATGCAACATGGGCTTTGAGCGCATTTTTGTTTTCACTCCACACCTTTAATCCTTTTTCCATGTCACCGAGTTTTCTAGAGAAATCATCCATCTCATTGATTTATTTGTAAATTTTATCTATACCGTTGAGTTTGTTAGAGATCTCATCCATTGAGGCTTTTAATTCTTTTATATCTACACCACTGAGTTTGTTGGAGATCTCTGCTACCAAAGATTTTAATTCATTTAACTCTTTATTGGGTGACGTATTGCTTGTGTTGGATGATGTGTTGCCTGTGACACCTGAGGCCTTACTTGAAGTTTTTGAATTTCTCATGGTTCCATTTAATAGTTTTTTAATGCTACATCTTCAAGGTTAAACGTATTTTAAATATTTTAAAGAATATATACTAAAATATATTAGTTGAGGTGAGTGGTGGGCTTCCTCTCTTGACTTTGGTTTCACTCGCTTGTGTTTCTTTAGTGGCTCATAAAATTAAAAGTTTTATTCCATGTATATGTTTTTTTTTTTAACTTGTATTTTAGTCTTCCTTATTCACATACTCTTCACTTTTATGTGAATATTTATAAAACTTATTCTCCACGTAAAGAAATATTACTTTTAACTTTTTCCTTTTCACGTTATTAACTTTTACGAGAATACTTATAAATCTTATCCTCCATGTAAATAAACATCATTTTACATTTTTCCTTTTCACGGTTTGACATGAATACTTATAAAATCTTATCCTCCACGTAAAGAAGGATATGCATTTTATTTTTTTATTTTTAATCCTCCATTCAAAAATTTCTTCACATAGAGAGAGGAAGTACGACGGAATAAAATGTACCTTTTTTTTTTAAACCACGAATATGCCAATATCTTGGCTCCGATCTCAATTAGAGGAGATCTAGTGGGACTAGATATATAATATATATATTTATTATATATTATTCCATACCATTTTACAACAATGAATGTCTTATTCAATTTATAAAAATGTATATAAATACACATAAATGAGTAAAGTCGTGTCTTTTTAAACAAAATGACATGTATTTACATTTAATTAATTTAAACGTAATATAAAAAAAAAAGTATATTACAAGTCATCCCTTCCTAAAAAGCTTCGTCCTCGAAGCATGGGTAAAGATGAATGCTTGGACCCAATCATGCCTATCCAATTGTTCTTCATTGTTTTGGTTGATGTACTTGTTCCCGAACTCCATTTTCATGAAGTCAAAAAGTTTTGGCCTTTTCAAATGAAAATCCAACATTAAGTCCACCAGTTCAAGGGTTGCCATATCCACGAACACAAACTGCTATGAATGAACATGTCTCACGTCTATAACCAACTTCCTCCAAGATGAACTCATGAGAAAAGGGCCAATGTAATGAGTCAAAATATCTTCAATTTATTTTATGATAGACTGTGATGATGCATGTATCATCAACTCTGTCAAGAAGAGAGTATTTGACTCATCATATTTCACCTGATCCCACCATGGAATATGTTTCTTGTTGTGTCTATAATCATGTTCATTAAATTCGGGCTTAGGATTACATCTACTATTGTATGGAAAATAATCCTTCTGCATGTACCTCTCATCACATGAGTAACTAATTGGCTCAAGACTCTTGACTCCACCACTATAATAACTTGGCCTTGTTTTTGTTTCCTTGGAGATCATAACGCGAGGAAACCCTACAATCAAACCATAAAATATTGTTTTATGTTCTGAATATAGCTACAGAGTAGCTGCGATAAAGCCATCACTTGCACGTTGTATAATGGCACATAATTCGTCTAAAGGCACAATTGCATGAATGACACAACCTCACGTGTGTAGAGAAGTTCAAGTTTCTTGGACACACCTTTTGGAAAAATGATCTCAATATTCGGATTGGGATATGACTGGGAAAATTGTAGATATATAATAAGTTAGATGTGTTCCTCACCTCAAAATTATGGATATCGTTAGGTTCTTCATGGCTAGCCTAAGTGTGAGGAGGCTCTCTATAAAAAATGAACTCCCACATAGTAGAGGGCCTTTGAGCTCCACCCCTAACAGGTCTACCATATCTATTGTATACCCTTTCTCATTTACACATATTTTCAACGATAATATTTGTTATCATAATACATTGTTTCTTATTCATATTCATATTCATACAGTCATATTAATTTTTATCATTACTAGTAAATATCTCTGCCTAATCCACCCTCTTCTTCCTCTTATCATTTGCTACCCTCTTACAAATAGAAATGCTTTGTGCTTTGACCTCAAAAAATCATAAGCGAGCCGCCATGATATTATCTCATCACTAACATTACTATTGTTATGATGTTGGACACTACCCAACTACTTGAAATATTGAATCTCAGACTGCAACGCTTTAATGACATCATATTTTTCATCGAGGAGAAGTTCGAGAGACATATTTTCATGTTGGGTGTATGCTTGTATTATCTTGGGTAGAGAGGCTTCCATTTTCATCTCATATTTTTCTTTATGCAGACACGAATTCACAACAAGAGATTTCTCTACTGCATTCGTGGAGGCACTCCTCTCTTTATTGAGCTCATACTACAATTGCTCATTCGCTTAGCGTTGCCTTTGAAGGGTATCCCTTAGTTCTTTAATATTACAAGTCTCTGAATCAATATCATCTTCATCTTGTAAATCAACTCCTGCGTCATTGACAAAATCTTCTGCTTTGGTCTCTTCATTTTAACCTTCTTTGTTGGGAATGCAGTCATCTTGATTTTTCTCGATCTTCACATGACTATCTTTTTCATGAATACATTCCAATTCAACATGTTCCTTATTTTTTTCATATTTATATTTTCAAATACTTTATTTATTGACTCAATGAGTTGATTCTTAAATTCATCAAGAATGGTGGTTATATCTCTCGAAGATGTATCCATGGTATATCCACAAGATGGATCTGGTAATTTGTTTTTACCAAGTCTAGTAATTTGTTTTTTAATAAGTTGGTAATTTTTTTTTATTGGGTCTAGTATTTTTTTTTATCGAGTCGATGTTTTTTTGTTTTACAGATATAGTTAAAAAACAATACCAAGTTTGGTAATTTGTTTACCAGCATCTGATATTAGTTGGAAGTAGAAGACTTCATATATATATATATATATATATATATAATATTTATTATTCGATGTCTTATTCAATTTACAAAATCATGTATAAATACACATAAATGAGTAAAGTCACGTCTTTTTAGAAAAAAGGATATGACTATACATTTAATTAAGTTAAACATAATATACAAATAAAAGGTATATAAGAGTGTGTATCTATTGCATGCCAATGTACTTCAACTGCTATAACATCTTCATTTTCTTTATTGATCTTTATAACCTTTGCAATCCATAATGGATAACCATGTGGATCTTCAATCGCTAACACTACAATCATGCAACCCTTCTTAATATCCTATACCAAACCCTTGTAAAGGTCTTCCATGGCTTCACGTTATGCATGTGATCTTCTAGAACCAATATACATTTATCTTTCCTCTACTTGTGAAGATTCAATAACACCTTGAGACTCTTATTGTTCAACAATGTTTCTTTCCTCATATTCATTTTTCATGCTTTGTGACCAACTAAACGGAGTCTTAAAAAACGTATCTCCATTTGTTGAGCTTAAAATTATGTCACTTTGACCATTAAAAAAAGACTCCCACCAAATAGAATTAGTGACATCAAAGTACTCATATGTATCTTTAGTATACTTTTTTTATTTCTTCTAAGCATCTGGAGTAATCTGCATCTCTATTATGCCTCAATTCATTATGGAATTTAGTATTTGATTTCAATAACAATAACTTTCATGCAAACATTCGACAATTTGGAATGATCTTGAAAATGCTAAACTTGAAGAGGGCCCTCATTCCACACTAGTTGAGTACTTCTTGCCCCATATAAGTGTTTTCCCATCAATTTTCTTGATACATAATTGATATTGGAAGCTAATGTCATTAAGTTGTTCAATGCACTTTTGTTCACCATGCCATCCCTGAATAAATCTATGCATGTTAATAGTTTCTTCCAATATGTGAAAAACAGGCTTTAGAATGTATGATTATTTCTTAATAGTTTCAATTAGTGATGGAAGGCTCCTGACATTCTTCCTCTTCAATGTTACTGCAAAATGAATGAACATTTGATCAATATGGTCACGAGTGTGCCCAACAAGATGGAAACCAACTTTTAACTCTTGAAATATTCTCAGTTCAACAAGCATGCTTAGATATCAAAATACAATTTGATTTTTGTTTTCATGGCTGGTGTTGTCTAATTCTAGATACAAAACTTGAGAAAGATTTCTGGACCAGTGAATTAAGCACATGATGAATTATGGTGATGGTCAAATTTGCATCATTATGAATATTTGGAGCTGTGAATTAAACCTTTGGAGACATTGTTCCATTAAAATCCATACAACCAACCAAGTGAAACTGTCAATTGGGTTTAGCTTTGTTGCAAACCCATATGCTAAAAGCCACACACACACACACACAAAATTTACACTTTACATTGCTTGGCTTTAATATTTTCATCATATACACATATGTGTTGATATTGTGGTAGCCACAAAAGGTATTAACCTCCACGTGTAACCTATGATGAGACTAGAATATTTCGGGAAGCTATAGAAACCCTAAACGGTTGGATACAAACCCTAGAAGACAAGTCAACTCAAGAGAAAATGTAATATTAAGTTATTATCCTTTAGGAGTAGAAGTCGGTCCAGTTAGGTCAATTGGAGGACTATAAATAAGAGGGCACTAGAGCTCATTTGACACACTTTCTCTCACAATTGCATAAGACCAATTATGCATAAGTTTGGAGAGGTTATGTAGTTGCAGTTGTTGCAATTGGAAAATTTTTGATTTTGGCTTGGACTTTCTCTTGGTTATGGTTTGGAATTTCTTCTTGGTACGCTAGCTCTGGAGAGAGGTACGCTACCTTGGTTGTCTATTGGGTCTAGGATTTTTCTTCTGGTATTATTCTCTCTGTCAAGGTTAAGGTGCTCGAGGGTGGCTTTGGCCCATGGTTGGGTGAAAATATTGCTATATTGTCTATGGTGAAACGAGCACACTTACCATTCTAATTGGTTATGGGCCCACACTATCTTTGGACAGTCTAACCGCTGGAAGATAGATTGGGATAAATTTCTCAGGTATAGTTGTAGTTGCAGTTAAAGTTTTGCTGCAACAACGAAACCCTAACCCTCTTGTTAAGGCACCTTAAGTGAAGAGATTGACCTAATTTCTGGATAGCCTAGTGCGCCCTAGCCTAGTGCACCTCCTGGTACTCTCAGCAAGCTAAGACGTCAAGTTTGAGTTTTTGGTCAAAAGTCAAAGGTTGACCAAGTCAAAGGAGTAATGACTTACTCTACGAAGACATAAAACAAGTTATAAGGGGCTTCTAACTTTAGTGCACGGAAGACAAGGATTGACGTCATCCTTGCCAAGAACAAAGTGTTGGATCTCATGAAAGGCAAGATCATGGAACCATAGTTTGAAGCGAGAAAATAGAAGGAACCTCAAAACATTGTAATTATGGAGAAGTTCGAGGACAATGACCTCAACACTATGAGTATCATAGTGGACTCTATAAAATACCACTTGATACCCTACATGTCTCGTCTTGACTCATCTAAGAAGATGTACGATGCCCTAACTAACCTCTTCTCAATCAGAAACATTGGACAAGTAATGAGTCCGAAGAATGAGATCCATGACATGAACATGTATTATGATGATAGCATAACATCATACTTCATAAGAATCTCTTAGTTAAGAGATTAACTACAAGCCATTGAAGAAATCATTTCAGAAAAGGAACTGTTAAATATAGTACTCAATGGTATTCCCAAGACATGGGATGCATTCTCCGCAAGCATGAACACAAGAAAAGCGTATCCCACATTTGAATAACTTTGGACTTGTTGTGCACAAGAAGAATCAAGGATTAACACAAAAGAGAAATCCCAAAATAAATACGATGATCAAGCCTTCACAACAAAGTTCAAGAATTTCAGGAATAAGAAGAAGTTTGGCTTAAGGAAGAAACCAAATCAAGAAAATGATATGTCAAAGATACAATGCTTCAAATGTCGAAAATATGGTCACTACAAGAATCACTATCCCAAGTTAAAGAAAAGGAAGGAAACAAACGAAGCAATAGTTTCCGAAGAAAGGGAAACCTCAAAGAAAGCCAAGCAGGATAAACCAAACTTCTTCTTCTAGTCAAGGTATCACTATTCTTGATAGTTCTTATACATACCATGTTTACATCATTCCTGTACATATCATGTATATATATTTATTAAAAGATAATATGGTCAGTGAAACAATACCTATGGAAGAATAACAAGATAAGGATTGATATCACAATGACTACAATTCAAGCAATACACATGAAAAAGATGAAGTACGTTGACAATATTTGGTAACAATGGAAGCTATTATATAAGTAACAACTACCAGATAGGCCGAAATCAGAATCAAACTTGAAGAGAACCAGAAGAGAAAGAAGTCAATAATCAAGAGTGTTACAGAATAATTCCCCTGCGGATAGGTGAGTCTTCCCTCGGAGTACAGAACCCTCTACCGAGACAAAAAACTACCTTTGGACACTACCATTCCTATAGAATAATTATTCCCATAGAAAAAGAGAGTAAGAGGGATAGTATGATGTACCTCACTTTTCGAAGTTTTTCCATGCTGCTCCAATCTGCGAGTTCCGAATAGTACCTGCGATGGATGACAAGAGACAAACAACTATCTCCTACTCTAATGGATTAGACAAAATTGATCTATCTATGAAGGATTAAAACAAATATAGACAAATACATGTAAACACATATGAGAAGGAAATAGGCCAAGTATATTGATGAGAACTTTAAAGAGACACTTACAATCTTCAGATGATGTTGCATCTTTTCCAATTCCTCCTTTTCCAACCCCTTGCTCGAAAGATCCACAATCATAATAACAATACTTTGCTGATTATTTCTCCTCCTTGGTCACCATGAGAATGTCTCCATTTATAGGATTTGAGAGGCTGAACCACCTTGGTTATATTTGGAATGAGTTGAGGATATGACTCCATTAATTGTGATATCTCCCTTAGATGCAACATGAGGGTTAGATTCGAGCCAAACTAACTCGATCCATCCATAACTGTCCTTAGAGAAAAAGGGGATTTCTCCCAAGATTTGTTCAACCAATTTGACGCTCCCTTACAATGGGAAACATAGCGCTTCAATGATCTCTGCTAGATAGACGAAGAGTGCTAACGCTCCCTGCATATGAGCAGGGGAGTGTTGATCTTCCAAAAGTTGTCAAGATGACCATTTCTCATAGAAAAACATTTTGTTCCGACTGTCAAATGATGGGGATTCTTCTTCTAACATGCTTTAGGGGTTGTATCAAGTGTTTCCAAGGCATCGTTCACAAAGCTACACTTACGTGATGAGAATGTGACACTTACGACACTTACGACAATGAGAATGTGACATTATCGAAGTGAGTAAATTTGATGTGTAATAGATTCCCCCCCAAAGTGTGAAGTCAGAAAATGAAAGTTGATGGCATAAACACTTTATAGATTCTTTGAAGCAAGGGTATGTAGTTGGGGAACCTGGTAGAAGCTGTTGACAACCATCAAACAATGTTAATACGTGTTCCATTCCTGAGGCATGCATACCTATGCTTGGACTATAAATGACTCAAAGTATGGCCGCCAATAAATGCACTATGGATCCATGATGATTTGACTAAGAGTATGGCCACCAGAGATACAATGTGGATCCATACTTCTATGACATGAATTGATTGTAGCCACGCAAAATACATAGTGGAGCTATGAGATGATAAAACATAGCCACAGACCAATACAACGTGGATCTATGTTACAGTATAAGTATCATCATGCTTAAATAAATTCCTTCGCAACTGAGCAAAGAAAATGTCATAATGAATGCTCAACCCAGGGTCTTCATCCCAATCCTGATGTGGTACGAATCCAGCCATGTGAATAGATGTTTTGATGTCGAACATGGTAGAGACCACTTGATTACTGATCATTGAGGTAAAGCTTTAACAAATGCGAGGGAAATCACAAGTGATGTCAATGACTCCCAAGGTACCCTAGTACAATCTAACGAATGTGAATAAATGAGTCGAGGTCAAACATTCATGGAATCATCCGATTAGAGGTCAATGATGAAAACCTACTGTCGGAAATGAGGAGGCCTGCCATTGAGGCATGCAGGTCCTAAGGTACTAAATGGTTTCTAAGTATAATTCCTAGATGATGTGTTGAAGTCGACAGGAACAAACTCGTCGAATGAGGTCCTTGATGTATCCCCCATCATCAACATGAAACTGACACAGGAAAGTGATAAGATATAACAGATGAACACAAACTAACACGAGTACGAAAATTGGTAATTTTGTGGATGGTTGACTCTCGAGGAAGAAAATTCCCTTGAACACTGAGGCGTGACATGAGACTTGGCACTATGAACGTAGAGTGGACCAAAACATAATGCAGTGAGTGCTGAGGCATTCTTTGGATGGTTCAAAGGAGTGGAAATAATCATAGGATTGGTTCAGTGCAAAGGTTTTAATGGATTATCCAAGTGTTCAGTGTGAAGGTTAAACCAAGTACCGTGTTCAAGGGCGACTGCAAGAGTTGTTTACAAAAGTTTTCAAGAAACTTGACCCACTTCCTTCAATTTCCCCCCCATCTAGATAGATGAGTACCTTTTCTTAATTTAACGAGCTCGAGAAGGATAACACATGCTCGATATAACTCACCTTCGGTAAGTTCCTCTTCCTTTGTTTAAAAAAATGGAAGAAGTAAGGGCTTGTCCCCAGATGGGCCCTTTAGTGTGTAGTTTAGTGAGTCCAGAGAAGCAAAATTCGATGGTTTTTCATGTTTAGAGAGTCTGAAAAGAACTTAAAGACGACTCCAGGGTTGTCATTTTTCGTAATTTTAGTCTCCGATGTCCGAAAAAGAGATAAGCTGTTACTCGGAAGATGCCCTTTCGAACCTTTTAACGAGTGTGAAAGGAAGCAAGATCACTCGGCAATATTTTCATGTTTAGAGAGTCTGAAAAGAGCTTAAAGGAGACTCCAGGGGGTTCCTTTTTCGTATAACCTTTATGAGCTAGAAAAAATGATAAAAGTGTATACTCGATCACATTCTCATGAATTTGTGAGCACGAGAAAGAAAAAAGAATAAGCTCATTGGTTGTTACAAGGTCATCGAAAGAACTCCGCTCAAATTCTTGTAAAATCAAACTGTTCTAGGAACAAGATATTAGTAATTTCTAGAAAAAATAAAAATAAAAACCTAAAAACAAACTTTATAATAAGGAGAAATGACCAAATTGGACATATCAAATACCAAACTAGGTCAAAAATTCATTTTTACCATTCTCGTGTGGTCTTTGAGTTTTAATCTCTTTTGGAGCATTTTTCGAGCGTTGATTGCGGGAGCTGTGGGCGACCGTTTTCAGAACCGTCCAGACTAGGTTGGTTGTCTCTTCCTCATTATTTTTAATGCATTTTCATTGTATTTCAAAATTTAGTTTAGGTGTTCTAGGCTCCTTAGGAAGCCCTAGAGTGCCGAACTGGATCAACGCCCCCTCAAAGCATCGAGGGTAGCGCCTATCATGATTTCAACGCTTTGGTGAGCACGTTGAGGGCACACTAGCACTTTGTAAACTTATTTAAGGGAGCGCTAGGCGCAAAACTCAATTTGTTTTGGTTTCTAGGCTAAAAAGAGGCAAATTATTTCATTGAGGTTTTATCTAATGATGATTAATTGATGTTTTTGCAGGTTTCATCTATAGCTAGCCATCATTGAGTGGAAATAACGTGAGCATGAGTTCGATGAAATCGTCGCTCTGCAAGACCCTCAATCGAGGGCGGCCTTGCACAATTATGGCTTGCTCAAGTATTTCAAAGTTCAAAACATGAGAAAATAAGTACTATTGCTTGAATACTTGATTGATCTATGGGATGACGCCAAGCAAGCATTCTAAATAGGACCGAATATGCTTGATATTGAGATGGAAGATATATACTTTTTGATGGGGCTCTCGAGGAGAGGGGTGCCCATACTTTTGTCCATACACAAGGCTACTTCGAGACTGACCGAGGCATATTTTTTCGAATACTGTATACCATGGTCACGGTTGGTGGGAGGAAGGATCGTAATCAAAACGTGAGAGATCTATCACTTTGATCCATTCTATTCTCCATCACCAAGTTGGTGGGGAGCACTAGTGCCTACTTGGATTATAAATCACAAATATATTATGCCATTCATTGTTTGGAACCAATATTATTCAACTAGAGTGCAAGGTTTGTGAGGAATTTCAAAGAACATATATCCAAATGCAGGACTGGCAGGAAAAAACAATTCGGATAAGGTTCTTTCTTGGTTTCGTTTTTCCTAGAGTGGATCCCCAATATGCAACCACAAGTTGCAATGATAGCATGTCCTGTGACCGAGCCTCGCATGGAGAGGTGGACCAATATCTCCCCCAGGTTGGGGAATGAGCCTTCAACTTTCATATTCACTATTGACTTCTTCGCATGGTGGAGGAGGTAGTTAGTGGTGATTAAGGACTTCCCTTATGCCAAGGTAGATTTAAGAGGTAGTGCGGACTTGTTACTTCCCGAGGGAATACAATGGGACATATCAGGTATAAAATACCATAACCTTGTGACAATATTATTTTTTATATGTTTTTGGTTGTACAACGAGGAATATAAACCATTTCGTTTTCATCATGTAGACATAGGTGTGTCACGTCCGACGAAGATGCCAACATTGGGGCGCCGTGGGGATGCACATGCGGTAGCTGAGCATGACGTCATAGTGGGAGGACTCCGGGAGGTGGAGAGAAACCTCCAGGGCTTGACGATGGGTGTTCCTCCCTTGAGGAGGCGAGACATACCTTTACACTTACATCGATACACAGTTTGGGTCTCCGAAGACATCAATCATTTGCTATGACAGGTGGCACGAGTAGTAGTGTACTTTTTAGAGCATAATGTGATACAGGAGGATGAGTAGAGTCCTCATATATTTTGTAGTCTTTATGACGATACTATGGGCATGAAGGCCCATGTTTTACCTCGTTATGTGCTTTTGTATGATGTAAATGTTTTCTACCAAGCATATATATATATATATATATATATATATATATATATATATATATATATATACGAGTTTTGCGGTGCCTATCTATGTTGCATTTTTGTGTTTTATGTGATGTTATTTATACATATCATTTATGTTTCAAATGTTTATCTATGCGCGATATACCAATCCAACATGTAATTTGCTAACGAATCTGCGATCGTGTTAAGTTCTCTTGATACATGTATGTACTCAAGAAATTCAAAGGCTCTTTCGAGATGACGAACCCTCAGATGGAGATGTAGTAAAGTTGAATTGTGAAGGGTGTACTCACGATTAAGTTGACGTACCACGAGTTGAGAGTCAAGGTTAATAATCAATTGAGATATACCTAGAGAGGAGGCTTTGGTTAAGAGTATGATGACAACATGGTACTCTTCAACATTATTGGTTGCAGATCCGAGGAAAATTCCTCTTGAACTCACTAACTCACCAAAGAGGTAAATGATCCAAGCTGTAGAAGTGATGTTCTGGGTATGTCGATTAGCGCCATCTGTAAACTCGAAATATATGGGAAAGGGTGATGTCATTTGTGCATTCAATCATAAATAAAAGTATAAGTTGAATTGTGAAGGGCATACTCACGATTAAGTTGACGTACCATGAGTTGAGAGTCAAGGTTAATAATCAATTGAGATATACCTAGAGAGGAGGCTTTGGTTAAGAGTACGATGACGACATGGTACTCTTCAACATTATTGGTTGCAGATCCGAGGAAAATTCCTCCTGAACTCACGAACTCCCCAAAGAGGTAGATGATCCAAGCTGCAGAAGCGATGTTCTGGGTATGTTGATTAGCGCCATCCGCAAACCTAAAATATATGGGAAAGGATGATGTCATTTGTGCATTCAATCATAAATAAAAGTATAAGTAGCCGAGACAAAACTTGTGCATGCAAAAGAAAAGACAAACGAAGTCAAAAGTGTATAGTACAGTAATGTACAAAGCACACATGCAATATATTCTATGCATAATACTTCTTGAGGTAAAGCCCATTATGGGGCTCACCGAGAGATATCCCATCATAGTCTACTAACTCATAGGTGTCTCTGTGTAACACAAATTTTATGATGTATGGCTCATGCCACATGGGTTCTAACTTTCCTGCCCCCAATTTGTCATGATCTTGATCATAGACTAGGACTAGATTTCCTTTTGCGAAAGTGTGAGGTTGGATGGACTTATCATATTGAAGTTTTACACATTTTTGATACGTCTCGTTAATGAGGGCATCATCATGACGGGTTTCATCCAACTTGGTCAGATGTAATAATCGTTCCTCTTCAATAGAAGTGCGGGGTAAGAGTTCTATGACAAGTTTCAACAAAGGAATCTTGCATTTGATCGGTAATACCGCTTCTATCCCATATACCAACTGGAAGGGTGTAAATCCAATTGCGGTTTTAACTGAAGTTCGATAAGCCCAGAGTCCGGAGAAGAGATGCAAGTGCCAAGGGTTTTTTTTTCGCTCCCACCATGTGTTGAAGCATGGTCTTCAGGACTTTGTTGATGGATTCAACTTGTCCATTGGCTCGAGGATAATAGAGGGATGAGTTTTCATGGTGAAAACCTAACTTGGTGTGCAATTCACCCATCATCTGGTTCTAGAAATGGGATCCATGAACAATTACAATAGATTGTGGGACACCAAATCGAGTGATGATGTGGTTGAACACAAAGAGTGCTGCAGTGAGGCCATCGTTAAGGAATGTAGGCATAACCTCAACCCATTTAGTGAATTAATCGACGACCATGATAATATAACCGTGCCCCCCGACTGAGGTAGTCTTACATTGCATAAAATCGATGCCCCATTTTGCAAAGGGGTCGACATAGACAATGGGATGAAGTGGAGTTAGGTGGGTACATGATTTCGTTTGAAGGATCTGATAGAGTGAGAATTTTTTAACAGCCTTAATGCAATCTTTGAATATAGAAGGCCAAAAATAACCAGCACGTAGAATTTTTTGGGTTATAACCATCCAAAAAATATGAGTGCAATAAGCTCCAAGGGGACAATCATTTAAAAAAATTTCAGCGTCTTCATGGGTTAAACAACGTCAGAGGACAATATACATGCCAAGTTGGTACAAGGTTTCGTCGATGATGAGGTAGTGTTTTGAGTGGTGTCTAATGCGACGCCGTTCATCATGTGAAATATTAGGCTAAAACGTTGGGTTTGGAGATAGAGAAGAATATCTCCATACCAAGGATCAAACATACTAATAAGGAACATGGATTCATCAGGGAGAGAATCGTTGGGCTCAATATCCTCATCAGTATGGGGAAGATCGCAAATTAATTATGCAAAAGCCAACGATTTCTTAGCCTTGGATTTGGCAAAATCGAGATCAAATTCTTGGAGAATGATGATCCATTTGGAATATTTTCCCCCAAGTACTTGACGAGTCAATATATGGTACATAGGGTTTGAGTTTACGATGAACTTGGTAATTCATAACATAATGTAATGGAAAAATATTTGGACGAAAATAACTGTTGCCAAAGCCAACTTTTTGACATGTGAATACCAGAGTTTGGGACCTGATAGACTTTTGCTCAGATAATATATCACATGTTCGGCACTGTCATCATCCTCTTGGACTAACACCATAGAAATAGTGGAAGTAGAGGTAGCTAAGTAAAGGATATAATCTCTTGTATAATCTGGTGGATGAAAAAGAGGTGTGTTCATTAAGGCATGCTTAAGAGCATCAAATGAGCACTGAGCAATGACATCCCAGATGAAAGGGGTATATTTCTGCAACAATCTCATGAATCCTTTAGTGATTTCAACGTAATTGCAAATAAAGCAACGAAGAAAGTTTGCCTTCCCTTGCAAACTTTGCAGTTGAGTGAGGTTGTTGGGAGGAGATAAAGCGAGAATGGATTTGAATTTTAAGGGATCCACCATAGTCCTGTCTCTGGAGACTACGAATCCAAATATTCGTCCTGATTCGACAACAAAGATGCATTTATGGGGGTTCAAGTGTATGTTGTAAAATCGACATCGAAGAAAAATGGCTTGCAAGTGACCAATGCAGTCTCATCGATGAGATGAATGAGTGGGTAAGTCATCGTGGTAAGGTTCAACAATATATTTGATATTGTGGAAAGCATACAACATGGCCCGCTGAAAAGTGGCTCTAATGTTTTTAAGGCCAAACGATAATTTTCGATAAGTGAAATTCACCCAAGGGAAGATGAAGGCTGTTTTATGTTGATCAATCGGTAAAATGTCAATCTGGTTGTATCCGGAAAATCCATCCATAAAAGTGAAAATGGCACTTCTGGTGCAATTATCAACAATTTGGTCGATAAACGATGTAGGGTAGTTGTCCTTTGGACAAGCCTTATTAAGATCCCAATAATCAACTCAAACATGAATGGTCCCTTATTTCTTGTTGACCAGAACGATGTTGGAAACCCATTCGGTCAAAGGGATAGGATAAATAAAACCATACTTTAGTAGTTTTTCAACTTCTTCCTTGATCGTCGTGGTCTTTTTAGGATGGACCAGGCGAAGTTTATGTCTCAGATGTTTAACTCCTGGGTAAGTTTTGATTTCATGTGCAACGATCGATGGATCGATCCCTGGAATTTATTCATAGCTTTAGGCAAAGATGACACATAATTATTTGAACAAGGTGGTATAAGTTTCAACTTCTTCAGCTGAACAATTTGCACCCAGTGGTATTTTTTCCACAATACCTTCATTAATGGATATGTTGATCGTAATCGTGGAAGAGATGTTACCCAAATTCCCCTCGGATATGGTATCTTGAGTGAGTATTGGATATTGGGGAGAGTCGACGATCTCACTAGGAAATATAGATGAAATATCTTTCTTTATGTTGTCCAAATAGGGAATAAATGACGAATGATGGTGGTTGTCATCCCATGGTGCCTCCTCGATACTAAGCATTTCCATAATAGATTCATCTGATGGAAAAATATGTAGGATGTAATCGAAAGTAGAGGATAGGGAATCCAACTAGGATGGTAACGAATAATTCGTAGATGCCAGTAGATGTTGGTCGTCCGGTGAGGGAGAGGCAGAATGGATGGCGTCATATTCAGCCTCTCTGGCACTAAGTGGCATGGTGCCACCTAGTGTATCAAATTCTAAAGGACTAGGCATGATCCAGGGATCAGATGATTCAAAGGACTGATGTGCTATAGTCAAGATCATAATGATCATGGTGGTGTGTTGCGTTGTGGGAGGAATAGGTGTAGGGAAGGTACACATGAGAGAAGAATATTTAAAGAGACCTACCCCAACACTTTCATAAGTGATTTTTGAGTCTCCCGGAAAAGGAATGTTGTTGGTCGTTTGAGTGCAGGCGTTGGGGGTGCAGTAATCTAACTGATCGATGGTCACAATTTTACCTTGATGAGGGAATTGGACACATCGAAAAACTGATGAAGTGAAGATAGTCATATAATATAACCAACTTCTCCCTAGAAACAAGCTATAATCGAGGGGGACATCAACTACTTCAACATCGACGAAAACAATTTTTCCTCCAAATTGAATAGCTAAGGATTGTAATAATCCATGAGGTCGAAAACCTTGTCCGTAAAAATAACGTAACATTGTGGGAGATTGATTGAGACCAGGTGATTTAAGGCCTTTCTAGAAATCCAAGGAGATGACACATGTGGATGCCCCCTCATCCAAGATCGTGTGATGAATATGTTGATTATGGACAACGACATCGATTTGGAAAGCCAATTAATGAGAGTGTCATGATTTAAAATTATCCAGGTTAAGAATGATAGTGTTTGATGACTCAGGATCTATATCTCCGATGGCTTCCAAGAAAGTCCAACGTTGGCTAGGGAAATGTTGTAGAACTTCGATAGCTGACACAATGGAAGGTGCTTTAGTCAAATATTCAACGATGTTGTAGTTTTGAGAAACACACGAGTTTGGATTGAAGGTCGAATTTCGAATCGTGCTCTTGGGAGGGCGTAGGATAGAGTCAAAGTTAGGTTTCTCAATATGGAGTGGCCCAGATGGAGGTGTAACTGTAGTAGGCAGTGGATCCGTCGTAGTACTAGTAGTCACTTTTTCCTTATCATGTTTACCTGGAGGTGTGTCATATGTTGTAGTACGAGTGGTCAAATCTATCCCATTAAACATGTAAATGTGTGCACTCAATGAAGCTCCCTCGTTAGGAGGATGATTTGGATTGCCTCTTGTCGAAGGTACAGGAGCTTGTGAAATCAGTGACTGTTGTTGTGTAAGAGGATGTGTCAATACAACGGGTTGAGGATTTCCTTTAAAAATCTTGGCAACATCGTCCCAATGAGGACAATCTCGTGTGTAGTGATCATAACCACAAATGAGATATGGAAATTTCAGTTTACTCTATGGTTTTTTCTCAGTAGCAGGTGGTTGTGTTTGTGTTTTTTCATTTTCATTTTGATTATTGTTTTTCTTTGGTTTATTTTTAGTTATCTTCTTTCCCCCAAACTGTGGTGGAGAAGCAGATTGAACTGCATTCACCTCAGATATTTGATTCAGGGTGGGGGATTTGATGAGAGTGAATTCGATCTTGTAGTGGGGGAGGTGTTTGAATTATTGGTCATTCCAATCAACTGTGAACTGGACTGGTTTTTGACAAAACCGATAACTCCATCTGCGTGAACGGTGGAGGATGGTTTTGATGGATCAGTTGATGGAAGAGGAGTGTTTGGAATCAATTCATACAAAGTAACAGAATGGGAATAAACCAAGTCTAGATACTGGGCACGAGCAATGGCTTCCTCTTCTGTAACAACACCACCCATGTCTATGTCACGAGCGATCAGAGGCAAGAGAGATTTGGTGAACCATTCAACCAACAATTGATCATGAATGGTTGATTTGATCAACTGTCATCATCGTCTCCACTCATGAATATGATCAAAGATATGTACGGAGTTGGTATGACAAAGCGAGGTCAAAAGTTCCGTGCCTATCTCGTAGTCGATAGGTAATTGGAAGTGTGTGAGGAAACCCATGGGAAGAGAATTAAAATCTTGAAAAGTTTCACTTTGTAATTAATTGTACCATTTAACCACTGTATCCGTAAGTGTACATTGGAAAAGAAGTAACTGGATAGAATCATCCATTAGTGATTTTGATGAACACCATAGATAAAAATTCATAACGTGGTTATTAGGGTCTTTTCAAGGTTTACCTTCAAATTTCGAAATATCGAAAGGAAATTTAGCAGGAATAATTGGCCAAAACAAAGAATGTAATATGGGATAATTTTTCAACCTTGACAGATCTGGTAGATCTAGAGTGGCTAAGAACGATAACTATCAATTGACCCGTGGATGATACTGGTGTGGAATAGGGACACCAGTGGGGCCGTAAACTGGTTGAGGTGGATAGTTGTAGCTAGCAGGCCCTCCCATATGCTGTTGTTGTTGACCAGCAAAGGTAGGATTTATTGGTTGAGGAATGTGCATAAAAGGAGAGGGGAAACCCATTTCCCCCCGACGAGGATATCCAGTGTAATCCGGGGGAGGATAGTTCGCTTGAGGTGGATAACCAGGTTTCCCTTGAGGAGGGTAACTAGGTTGACCCTGAGGAGGGTAAGGATTTGGCCCTCGAGGAGGAAAATATGATTGACCTTAAGGACCCCAAGTGGCATTCAAGACTCATAGGAAAGGTTGTCTAGAGTGTAGTCTAAAAGGATTGGGATTTGGAACTCTACCTTGTGGGTTAGGGTTTTATGGACCTCCCTGATGTGGTTGATGGAACTGAGTTCCTTGGGGTGGCCACCAGTATTATGGGGGGATTTCGGTGTATGAAGGTTGAGGTTTCCCCCCTTCCATCGATTGGGTAAAAACTAGAGTATGATCGGTAAGAGGGGGTTTCCCCCCAGTTAGAATCGGTGTGTGAAAATATGGTTTCCCCTAGTAGGGATATGCCCACTGAACGAGGGTTGTCCCCCAGGAGGGACTTGTCCCGCAATTGTGTTTGGTTGTGTGGCAAGGTTTTTCATTCTGTGATGCGAAGATGTCCCAACAGGATTATGTGGAGTGTACGAAGTTGTAGTTTGAAGAGGGATATGAGGTGTAACTGTCAAGTTACTTTACAACTGACTCGGTAACACGACTCCTGTTTCACTATGAACTTTTCCTGAAGTGGTAGAAATAATGACTGTTGGTTCAATGGGCTGACCTAACGGTCATGCTTCTGCACCGACGGTGGTAGAGGCATGTGGAGGGTCAAAAGGTGGTTGGCTAAAATTAATTTTTTCATATAGGTCTCGTCCCGATGGATTTCTCCGTATCGAACGAATAAGAGTTTTATGTGGATCTACGAACAGGGGTAGTTTATTATTCGTTAAAATTTGGTTGTATAGGTTCCATATCTAATTGATTATATGGCCTTGACGGTAGGTGAGGGTAATATTCTACTATAACATTACCTAAGGAATCCAATCAGACAAGGAGTGGATCGAGAGGAACTTGTAAAGCGAGGTTTATATGAAAGGTGGACCCTTCCTCAACCGTAACTAAGGCTCTCTCAGGATTTTCTAGCAAAGGAGTAGCAACATTCCTAGTGTATGAATGGTTCTCATCCTCTTCACGGTAAGTGTCTTCAGGTGAGTTAGGAGGTAAGGGTTTATAGCCTTCTGGAGGAAACCCTTGCATCCTATGTGATCTATGAAGACCTTTATCGTCCACAATCTCAATTTTTAAAGACAACTAAAGTAAACAAACAACACTTGCTAAAAACTCTAGAAGACCAACAAGAAAACAATGTCTTCTCTCAATGAACGTACTTGTTGGTGATGAAATCCAACATCGCGTGATTAAAGTGAGAAGAGGATCGGATATGAGTAGGTGGATCAGTTACATTGGTGACCTGCTTAACAGACTTACACCTTGGTGCAAGTTTCCTCATGGTTTTACCTGTGGGTTACCCTCCAAGAAGCCCGAGTGAGTTTGACCAACGTTTGTTCTAGGTACAACAGAGAATTCCCTTCACCGTCACCTCGCGTAAGGACCCTAAATATTGTGGCTACTAAGGATAACAAATCGTAGTCAGCCTCTGGGTGGGTATAGTCGACAGTCGAGTTCGAACGTATTGGCAGGATATCAAGTCTAAAATATTTCAAGAGAACCGAGGAAAAGTGGACCAGTAAACTCCAGAGGACGCCGAATGGATTCAAAATTCACGAAGTTTCGAGACCAAATGAAAAAAATTATGCCTCAAGAATAAACCCCAATATACGATCGTACTACTACGAACGGTTAAGCCTCGAAGGGATAATCTCCATTAATCTCCCAAACACGACCTCATGCATAACCCCTGTGTGAGAGGGGGATCCCAACTATGCTTATACAAAAATTGGATTTACTCTCCCTATCACAAGATTATGAGTTTTTCTTGAATGTTTTGGATATTTATTCTCACAACATATTCCAAAGCTCTAGTCCTAGTCTTATGTTGGTGTAAAGATATTAAAATAAAAAGTTTCTAGTTTGATTTTAATTAGTGTTCATTTTCACGGTTGTTCATTACACAAAGGTGGATGATAGTGAAATTGATGATGTTTGATACTCGACTCCAAACATATGAAAAGAATGAGATGCCAACTGCATTTTCAATGAACTTCTAGCTATGGGAAGGAGAAGAGTTTATTTTCTTTCACTGACAAGCACTCAAGAATGAAATTTTTTATGCTATTTCATTCTCAACAAGAATTCAAACAAATGCCAAATTATAAAGAAATCCTTTCCAATATTCAAAACCAATACATATAAGTATTTCTTCGTTTGATTGCAAATGTAAATTGAATAGTTCATCTAATGCTTCTTGCTTTAACTAATAATGAAAAATGACTTCAATACAGTGATTTTGAAAAAGAAGGAGCAAAAGAACACAACCAAAGACACTCTCAGCTGTCAATAAGAGACTAAAAGAAGAACAAACTATCCACTCAAAGAAAAATACCAAAAAGAAAAGAATCAAACTTAAAAGCCTTCCAGAATTGAGTAAGGGATCAAAGACAAAGAGAACAATGCTAAGATCAATGAATTTCCTTATGAAATCCTCCAATCAATCAAATAATTGAAAAGAGTAGCAAAAAGAAACCAAGTTTGAGGGGAAATGGTTGATTTTGCAATAAGGGAAGAAAACACAAACCCAATTAAGACTAAAATAACGAAACACAACAAGTTTTTAGTCAAACAGAAAATAATATATGACATAATAGGATCTGAGCCAAAGAGGAATATCAAAGGACTATACGTAGTAAGCAAACAATCAACAATTTTTCAAAAGAAAGAAAAATAGACGCTCTGGATATCAATGCACCAGAGTGCTACAATGCTCCCTAATACACTATGGGGGAGCGTTGATCTCAATATCAACGTTTTGACTTAAACTGGAGAGGGCGCTAGTCTTGAGACAAAATTTGGAAAAACCCAGAAAACTCAAAAACTCAGGGAAATTCGATCATAGACTCTGTAAGACAACTTAGCAAAGATGATAGGATGTAAGGAAAGATCAAATCAACAAACAAGATCTAAAGATAGACAAAAGGTGCGGACAAACCAAGGAATAACAAGAAACTAAAAATTCATTCCCCAGTGGAGTTGCCAATTTCTGTTACGGAATAATTCCCCTACGGACAGGTGAATCTTCCCTCGGAGTACAGACCCCTCTACCGAGACAAAAAACTACCTTTGGACACTACCATTCCTATAGACTAATTATGCCCATCGAAAAAGAGAGTAAGAGGGATAGTATGATGTACCTCACTTTCGAAGTTTGTCCATGCTTCTACAATCCACGAGTTCCGAATAGTACCTACAATGGATGACAAGAGACAAACAACTATCTCCTACTCTAATGGATTAGAAAAAATTGATCTATCTATGAAGGATTAAAACAAACATAGAAAAATACATGTAAACATATATTAGAAGGAAATAGGCCAAGTATATTGACGAGAACTTTAAATAGACATTTACAATATTTAGATGATGTTGCAACTTCTTCAAGTCCTCCTTGTCCAACCCCTTGCTCAAAAGATCCATGATCAGAATAATAATACTTTGCTGATTATTTCTCCCCCGTGTTCACCATGAGAAGGCCTCCATTTATAGGCTTTGAGAGCCTCAACCACCTTGGTTATATTTGGAATTAGTTGAGGATATGACTCTATTATTTGTGATATCTCCCTTAGATGCAACCTGAGCGTTATATTTGAGCCAAACTAACTCGATCCATCTGTTATTGCCATAACATTTTTTCAGATAGGATCCAAGTCTTGGAAATTTAGCGAAGAGCTAGATCGCTGTGGAAGCGTGATAGTTTGGAGGATAAGGTCACATATGGCGACATATAAGAAAAAATAGCGGAAGCGCGAAAGGTAGGATTCAATAGAACGTAGATCTTGAGGTGGCCCAGATCAATGGCCCAGACCCATATCGGGTGAGGAAATAGCGCGAGAGATAATTTTTCGAAGGTGAGCCAGGGAAACTACCTTGGTTTTATTCATGGACGTGTGGCACCCTCAGAGGAACATCGGGGCAAAAATAGGTCTACCCAAAACCGTTCTTTCCAATCCCCAATATCGAAAGATGGTAGGAATCGGTAGACCATAGATCTTGGAGCGGCCTAGATCGACGACCAAGACACATACAGAGCATTGAAGTAGCGCGGAGGATAATTTTTCGAAGGAAGGTCGAAGAAACTACCGTGGTTTCATTCATGGATGCGTGGCGTCCTTAGAGGCACATCGGGGCGAAAAGCGGTCTAACCGAAACTGTTTTCTCCAATCCCCGATATCGAAAAACACATATAAAAGGAGGCCCTCGGGTCATTATTCTATAATATTTCAAAGCACTCAAACGTTTGCAAATTGGCACAAACCATCCATTCGAAACTCAAGCTCGAAGTTGGATCAGATTCGTGCTTTTTTCGCCTCTTAACAGTTATTTTTCGTCATGGACGCTAACCTTGTTATTTTATCCTTAACTGAGCAAGACCTCGCCTCTAGAGAACAAGCCCTAATTCAAAGGGACTCCGATGTGTTTGACATAGAAATAACAGTCTCACCCATTTCAGTGTCTAGATTGAATTTGTTAGACAATGTTGGAAAGCGGATACCCTTCCTCGAAGCGGCCCAAGCCTCCATTACCGCTTACATCATAGAACTAGTTTTACCTTTCCCCGAGTTCATAAGCTGGTGTGCATAGCAGTATTTGCAGGTAGAAAATGTCATTTTGAATAAGGTAGGGTCAGAGGTTTTATGCGAAATAGATAGTCCGTCACTTCGACACACCCTCAGTATACTAGAGTCTTCCTCCACAGTATACTAGAGTCTTCCTCCACAGTGTCAGAGCCCTTCAAGGAAGAGAAAATGATCACAGTCTACAAAGAATGCCCCTTAGAAGTAAAAACCCTATTTTTGCAAACCATTGTCAAACCTGAAAACCATTCTGAAAGTCTGTCATTACCTATCAATGTAAACGTTATGGTTATTGAGGTCCAGTGGGCTTGTTCCCTACTTGGTCAAATTTTAGGGTTGGATAACGACAAATTTGTAGTAGAAGTCATGTTGGGTTTCCTGTTGACCTTCTTTATGTCAGATTCTAGTGATTCAGTTTGTATCAGTTTTGATAGGTTCATTGCTGATAATATGCATCAACGACTAGTAAATTTCAATTCATTGAGACACTTCAGATACTACAGGCACTTGTTGAGAATGTTCTTGGAATCGAATAAGACCGAATTACCTGAAACTGCATTCATCTCAACTGAATGTAAGAGGATCACCATGATTATTTTCATCAATAATATCATGTCTAGGGTGCACAGTCTTATCTTCGGCATAAACCTGCCAAGGGTTCTGGAAGAAATTAAAAGCGTTTTACAACCAAATCCAGAGAGCAGGGTGGGAGATTGGATGTTGTTCATACAATCTAATGTGATTTGGGTATATGGATATCAAGAAGGACCTTACCTTTTACGAGTCTTTTTGACTCCCAGAATCTTTGCCTTAAAGCTTATCAGACAAAGGATCATTTCAGAGACTGAGCATTTTCTGAAAACGCACACGACATCTAACTTAAAATTTCCTTTCATAGTAGGACCCTTTGTGGTAAAGAATAGGTCTTGTTTACCTCATATTCAAGTCAAACTCAATGAATTTGGTTTTACACAATTATAGGGGAGGAGATATGACCCGCACCAGATCATATCTAAAAGGAGACTGATGAGCAGACAAAGCCCCTACAAACATGAGCAAGTTGAAGAATTTGATAGATTGGCCAACTTGGAAACCTGTGTGAACATGGAAGTCACTTTGCAGATTGATCACACACAACAAATGGAGTCTACACCTCAGCAGGTCCAGACACATAAAGCTTCTCCAAAGTTGATTATTAAAGCTCCAAAGGTGAGTGTTTATAACAAGAGGAGTAGTTCAAAGGCACTGGGTGCCAGCAGTCAGCAAAATATTCTCAAGAAAATGAAAATCACACCATATTCTCAGGTAGTGGACTTGGAGGAAGAATAACCTAAAGAGAAAATGAGCATGGATATGGTGGAAAGTACAACCAAGAACGAAGAGACTGGTATAGGAAGCATGACACAAAGTGAAAGAAGCACAAGGGTTTTCAGCAACAAGAAACATATATTTAGCAAGACACCTGGGGTAGTTTATCAATCCAAAGAGGACTTAATGAACCGGTATGCTGTGAAGGGAAGTATGGCCAATAGTGAAATAAGAGACTTGTTTCCCGAAGTAGATAAAATATCCTGGCATAAGGCTTCCATGTTCTCAGTCAGGGATGTGGAAAGAAAGATGTTTAATATTGTAATAGCAGATGATAATAAAATGTCTGAAATCAAGATGCATTATGAGAATATTGGTGGTCTAGACAAAGTAAAGTTTCATAGGAACACTAGTGACATGCTATATTCAGACTACTTAAGTTTGGGTCTGAGGGTTTCAAGACTGACAACACATGCACTCAAATTAAATGGACAATTGAAGCAGGAGAAAGCATCCAGTAAATCCTGGCAAACACAGGTCAAAAGATTGGAATATGAAGGCCCTCAAGGGATAAAGGATTCTTTAGATGAGAAAGATAAGATGATCCAAAGCCTAAAGAAGAAGTTGAATATGTTCTCCATAGAACATCCATAGATAACAGAACTAGCAGCCCTAGATCAAGAAAAAGAGACATTCAGACAATAAGCACTAAATTACAAAGCTAAAGTGTTGCAAATGGAAAAAGAGAAAGAAAATTGGTTATAGGGACAAGTAGCACCATCAAATATGGATGTCATTGTACCTACTAATACAAAAGCTGGATCAAGCATTGATGGATTGGTTCAAGCTATGTCCCAAGTGAGTTTACAAAAAGGGGAAATCAAAATCCTTAATGAGGCCTTAGAAAAGCTGAAACAAGAGATGAAAATAAAAGATGAAAAGATGGATCCACTCCAAAGAGAAAAGCAAGATTTGCAAGAGAAGGTAAGCAAGATGAAAACAAGGTTAAGAGGTAAAACACTGTTACAAGGAGCTAAACATTTGATCTGGGATGCTATTGCCGCAGAGGATGCTAAGTTCAAGGTTTATCTAAATTTAATAAATGACAAAGACAACATGGCTACCATGACTCGAAGTAGGTGTATTGTTGTTAATGAAACATTAACCAAGAAACCCTCGGAATGGGCCCAAAACTCTATTGATTTGCTGAACTCTGTGCCCACTGTTGATCTTCAGATTATTGGGGTAAAGGACAGAACTGCGTTGATCATTTGGGCTGGGAGGATCATCGCCAAGTACAACTTGCTCAAATCAATTCAAAACAAAGCTATGCAAATGGAGCATAGTATACATGAGTTTAAGGATAGGTTTGAACAATTGTTTATCAAGGGCCTCCCACCATTTTGGGATGGAAAAGGTTCTTTATAGAATCAAGAAGACTACAATTCTCTCCTCATTCAGTGTAGAATGGATCATCCCAAATTTCAAGCTATGGAGGAGAGTCTGAAATGCCCAAGTATGGTAGAGTATTTGGCCACAAACTTTGATATTTTGAATCAGTTTAAAACAGTGAATATTGGCCTGCCGACTATGTCCTACGCCACGTGCATTGACCTGGAGATTTTGATAAAGGAGATGATGGATTACGATATTCCTTCTGACTCACAGTGGAAGGAAATCGTGCGGCTGGGAAAAACGAAATGCAGTTTTCCCAAAACCAGTAAGTGACATCTAGATATCACCAAACCAACAAGTTCGATAGAAGATCAGGACAAGCCATATGTCGTAAAGGAATATGAGCAATCAAAGAAATCCGATCCTAGTTTTGAAACGTCTTTTGTGTAATCATTGTAAATCGGTTCATATATCGAGACTGCCAGTTGAAATTATTATAATCGGTTGTAGAAGCTGAAACATTTTAGTTTCAATCATTGTAATTGAATTGTATAAATACTAGGTCATTTGAATGAATTAATGTTGGCAGAAGTGCAAGAGCACCTTTTTGGTTGTTTTGAACTATATTGTAATTTTCTGAAGCTGAATTGAATATATATGGAGAAGCTTTGAATTCTCTATGAAAAGATTCTAATGATGGTGATATGAGTTTTGTCTTCCTTCATTGTATGTATTTCCTATGATCTTTTATTCCATTTGCATTTTCTTCTATTTAAATTGAAGAGTTAAAGGCCCATAATTCGTCTTGTGACGCTCTTGGCTTAAGAAATTTAAACTGTGTAATTTTCTTCTTAACAAATTCAGAATTCATTTCAGTAATTCTTTGATGCAATTATTTGTTTTCTTTATCTTCCTACACTCTACTTAAATTCAAATATAACTCAGATTCATTGCCTCATTTAGCCTTATCCTCTGGAGATATATACCGGCTGGTCATTGTTTTCTTTCACTTTCATAATTTTGACTCCATAGCCCTGAGTGTTCCTCCCCTTCATTGCCAACAACTTTATTAAAACCCCCCAAAACAAACCAAATCTAGCCATCGATTGCTAAAGAAATATCAAGTGACATGAGAGAGCCCTCTCGGAGTTGAGCAGGATAGTGCCTCAACTCTAATAAAGAGTTACCTCTGTCGTTTGTCTATCATCCGGACAAAATTTACAGAGTGCTAACATTCTGGTGTCAATTCTGGGGACGAAATTGAAAAATCTTCCGTGGGAAAAATGACTTAAAGATTTAGTTTGATCCCTGAGGGTGACAATGGATCAAATACCTTATTGGTTGAGATTATTTTTACCCTGGCGACTCTGTTACTCAGAGATAATTTGCACCACACCGTGTGAGATAGAAATCTTGACTTCTAAGAAAATTCACACCAGGAGCAACCTAGACCTAGAAGCTCCAATCCTTGTGTCTGACTCTGAAAAGCTTGTACGTAAAAGAAAATAAAATCCAGTAACCCCAGTGTTGTTTCCATAATGATATCTGTCTTTTCCCAAGGACAGAGTGACTAGCATTGAATACATCGTGTTTGATGTAAAATTTGAGCAAATCCTATTTAGAACTAAGTCTGAATCTTGTTTAAGCGAGACAATCTTTGACGAAAAAAGTTTCCAAGATTTGATTCTAGCTGTATCTGCCAAGCATTTAGTGATCCCAGGTTAGAACCAACAACCACTCCGACCTCTCACAACAGCTATGGAATCCATATTTGCTCCCGTCATACTGCCTGCTCAATTACATGATTTGCCTCAATATTGCAACCTAAGGATCAAACTATATGATGCTGAAGGTAACATATCAACTTAGAAGCATCTAGACTGGTTTAATGATTTCATAGAATTGGAAGAGGTGGACTTTGAGGATGTGAAGATGAGGTTGTTTACACAAAGTCTTGCAGGAGAAGTGAGGAAGTGGTTCAGAGCCCTTCCACCAGCCAGTATCGCAAATTTCGAAGCTTTTGAGACAAAATTCCTTGCAAAATGGGGGGATAAGAAAAATCCCCTTCAGTTGTTGACCCAGTACAACAACATGAAGAGATCACCCGACGAAACAGTGTATGAGTTTTCAGCCAGATTCATGAAGCTCTATAATGCAATTCCTGTTGAGGTAACCCCCCCCCCCAAAGCTGCTAAGCTCAGATACGTTGATTCTTTTGAAAGTGACTTTGCTTTATTATTAAGAGAATGAATATCTTCCACATTGGATGATATGATGACCGATTCCATAGAGGTTGAAGTGAACCTAATGGATTCAGGGAAGATGAAAACTAATTCTGGTAGAGACACAAACATAACTCAGGATAAAGCACAAACTTCAACATCACAAACATTAGAGGAAATATTGAAGCGATGATGAGAAACATGGAAAGAATGACGGAGAGAATGGTCCTGGGAAATGGGCCTAACCCCAGAGAACAGGTTGATGGTCCACCCAGAAATCCAAGGAGACCAACAATTCCACATATTAGACAAAGAGAATAAAGGAATCAAGGGAACCAAGCAAATCAAGAAGATCAGGCAAATCAAGGAAATCAAGGAAATCAGGGAAATCAAGGAAATCAAGGAGATCAACAAATAAGGCCTCCTTTTCAAAATAATTATATAGATTAAAATTATGATGGATATTTTGACGACAACGTGAATTGCTATGATGTTAAAGAAACATAGGTGTTTTTTAATAAAGAAGAACATGACCAATTCATGGATGCAAGTGGGATCTTTTTGCAAGATGAAGAGGAAAGGGTATACATAGAAAGGGAAGATTACGAGACAGGTTTGAAGAACACCATCATGCAATTCCAAAGACAATATAACATTCGAAATCAAAAGGTAACTCCAAACCCTCCAAACGGAAACCCTCCAAAGGGAAATCCCACCAAAGAAGCTCAGAGTAACATACCTTCTGCAAGTCAGCCCAAAAAGGATTAATCTGCAAAGGAATC
This sequence comes from Picea engelmannii, assembly GCA_009831015.1. Lineage (NCBI taxonomy): Eukaryota > Viridiplantae > Streptophyta > Pinopsida > Pinales > Pinaceae > Picea > Picea engelmannii. The sequence goes on along the minus strand of ML777334.1, from coordinate 632,918 downwards.
CATTGGGAAGGATTTTGCTGCAAAAGGTACTGTCAGAAAGAAGAACCCCAAAATAAAATATTAGAAGCAAAGAAAGAAACGGTCACCAAAGCGGTAGAGAAGACTTCATCTTCTTTTAATTTTGAAAGTGAGATGGCTAAGATCAAATTTTTTGTACCATGTAATGAATTAATCAAGAATAGCGAGTACAATAATCAGATCATCAGGATGCTTAAGATGGGGCAAACCTCTGATACCCTGAACGTACAAGATGATCACCCAACCATTTTATTTGGACCAAGAGTAGAAGAAATCCATGAAAATGAAGAAGTGCCTCATTTTTATGTTAGTTTGAAAATCCACGACATGACTCTGCACAATGCCATGTTGGATTCAAGAGCATCTCACAACTTGATTCCCAAAGTGGTCATGGACTAATTGGGTCTCGATGTCAAAAGACCTTATAAAGAGTTGTTCTCTTTCGATTCAAGAAAGGTGAAATTCCTTGGCCTGATCAAAGATACAGTGGTATCTTTGGCACAAATCCCTGCAAAAAATATGGTGATGGATGTAGTGGTCGCTAATATCCCTCCAAAATTTGGTATGTTGTTGTCTAGGTCATGGGTTGCAAAATTAAAGGGAACCCTCTAGATGGACATGTCATATGCCACTATTCCTGTATTTGGTCAAGATAGAAGAAGAGGTTTCGCTTAAATACATGGTCAAAAACAAATCACAGCCTAACAATCATCCTATCTATTCAGTGGAAACTAAATTGGGGTCTTCTATTTTCTTCAATGACCTGTGCTCCGAAGAAGAGGAAACAAAAATCATTATGGCTGACAAAGACAAGCCTGACCAATAGATAGAAGAATTTTCAGAACATCAAGATGATGCGAAGGATCAGATATGGAAAATTAATTTCGATGGGGCTGCATGCAGAGAAGGAGTTGGAGCTGGCGTATGGATCAATCATCCCAAAGGAGACTCCAAATTATGTTCTTATAAGCTTGTGTTTGAATGCACGAATAACATGGCTGAATATGAAGAATTAATATTGGGGTTGAAGGTTTTGGAAGAATTGGGTGCCAAAAAAATTGTTGTACATGGAGACTCTGAGCTAATTATAAATCAAATCAAAGGCATATACCAAGCAAAACACCCCAGATTGAGGGCTTATAGAAATTTGGTACTAGACCTCCTCGAGAAGTTTCTAGAATGTAATCTTTCAGCAATTCCAAGAGAACAAAGTCAGGTTGCTGATGCCTTGGCTACTTCAGTAACAATTTTCAGAGTTCCTATTTTCCCTGAAAAAAGCTACAAGGTTGAGGTCAAGTACAGGCCAACAGTACCAGATAATATGAAGCACTGACAAGTTTTCGAGGATGACAAACAGATAGAAAGCTTCCTCAAAATGGAGAACAATTTCGAGAATTTAACATTGATGGTGAATACTGTGACGATGAGGTGGATGCAACTGCTTTCACAAAAGAAGGATATTTTGACAATCAGATTGTTGGCAGAGATATCGTTCAACTAAAGAGTAACATCATCCCCAAAGGTCTGGTCCCATTGGAAAAACTTTTTGATAACAATGATGTGGCAAGAAGTTCGAAGATCATAGTAAATGAAGGGGATGTGGAAGACTGCAATATTGCGACTCCAGAAGATCCAAAGATTGTAAAGCTGTCCAGAAAGCTCAACCCTGAAGTCAAAGATAGGTATGCCAAATTAATTAAAAAATTCCATGATGTTTTTGCTTGGAGTTATGATGAGTTGAAAGTTTATGATGCCAGTATAATCCAACATCTCATCTCAATCAAAGAAGATCATATGCCATTCAAAGAAAAATTAAGAAGGATAAACCCTTTGCTGTTACCATTGATATAAAAAGAAGTAAAGAATATATTTGAAGCCAAAATCATAGTGTCCTTGAGATTTTCCAAATGGGTGGAAAATCTGGTGCCAGTCAGAAAAAAGAGTGGGGAAATCTGGTTGTGTGTGGATTTCAGGAATCTGAAAAAAGTATCTCTAAAGGATCATTACCCGTTGCCTAAGATGGATCATATTTTACAGAAAGTGGTGGGTTCTTAGAATATGTCAATGTTAGATTTCTTCTCAGGATACAATCATATTATGGTTCACCCTGACGATTAGGAAAATACGACATTTACTACACCATGGGGTACATTTATGTATGCTAAGATGCCTTTTGGGCTTATGAATGTAGGGGCAACATTTCAAAGAGATATGGACATAGATTTTGCTGATGAAAAAGACAAATTCATTGTTATCTACCTTGATGACATCACTGTGTATTCTTCCTCAGATGAAGAACACCTAAAACATCTCATAAAGGCATTTCAAAAATGCAGGAAGTTCAGGATCTCTTTGAATCCTAAAAAGTCAAATTTCTCCATGGAAGAAGGAAAGTTGCTGGGTCACATCATTTCAAAAGAAGGGATAAAGGTAGACCCCAGTAGAGTTGAGGGGATCTTGAAAATTGGCATACCCAGAAGAAAAAAAGAGGTACAATCTTTCCTGGGAAAAGTGAATTTTCTAAGAAGGTTTATCCCAAATTTGGTTGAAATCATAAAACACATCACAAACATGCTCCGAAAGGGAAATGAAATAAAGTGGATTCCTGAAGAAAGAAAATACTTTGAAGACATCAAAGTGGCATTGACCAAAGCTCCAATACTTGCAAGTCCTAATTTTGAAAAGGATTTCATACTATTCTCTTTTTCCTCAGAACACACAATTGCAGGTGTGCTACTCCAGAAAGATGACCAAAATTTTGAGAATCCCATAGCATACTACAACAAGACATTAAGAGATGCACCTTTGAAATATGACAGAATGGAAAAAAAAGCATAGGCCCTGGTCAAAGCCTTAAAAGAATTCAGAGTTTAGATCCTACATTCCCACACCACTACTTATGTGCCCAGTAGCTCAGTAAAGGACATCTTGATTCAACTTGATCCAAAAGGAAAGAGGGGAAAATGGATTCAAGTACTATTAGAATATGATCTTGAGATCAAACCCATGAAGTTGATCAAAGGACAGGGGCTTGCTAAGTTGATGGCATAGACGAATTGTGAACTCTTCGGAATAAACTTAATTGCAGACTTGTCAGATAGTACAATTGAAGAAGAAAATGTGACTCCACAAATATCTCAAAAAATTCTTGACTCTACATGGTATGCAATATCATCTTTGTGCTGAAAAATTTGTAGGCTCCTCTTGAATTTAGTAAGACAAAATCTAGATTCTTGAAATTGAAGGCAATGAAATTTTGTATAGTAAATGAATTGCTATATTGGAAATATCCAAGAGGGATTTTATTGGGCTGTTTGATAGAAGAAGAAGCAAAGAAAACCATCAGAGAGTTCCATAAAGGTGACTGTGGAGGTCATCATTATTGGAAGACAACTGTGCATAAAATTTTGAGGGTTGGATTTTATTGGCCTAACATTTTTCCCGATGTTTATAAAGAGGTTTTGAAGTGCCATGAATGTCAAATATTCGATGGGAAAGGAAAATTGCAGTCTTTGACTTTAAAACCCATTTCAGTGGAAGCTGCTTTCTGACAGTGGGGCCTGGATTTTATAGGGGAAATACATCAACAATCATTAGCTTAGCACAAATGGATCCTGACTGCAATAGATTATTTCACTTAGTGGATTGAGTCAATTCCCACCAGATAGGCTACATATGATGTTATCATTCAATTCTTAGAAGACAATATTTTGTCCAGATTCAGATGCCCGATCAAGATTATAACAGACAATGCAACGACTTTCAAATCTAAGAAATTGGAGAAATTTTGCAGTGATAACAACATTACCCTTCGTCATTCCACATCATACTACCCGCAAGGAAATGGATTGGCTAAGTCTTCGAATAAAAGCTTAGTCAGAATCATCAAAAAATTGCTACAAGAAAATAAAAAGGCATGGGACAAAAAGCCCATCCACGCACTGTGGGCTGACAGGATATCCCCAAAGAGATCTATTGCCACATCCCTGTTTCAGATTGTCTATGGCACTAAAGAATTTTTTCCTACTACATTGGGGTTTCCGGTAATGAGACTGTTGCAGGAGAAAGATGCAGAGATGGACGCCACACGAAGAAGGGTGGATAAACTCATCAGTGTACAAAAGACCAGAGAAAGAGATTTCAACAATAGTCAAATGCATCAAGAATAAATCAAAGAGGCTTTCGACAAATGTACCAAGGTGGATGATTTTGAATCAGGAGACTGGGTACTAAAATGGGATGCTAGAAATGAAGATAAGGGAAAACATGGGAAATTTGATCACTTGTGGCTGGGCCCATTCAAAATTGCAGCATATCGTGGGAGCAATGCCTACTTGTTACAGGAAAGTAATGGAGAGCTCGCTGGAGGAGGGCCTGTGAATGGCAAGTTCCTCAAGCATTATATAGTTTGAAAATCATCACCACACCATCCATTGTACATAGTCATTTTTACGTTTTATTTTCGCATGAAGAAGTTGGAATAAAAGTAGCACAGTTGAAGCCTAAGGTGAAGGCCCTGAGCTATGCTGGGTCGATTTCAAGTTTTTGAATAAGGAACAATGGATTCAGATTACACGAATAAACCACATCCCAATGGGTAGGCACTTAGACTACAGTTCTTTTCTACCTCACAGGGAGGATAACATCCCTAGTTGGAGCCAATGTTATCGCCATAACAATTTTTCAGATATGATCCAAGTCTCAGAAATTTAGCGAAGAGCTACATCGCGGTGGAAGTGCGATAGTTTGGAGGATAAGGTCACATATGGCGGCATATGGGCAAATATAGTGGAAGCGCGAAAGGAAGGACTCAACAGACCCTAGATCTTCAAGCGACCTAGATCAACGACCCAGACCCATATTGGGCGGTGAAATAGCATTAGAGATAATTTTCCAAAGGTGGGCCAGGGAATCTATCGTGGTTTTATTTGTGGACGTGTGGCGCCCTCATAGGCACATTAGGGTGAAAAGTAGTATACCCAAAACCGTTCTTTCCAATCCCCGATATCCAAAGATGGTAGGACTCGGTAGACCATAGATCTTGGAGCGGCCCAGATTGATGACAAAAGACACATATCAGGCATTGAAGTAGCACAGAGGAAATTTTTTCAAAGGTAGGCCAGGTAAACTACCATGGTTTCATTCGCGGACGCGTGGCACCCTCAGAGGCACATCGAGGAAAAACGCGGTCTACCTGAAACCATTTTCTCCAAACCCTCGATATCGAAAAACACATATAAAAGGAGGGCCCCAGGTCATTATTCTATAATATTTCAAAGCACTTGAACGTTTGAAAATTGGTGCAAACCATCCATTCGAAACTCAATCTCGAAATTGGATCAGATTAGTGCTTTTTTCGTCGCTTAACAATTATTTTTCATCATGGCCGCTAACCTTGTTATTTTATCCGTAACTGAGTAAGACCTCACCTCTAGAGAAGAAGTCCTAATTGATAGGGACTCCAATTTTTTTGACACATAAATAACAATCTCACCCATTTAAGTGTCCCGATCGAATTTGTTAGAAAATGTTTGAAAGAGGATACCCTTCCTCGAAACAGCCCAAGCCTCCATTACCCCTTACGTCGTAGAAGTAGTTTTCCCTTTCCTTGAGTTCGTAAGCTGGTGTGTGGAGCAGTATTCGTAGGTAGAAAATGTCATTTTGAATAAGGTAGGGTTAGAGGTTTTATGTGAAATAGATATTCCGTCACCTCGACACACCCTTAGTATACCAGAGTCTTCCTCCACAGTGTCAGATCCCTTCGAGGAAGAGAAAATGATCACAATCTACAAAGAATTCCCCTCAGAAGTAAAAACCTTGTTTCTACAAACCATTGTCAAACCTGAAAACCATTCTGAAAGTCTGTCATTACCTATCAATGTAAACGTTATGGTTATTGAGGTCCAGTGGGCTTGTTCCCTGCTTAGTCAAATTTTAGGGTTGGATAACGACAAGTTTGTATTAGAAGTCATGTTGGGTTTCCCGTTGACCTTCTTTATGTCAGATTCTAGTCAGTTAGTTTGTATCAGTTTCGATAGGTTCATTGCTGATAATATGCATCAACAATTGGTAAATTTAAATTCATTGAGACACTTCAGATACTACACGCACTTGCTGAGAATGTTCCTGGAATCGAACAAGACCGAATTCCCTGAAACTACATTCATATAACCTGAATGTAAGATGATCACCATGCTTATTTTCATCAATAAGATCATGTCTAGGGTGCACAGTCTTATCTTCGACACATACCTACCAAGGGTTCTGGAAGAAATGAAAAGCTTTTTACAACCAAATCCAAAGAGTAGGGTGGGAGATTAGATGTTGTTCATACAATCTACTGTGATTTGGGTATATGGCTATCAAGAAGGACCTTACCTTTTACCAGTCTTTTTGACTCCCAAATCTTTTCCTTAGAGTCTATCAGACAAAGGATCATTTCAGAGACTGAGCATTTTCTGAAAGCGCACAAGGCATCTAACTTAAAATTTCCTTTCATAGTAGGACCCTTTGTGGTAAAGAATAGGTCTTGTTTACCTTAGATTCAAGCCAAACTCAATGAATTTGGGTTTACACAGTTACAGGGGAGGAGATACGGCCCACACCATATCATATCTAAAAGGAGACCGATGAGAAAACAAAGCCCCTATGAACATGAGCAAGTTGAAGAATTTGATAGATTGGCCAACTTGGAAACATGCGCGAACATGGAAGTCACTTTGCAGATTGATCAAACACAACAAATGGAGTCTGCACCTCAGCAGGTCTAGAAACAGAAATCTTCTCCAAAGTTGATTATTAAAGCTCCAAAGGTGAGTGTTTATAACAAGAGGAGTAGTTCAGAGGCACTGGGTGCCAGTAGTCAACAAAATATTATCAAGAAAATGAAAATCACATCATCTTCTCAGGTAGTGAACCTGGACGTATAAGAACCTAAAGATAAAACGAGCAGTGAGATGGTGGAAAGTATAACCAAGAATGAAGAGACTAGTATAGGAAACATGCCACAAAGAGAAAGCAACACAAGGGTTTTCAACAACAAGAAACATATATTTAGCAAGACACCTGGGGCAATTTATCAATCCAAAGAGGACTGAATGAACCAGTATGTTGTGAAGGGAAGTATGGCCAATAGTGAAATAAGAGACTTGTTCCCCGAAGTAGAGAAAATCTCCCAGCATAAGACTTCCCTGTTCTCCGCGAGGGATGTGGAAAGAAAGACGTTTAATATAACAATAATAGATGATGATAAAGTGTCTGAAATCAATATGCATTCTGAGAATATTGGTTCCCCAGACAAAGTAAAGTTTCACAAGAATTCCAGTGACATGCTATATTCATACTACCTAAGTTTGGGTTTGAGGGTTTCAAGACTGAAAACACATGCACTCAAATTATATGGACAATTGAAGCAGGAGAAAGCATCTAGTAAAGCCTGGCAAACACAGGTCAAAATATTGGAATCTGAAGGCCATCAAGGGATAAAGGCTTCCTTATATGAGAAAGATAAGATGATCCAAAGCCTAAAGAAGAAGCTGAAGATATCCTCCATAAAACATCCACAGACAACACAACTAGCTGTAAATTCTAACCTTGTACAATGTCGACTGTAAACATATATTCAGAAAAGAACATAAAATATACAATGGAAAATACAAACATTACACATATATTTTTACCCTAGAAACCCAAACCGGGAAAACCAACATATATTATATTCATTCCTTGTGTAACATTGTTTACAATACAATATACATATAGGAGCCAGCGACATCCAAAACCCTAACCCAATGACCTGGATTAGTCCAAAACCCTAATTCCTTAACCAGAAATAGAAAACCATCGACAAAAAACATGTGCCAAAAAACACCACCTAAATACATGACATGTTTCCCGAGGTAGGTGTCGTGTTTCATGAGGCAGAATATAACACATACCCAAAATTCTCCCACTTGTTGCTTTCTTTGCATACAGGGGGTTACATGGTTACATAGTCAAAAATCCAGGGCATCAATGCCCATGGATCCTCTACACCAAGAGAACTTCTTAGTGCTCACAGATTTTGTTAATGAGCTTGCAACATTCTTCAAAGTGTCCACCTTCATCAGTGACACTTTCTTTTCTTCAATTATGTCTCTCACAAAGTGATATTGAACATCAATGTGCTTTGTCTTTGAATGATAAGCAGGGATCTTCGCCAGAAAAATTGCACTCTGGCTTTCACACTCTATCCTTACAACTTGTTGTACCAACCCAATACCTGAACACAATCTTTGTAACCATACTGCTTCCTTACTTGCATGAGTGGTTGCCATGAATACATATTCTGTAGTTGAAAGTGCCAATACAACTTGTCTTTTTCTCATCCAACTTATTGCTCCTCCAAACAGGTTAAACACATACCCACTTGTATATCTCCTATGATCCAAATCTCCGGCACAGTTTGCATCCACAAATCCATGTATATCAACCACTCTGTCCAATCCCAATCTTCCTTCGTAGCACAATCCATAGCTAGCAGTGCCACACAAATACCTGAAAACCCTTTTTACTGTTGTCCAATGCTCCTTCCTTGGTTTTGACATATACTTGCTCAAAACTCCCACTGCATGTGCAATGTTCGGTCTAGTACAAACCATTGCATACATCAAACTACCAACTGCACTCGCATATGGAACATGAGACATGTCCTCCTCTTCTTCATGTGTCTTGGGACACTGATCCGTAGATAACTTTACACCAACAGGAATAGGAACCTTGACTGGTTTATATTCCTTCATATTAAACCTCTGCAATATTGTCTCGACATATTTTCTCTGATTTAACTAGAGTTTCCTCTTTTTTTCGATCTCTTTTAATTTCCATGCCAAAAATGAAATTTGAAGCACCAAGGTCCTTCATGTCAAATTTAGAGGACAACTGAGTTTTCACATTCTGGATAATCTCCTTGTTGTTTCCTATCATCAACATGTCATCCACATACAAGACCAAATAAATCAAATGATCACCAATTAATTTAGAATACACACAATGATCCTCTTTGCTTCTTGTGAAGCCAAGTTCGAGCATACAAGTATCAAATTTTTGATACCACATCATTGGTGATTGTTTTCAACCATATAGGGACTTTTTCAGCTTTCATGCCAACTCCTTCTTTCCTTTCATATCATAACCTTCTGGTTGCTTCATAAAGATTTCTTCTTCTAGATCCCCATGCAGGAATTCTATCTTCACATCCATCTATTATATTTCAAAATCAAATGCAACAACAACAGATAACATAAATCTTATAAAGGTTAACTTGGCAACAGGAGAAAAAATCTCACCAAAATCAATTCCCTCATCTTGGGAATAACCCTTTGCTACTAACCGAGCTTTGTATTTCTCCACTTTTCCTTCTGCATTCAACTTCTTTTTAAATACCCATTTGCTGCCAATGGGATTTCTTCCAGTTGGAAACTCCACTAGATCATAAGCCTCATTCTTATCCAAAGATGCCATTTCTTATTCCACGACCCTTTTCCAGAGATTTCCATCCTCTGAATCTACTGTCTCTCTGATAGTTCTAGGATCATCATCAGTAATAGACAAAACAAAATTTGAACGAAAACTAGATGGACTATACCTTTCCGGTAGCCTTCTTTCTCCATCTGATCTCCTCAATACTGGAGTATGAGGATCTTCTTCTTCTGATTCATGTTCTTCAGTAGAGTCTGCTTCATCATCCTTTAAATCAAACTCTATCTTCTCTGGTTCTTCCTTACTTGGTAGGACTTCTTGTTTAACAACATCCTTCATTTCTCTAAATACCACATCTCGGATATACACTACCTTCTTAGTTTCTGGGTTCCAAAGCTTATAACCTTTGAGACCATCTTTATATCCAATAAAGATACATTTTTTAGCCTTCTTATCCATCTTACTCCTGTTTTCCTTTGGAACATGAACATATGCATCGCAGCCAAATACCTTAAGATGTGTGAGAGAAGGTTCCTTACCAGTTCATACCTCTTATGGAGTCTTTTCACCCAACGCTAATGAGGGTGATTTGTTGACCAGATAACATGCAATACCCACTGCCTCTGCCCATAATTCTTGCCCTAAATGGACACGACTGAGCATGCACATTGCTTTTTCCATCAGCTTCCTGTTCATCCTTTCTGCAACTCCATTCTGTTGAGGTGTACATGGAGTAGTCTTTTGCCTTGCTATATCGCACTTCTAACAGAATTATTCAATTTCATTCCTGCAGAACTCTCTGCCATTATCTGTTCTTAGCACCTTAATTATTTTATGTGTTTGATTCTCAACAAGAGCCTTAAACTCTTTAAACCTGTCAAAGACTTTAGATTTCTTCCTGAGGAAATATATCCAAGTTTTCCTCGAGAAGCCATCTATAAATGAGACATAATACACAGATTTTCCCAATGATGGGAACGACACATGTCCAAAAACATAACAATGAACTAGTTGTAAAATTCCTTCTGCCCTTGTTGCACCAGAGGGGAATATTACCCGATTCTGCTTCCCATATAGACAATGTTCAAAGAAATCAAAATCCATAGAGCATTTAGACATACGTTCAACCATACCTTTACCATGTAGTAGTCGAAGACCCTTCTCTCCGATATGCCCCAGTCTTTGATGCCACAACATAACCTTTTCTCCAGAGACTGTAGGAGTTCTTTCTTCTTCAACTCCAATATCAAGAACAATGGAGATATTACACCCACCACTAATAGTGCTTCCTAGAATCTTATATAGAGTTCCAAACCAAACTCCCTTCATCAACACCATTGCTCCTCGAACCATCCTGCAATTTCCCTTTTCAAAAAATGTTTTTACCCCTACATTTTCCATTTTTCTTACAAAAATCAAATTTCTGGCCATACTTGGGATGTGTGGAACACCAGGCAGTGTTCTAATCCTTCAATCTAAGAGTCTAAACTTGACCCTTCCTCTTCCTATGATTCTGGTTGACGAATCATTACCTAAGAAAACATTACCTCCATCATACTTTTCATATTCGCAGAACCACGTCCTATGGGGAGTCATATGGAAGGATGTACCAGAGTCAATCAACCATGCATCATGATCTGCATGTGTGCTTGATGAGGCCAAGTACACATCCTCTCCTTCTTCCTTGGAGGTCTTTTCTTCTGTAGAAGAAGATTCTTCATATCCCTTCTTTTTCTCAACTTTGGATCTACACTGCTTCTTGTAGTGTCCTTCTTTTCCACACCTCCAACATACCCTTACAAACTTTCCAGGAGATTTAGATCTACCCTTAGACTTAGATCTCCCACTTGAGAAATTAGATCTATTTCTTTCATGGGAATGTCATCTTGCAAATAATATGTCTGTGCTATGTCCTTCCATATTCTTTCGTCTCATCTCCTCCGACGTCAAGGATGAGACCACTTCTTCAAACTTCAAAGAAGTTGTATTACTACCTATGGCCACAACTAGACTATCCCACTAGTCTGGTAAAGAACACAACAAACTGATACATTTATCTTCATCTGAAATTTTAACCTCAATAGATACTAACTGACTTACCACAGTATTGAAGGTGTTCAAATGTTCTTCCACCGAGTCTCCATCTCTCATCCTCAAGTTATACAACTACTTTCTCAGGAATAGTTTATTTACCAGGGACTTAGATTGATACAACTTCCCATAATTTTCCCATAAATCCTTGGTTGTAGCTTCTTCTGACACATTCGGTAATACTGAATCGGAGAGACACAGTTGGATTGTGCTCCTTGCCTTCCGATCCATCTTTTTCCAGTCATCTGTAGAAGTTCCTATAGGTGTAGTACCTAGATCTACCGCTATCCACTGATCTCTGTCCACCAAAAGATCTTCCATATTGAGCTTCCACAACTCAAATATTTTCCCATTAAACTTCTCGATCTCCATATTCGAATTGCTTGCCATTTCTTTTCACCTGTAAAACAAAATCGCAGATCTCCCACTGTAACAGGGCTTATCACAGTCCCGAGCCAAACCCTTGACCAGAAAGGTGTCCCCATGAAGCCAAATTGGCTTTGATACCAAATGTAAATTCTAACCTTGCACAATGTCTACTGTAAATAGATATTTGGAAAAGAACAAAAAAGATACAATGGAAAATACAAACATTACACAGAGATTTTTCCCTTGGAAACCCAAACCGGGAAAACCAACATATATTATATTCATTCCTTGTGTTACATTGTTTACAATACAATATACATATAGGATCCAACGAAATCAAAAACCCTAACCCAATGACCTGGATTAGTCCACAACCCTAATTCTTTAACTGGAAGTAGAAAACCATCGGCAAAAACCATGTGCCGAAAAAAACCACCTAAATACATGACACGTTTCCTGGGGTAGGTGTCATGTTTCCCGAGGCAGAATATAACACATACCCAACATTCTCTCACTTGTTGTTTTCTTTTCATACAGGGGGTTACAAGGTTACATAGTCATAAATCCAGGGAAACAATGCCCATGGATCCTCTACACCAAGAGAACTTCTTAGTGCTCACAAATTTTGTTAATGAGTCTGCAACATTCTTCAAAGTGTCCACCTTGATGAGTGATACTTTCTTTTCTTCAATCATGTCTCTCACAAAGTGATTTTGAACATCAATGTGCTTTGTCTTTGAATGATAAGCAGGGCTCTTCACCAGAAAAATTGCACTCTGACTCTCACACTCTATCCTTACAGCTTGTTGTACCAACCCAATACCTGAACACAATATTTGTAACCATACTGCTTCCTTACTTGCATGAGTGGCTTCCATGTATTCAGATTCTGTAGTTGAAAGTGCCACTACAGCTTGTCTTTTGCTCATCCAACTTATTTCTCCTCCAAACAGGTTAAACCCATACCTGCTTGTAGATCTCCTACGATCCAAATTTCCGACCCAGTTTGCATCCACAAAGCCATGTATATCGACCACTTTGTCCAATCCTGGTCTTCCTTCGTAGCACAATCCATAGCTAGCAGTATCACACAAATACTTGAAAACCCTTTTTACTTCTATCCAATGATCCTTCCCTGATTTTGCATATACCTGCTCAAAACTCCCACTACATGTGCAATGTCCGGTCTAGTACAAACCATTGCATACATAAAACTGCCAACTGCACTTGCATATGGAACATGAGACATGTCCTCCTCTTCTTCATGTGTCTTGGGACACTGATCCACATATAACTTTACACCAACATGAATAGGAACCTTGACCGGTTTACATTTCTACATTTTAAACCTCTGCAATATTGTCTCGACATATTTTCTCTGATTTAAACAGAGTTTCCTCTTTTTTCGATCTCTTTTAATTTCCATGCCCAAAATGAAATTTGAAGCACCAAGATCCTTCATGTCGAATTTAGAGGACAACCAAGTTTTCACATCCTAGATAATCTCCTTGTTGTTTCCTATCAACAACATGCCATCCACATACAAGACCAAATGAATAAAATGATCACCAATTAATTTAGAATACACACAGTGATCCTCTTTGCTTCTTGTGAAGCCAAGTCACAACATAGAAGTATCAAATTTTTGATACCACATCCTTGGTGATTGTTTTAAACCATATAGGGACTTTTTCAACTTGCATACCAGCTCCTTCTTTCCTTTCACAGCATAACCTTATGGTTGCTTCATAAAGATTTCTTCTTCTAGATCCCCATGTAGGAATGCTATCTTGACATCCATCTGTTCTACTTCAAAATCAAATGCAGCAACAACAAATAACAAAAATCTTATAGAGGTTAACTTGGCAACAGGAGAAAAAATCTCACCAAAATCAATTCCCTCAACCTGGGAATAACCCTTTGCTACTAACCGAGCTTTGTATTTCTCCACTTTTCCTTCTGCATTCAGCTTCTTTTTAAATACCCATTTGCTGCCAATGGGATTTTTTCCAGTTGACAACTCCACTAGATCCCAAGCCTCATTCTTATAAAAAAATGCCATTTCTTCTTCCATGGCCCTTTTCCAGAGATTTCCATCCTCTGAATCCACTACCTCCTTGACAATTCTAGGATCATCATCAGTAATAGACAAAGAGAAATTTGAATGAAAATCATATGGACTATACCTTTCTGGTAGCCTTCTTTCTCGATCCGATCTCCTCAATACTGGAGTATGAGGATCTTCTTCTTCTGATTCATGTTCTTCTATAGAGTCTGCTTCATCATCCTTTAAATCAAACTCTATCTTCTCTGGTTCT